>PTEX01000029.1:5656884-5702594 GCA_003342815.1 Eudromia elegans
GCCGACGCCGCCGCCCTCGCAGGTGGGTGCCGAGCAGCGCTGCGGCGGCCGGCGCCTTCCCCTGGGCCTCCCCCGTACTGCGGAGGTGAAGGAGGCGGGGAGCGAGGAGCCGTCGTGCGGCCGGGCCGGGCAGGCGCCTCCGCTCCGCCCTGAAGCGCCGCAAAGCGGGAACCGCCCCGCGAGCAGCCGCGGGGCTGCGGGCCGCGCCCGGGCGGCGCTCCCTGCGCTCCGTCCCCATCCTGAGCTCCATCCCCATCCTCATCCTGCGCTCCGTCCCCATCCTGAGCTCCATCCCCATCCTCATCCTGCGCTCCGTCCCCATCCTGTGCTCCATCCCCATCCTCATCCTCATCCTGTGCTCCGTCCCCATCCTCCTCGCTCTCCATCCTCATCCTCCTCGCGCTCCATCCCCATCCTCCTCGCGCTCCATCCCCATCCTCCTCGCGCTCCGTCCCCATCCTCCTCGCGCTCCATCCCCATCCTCCTCGCGCTCCATCCCCATCCTCCTCGTGCTCCGTCCCCATCCTCCTCGTGCTCCGTCCCCATCCTCATCCTGCGCTCCATCCTCATCCTGCGCTCCGTCCCCATCCTCCTCGCACTCCATCCTCATCCTGCTCGCTCTCCCGGGCTGCTGCAGCTGCGCGCACTCACAGTGTTGATGCAGAGGGCTCCGTGCCGGGCCGTGCACGGTAACAACGCAGAAAACACCAACAAACGTAACATGAAAACGGGAGGGGAGGCAGCAGGCAGGGCCCTTCCTCGGCACGAGGCACAGGGGGGGAGCCCCGCGGGAAGGGGCACGGGCAGGACCCCTGACGGGCTCTGTGTCCAGCGCCTTCGGGCAGTGGGTCTGTGAGCAGCTACGGCAAAACGGCCCAGACGTTTGTTGGGGGTATTGGGAATGTCACACGTCCGCCACCGAACACAAGCACTGCGGGCTGGTGAAACTCTAAGTCATGACGTTATAAACTGCCAGTTCTGCTTTCGAGACAGATTACCACAAAAGGCTGTTTGAAAATGCATCAAAATACCACTCTGGAGAACCGGTCTCAGGTATCCTGCTCCTCTATCCCAGCTGCGTGCTTCACGTGCTGGAGGTAAGGCACCTCGCCCCTTCGGGGATCCCGGAGCTGGGCTGCCGTTCAGACACTGGCGCCCAGGAGCCCCCAAGGGACCAACCCCCCGCCCCGCGCCTGGAACGGGCAGCGCGGCTCCTCCCTCATCCCGGGAGTTTTCCTTCCGTTCAGTCTTCAGGTAACTACCCCAGATTAGAACATTCGGGCAGAGCCAGGCAACTTTGCCAGAGCTCGCAAGGACAACGCGCCCAGGCCCCGGTGCCTGCGACTCCCTGGCAAGCCCCTTGCAGAGCAGCTCACTGAGCTTTCTTTTTCCAGCTGTTCTTTTCATATTTTTTCCTTTGCAGTCCTGCATTGGTACAATACATCTTATCATCCAGGATTTGGCTGCTCTCCAGCATCAAGGACAAAAGTGAGTGCTTCACATTAGCTTAGCTGAAACAGAATTTGTAACAGAAGTGGCAGAATGCTTCCTTGGAGGTTAATTTGAGCATTAGCTATGAAAATTGACTTTCCCACTGAATAACCATGGACCACAGCGTCCATAACGTTGTCACGTTAGTATGACGTGCATCTTTTCAGCATGCAGCAGCATCTTGCACAGTCCTCTGCACTGAAGTTCATCTTCAGGTTGCCAAGACTTCAATTGTCAGCAGAGCTGAAAGGTTTTAGAAAATGGGAAAATTCATTCTGCAATTCCAGTTGCCTCCTGATTCCTCTGTGCTGCTTTGTAACCATGTGCAGCTACACATACCAGAACTCAGAAGCCCCTCAGAGCACGAGTCACTGCCTGTTAGCCTGTTCTTCCCCTTTCACCACTGCCTGCCGGTCCCCTCAGAGTCCAACCAATTCCTCTCTTCCCGAGCTTAGCCAGTACTTTGGCTCCTCTGTGGCCCGCTATTTATTCACTGAAATCAGGGCTCATAAAAGCCTGTTTTCTTAGCTGTAAAAGGAGTTTGTCAAAGAAAGCCTCCATCATACCCTCAGCCATCGTTTAATAAACCCCTGCTGCTTTTCTGCTGTGACACTTGACCAGAATTGTTCCTTCACTGCCTGATCAATGATCCCGCACAGTATGGTGTAGTACAACATAAAAAAACCAAAAGGATCGGGAGGAGGAGCTATGGTAGAACATGTATGTATATGCACTACACATATACGTATATGCTGTATGCATACAATACTCTACACATTATATAATGGGGATGCAAACAGATAAGCGCTTCGTTTATGAAACTAGAACATCTGGTAAAACCTTTTCTGTACTTATGGATGGAATCTCCTCTTTCCCCTCAGTGCTTTATTTCAGGAAATTAAAGTTTTAGTGGTGTCTCACAACATCCCCAGCAGGCTCTTCCCAGACTGGTACGTTACCACCGTGACGCCGTCTGTGACGTACCTACAGGACACAACCCAAGCACAGTCTACGCAAGAGGTACTCACCGAGTGCCTGCTCCTCCTCTTCAAACTGGCAGCCCACGTTCCAAGAACATTTGAGGTAGACCCTGTCCCTGCATGCCCCTTTCGCTGCCTGCAGCCCTTGTACGTGGTTTGCGTGCTGGTCGCGGCTCCGCGTGCGGACGTGCCCATCGTTCACGGACGGCTTACACGCCTGGGCACGCGAGGGTTCGACACACTGCACTACGGAGGTGCAGAACTTCAAAACACTAACGCGCTGAAAGCCAGGGAGCATTACTTACGAAGCAATGTCCTGCTCTCCTTATTGCAGTGTACACTTGAGGGCAAAGAAAAAGTTACATTTAGTACATGAGGGAAGATAACCCTGCTGGTCCTGGCAAATTTCCCTCACTGTGTTTTTATTGCAAATGTACTAAAATATACTCTTTATTATCAAGGATGACAGTGATGATCTGAACAACAATCTGCATACTCTTGCACCTGAGCTGATAATCCCAGCAGAGACAGTTAACTTTTTGTGTAACGCTGAGGAATTTTCAAGTCCAGAAGAATTTCTGAAAATGTATTTAAATCCTTTGCAGCCTGCTATGGATTCAGGTACACCACCTATGGCTTTAGGGACACAGATCAGTTTAAGGCACAGATCAGTTTAAGGCACAGAACTAGAATCACAGCACTGAGCTTAGAGCTGCAGGAGGTTGGTGCAATGCTAGTACAGCAAGAGGAAGTCAGTCTACATGTGCTGCCAGGGCAGAGTTCCTATTTGGGGATGTCTAAAATAAGAACTAACCAAGGCAGCCACCACTGATACTTTCAAACTGTGGCACAGAGGAGGTGGTGACTAAATATATTACGTCACCAAGTACTATGGAACCTGTCAAGAACTTGAAAAAATACCCTTTTATTTCACAGATGAGCCTGAGGCCTCTTTTACTACCTTAACTAAGGTGTACTGTAGAGCAGCAGGGGTGCGCAGCTGCAGGGAGTTCGCAGAGCAGCTTTCCGCAGGCTGCTGCCGTGCTGCTGCAGTGGCGGGTCTCCTCCTCCTCCTCCTCCTCCTCCCCTCCCCGCCTGTCATCCGCAGACACGGTGTGGCCTGCCCCGGCACATTTCGTTGCGTGACACGGGCTGCGTCCGGCGCTGCTCTGCACCTGCGCAGTCACGTCCACGCGCCAAGAAACGAGGCACATTCATATCCCCACGTGCGGCTTAAAGGATGGTGGAGCTGAGCTGCAAACTGACTCGTTAGCCAGAAAAAGAAGGTCTAACTGTATAACCTTCAGGATAGAACTTTTGTTTTAAATGTACCACAGGAAGAACAATGTTACTTGGAGGCTTGAATAAATATGGTTTCAGTTGACAAAAGACAATCTTTAATTTTTATAAATGTTCACCCAAATGATGAGTCCAAAGAGATATCTAAAGTTCTTCAAAATTTTGAAAGAACTTTCAAAATTCAACCATTTTCAATAAAATCAAAAACACTTCCACAGTTTTACCTTGAAACAGTTGCAGGTTTCACATAAACAAAAAGCAGGTTTGGTTAATACAAATATCTATGAAATAAGGATTAAGTACTGATCGTTAAGGAGCAATGAAATGGTTAAAGATACAGTAAGTTTCCTTCTACAATATGACAGTCCTTCAAGGCACTAAAATACATCCACAGTTTTGACAGGTAACTGATAACCAGCAGTCACCAACAGCACTCTGGTATTTTTTTGGTTCATATTTGAACGAGTATCTGCAGCAAATCAGTGAGGGAATGTCTCTTGTAAGGCATCTCCTTGCAATGCCTAAGAACTAGAAATAAAAGTCTAACTGTGACATTAAAAAGATTATTTCCATAATACATGCACTTTAAATAACTAACCTGCTGCTGCTTCTCATTTTGGAATTTCTACTAATACCACTGGTATTAGCTGCTATTCTGCTTCCTATGCAAGTTTTTGTAGTAATCAATTCTTTCCATTCAAGATTCTGAAAGCCCTTGTTCAGACACAGATCATTTAACTTCTTCTGAATGGCTAGGTCACTTTGCAGTGGTGCACAAGGCAAAACTCTGCACAGTTTGGCCACATCGTCAAAAGAAGCTTTTCACTGTTAGGTCTGTTGGTTTTCCACCCGGCGAGGGAAGCTGAAAGCTCTGGAGTTTGCTTTACAGAGCAGTGCTTTCCGTATCATTGTCTATATCTAGGAGGAGGTGGTTGTGCAGTTCTTTGCTGGCTGTCTCTGTAAGCAGCTCTGAAGGAGGATTTTGAAGTGGTTCTTGAATACTGGAATTGGAGTCTGCAGAAAAGGGGAAAAAAAAAAGGCGCAGGAGATTTAGCCATGCTATTGAACACTGCGTTTGTGCTCCCTTTCCTTAGGCAGAGGATGGAAGGAGGGCTTTCAAACACAGGGCTGGCACTTATGTGCACGTGCACACATGAACACACCAAGGCTAAGCCAAACGAGCAAAGCTGACGTGTGCGCTGCTTCCCCAGCACACCTCTGTAGTCACGTACATGACAAAAACATTTCGGTTTCAAAAACCGAAGGAAGGCAGTACAATTTGCTATCAGATTCCTCACTCCCCTGTAAAAGTGATACTTCATTTCAGCTACTAGCATCAGATCAGACTGGTCACTCAGCAAGAAGTTCAGCATCTAGATGGTCAACCAGGGAACCACCACCAAAGACTTTTTCTTTTTTCTAGAAATGATGGGAATGTGTGTGATGTGAAAAGGAGACACTGTCAACAGAACCCAAAGCCCCTCACTGCATACTAGCCCCTTTTCCTGGGCTCGAAGCTAATTTATAATATGCCACAGGCTTTGCAACAAAACCAGCATCTACTGCAATACAGCAGCTTCATCAAATGAAAAATCATTTAAGGCAAGTATATAGAGAATTCAAAAATACTTTTTTTTTTAGGCTGAGGTGGCATAGAAAGGCATCCTTTAAATATCTCAAACCACACCTCACACAAACTTAACTGATCCTGTTAATTTAGTAGATGAAGCTGTGGTATCGTGTCTGGCACAGACTCGCTTGCCTTGCAGAGCACCATTAGGCATCCCCAGACGTATTACTGTACCTTAAAGGCTCTATAGCCTTCCCTACAACATAACTGCAGAACTTGAGGGGTTTGGGTAGGGTTGATCTATATATTCTCTCTCAAGTCTTGTATCACAGCCTTGGGAGAAAAGTACCATGTTCTGCCAATAAACTGATCTTATTTCAGACAAAAATGTAAAAATCCAGAGGCCAGTGAATAAACCATCACTATCACTACATACCATTCAATCCCTCACCTGGGTGAATCTTAGATTCCTCTCCCCGGCCCCATTATCACCTTGAAAATCCATGTCCTGGTTACTGAACTTCATCTAGTCTCCTAGGAGGAGACACACAGGTCACACTATTTGTTCAATAGGCCTTTAATGGCAATGAAGAAAACTGAGATACTTGGGGGGGGGGGGGGGGGAAGCACTCCTTTTTACTTCATATTCATGCATTTAAAATAAAACTCTGATCCGCAAAAAAAGTTTTAATAACATCAGCACCTTCCTTTTATCCAAACTACAGGGCTTATTTCTGCAACGGAAGAAAATGGGAGAACTTTTAAAGATAATTTTGGAATTTATATCTTTCTGTAGAAATTTTTACTATTGTTACCGGATGTAATATGGTAACAATCAATAGCTTAATGTTCTGCACCAAGTTTGCCTGTAGAGGAGGTAACACAGGCCCTGGGCAGCTTGGCCGCTGTACGTTCCCTAGGAACTAATCAACTGGTGTTGATTCTCCTCGAACGTGCAGCTGAGAAGGAGTCCTTCCACTCTAGCAGCAGGCCCAGGTCTCACTCCCAGTGCTGCACCCAGGAAAATGAACCAGAAAAGGAGGTAACGGAAAGTGTGGGGCGGTACAGGAAAATACTTGATTGCGACAAACAAATGATTCAGCTTCTTCAAGTACAAAATGAACCTTTGTAAAAAAAAAAACACAAGAATTTTCAGATATAAATGTCTATTAAGTGAAAAAAAACATACAACATGAAACTGGCCAGTCAAAACATGAACTTTACATATCTATCATCAATGCTTTTAGTAGGTTAATGCAAGAGCAAGCGTAGGACAGAGGCTTTTTTTCCTTTGCATGCTACACTAATGAGAACACAAGCAGGCAGGGTTATTTGTGACCGGTTAGTAGTGGGCATTAGCACACACATGATTATGAATTAGAGACATTTTTGGCCAATCATATGCCTTTTCCTTACCATCAAACTGTCCAATATAGTTCATACTGAATGCTGGTCAAACATCTAGATTGTTTAATAAAATTCTTGATTAGAATATTCTTTCCTAGGGCTTATGACTTTAAAACTATTAATAGGATTTGAAGCATTACTAAAGTCCAATGCATGGACAAAGAAATTCAACTGCACCCTGAAAATACTTCAGGATTCCAGCTTCTGATATTACGACATTTATTCCCATATGTCTTCCCTTGCTCTTCTATTTAGAGTTAAATTAAACAAGAGTTACTTCACACTAAATTAGGTGAGGCAGTTCATAGTATCCATGTTTAAAAATAAATCCTTATATGTGCATGTGTAAATGGTAAAGCAGATATTCTTATGTAATATACAGTGGAGTTAAGTCTGAGCACATATCAATAAAACATCAACAAAAAACTCTGATCTGAAATGATCCTGTCCTGAGTCTATCCTGTACTGAGTGCACTGCTGCACAGCACCGTAAGTATCACAGAGTGCCTGAGGTTGGACGGGACCTCCAGAGGTCACCCAGTCCAACCCCCTGCACCCGCAGGGTCCCCTAGAGCACGGGGCACAGGGGGGTGTCCAGGCGGGTTTGAAGGTCTCCAGAGCAGGAGACTCCACCTCCTCTCTGGGCAGCCTGGTCCAGTTCAACTTTCATCTTTTCCTTTCTTTCGCAAAACATTTTATTTAGATTTTCTGTGTTCTCCTATCAGATTTGTTAGAGAATTCATTCACGCTAACTTTCTTTTACTGACTTTGCTGCACGATGGGTTTCATACTGTTGTATCAGACACCGCTCACATGGCCGGTTTTCTAAGGTTCTTTCACTTGAAAGGAATAATACCTTTCAGTTTTAACACAAGTTGACAATCAGGCCCGGATTTCAATATATTTAAATGCATTAAAGCACAGTTTACATTTTTTACTAAAATCTAGCGTACCTCTGTTGTGCCTTTAACTGAACTGAAAATGAGCTATCCCTGCAGTTCACCAGTTAAGTTGTAATTCCCAATCCAGACTTATTTATAGCTGTACCCATCTCATGGAAGATGCTTTGTTCATATAACTGCCCTTTCTGGCTCTCTGCATAGCAAGTGGTTATTACTTAAAAGGCAAATATTTCTTCTAATTGGAGTAAGAAACTCTGTTATCATTAATTATTAATTATCATTAAAGCCTTTTGCATCAGAACTTGAAAAATTCCAAAATGAAGACACAGG
Source organism: Eudromia elegans (assembly GCA_003342815.1). NCBI lineage: Eukaryota > Metazoa > Chordata > Aves > Tinamiformes > Tinamidae > Eudromia > Eudromia elegans. Next base: position 5,664,864 of record PTEX01000029.1, read on the forward strand.
CCGTCGCTCTACATAAGAGGACTTGGCAAATAAGGTTAAGCCTCTTCAAGCTGGACTCATTAGCCATGTTTTCAATCTCATTTCACATGCCAGTGCTGTAAAGATCCAAAGGACAGCCTTATTTCTGAATTCAGCTGTGATATAAATTGCCTTTTTATTTTAGGGCTACAGACAACAAGAGTACGATCAGACAGGAGTTCCTGTGAAAACAGAGGTGCTTTTCAGTTGCTTAGAAGCTCATTTATTGCTAGTTTTTCTTAAGAAAAACATACTTCCTAGCTGACTGTCAATCCAATGCTAATTTCAGTATCTTTCCTGTAAACTAAATCACATCTTGAGATAATTCAAGCATGCAGCCTCAACATATTCAGTCTGTCGTGCAGTTGCTCTATTAGAAAAGGTAGCATCTCTAAGCCACTAAATACGCATAGTAAGATTATTAATATCTACTGTTTGGCAGTTGCAGTTGAATGGACTAGTACTATTAGTGAGGCTTGGCTTGACAGAATGCAAATGCAAACATGCCAGAACGCAGAGATGCTGCTGGGTGCTTTTCTGCAAAGGGATTTAGTCACACGAGCGTGTATTTTGCACAAATCCTACGTAGTTAAAAATAACTGAAATCCTAAAGTGAAAGCTACATGAAAAACACACACGCAAAACACAGGGAAAAGAATCAAACCCCCCTAAGCTGCAGCATTTGCCTGTGCTGATGGAACACACCTGCTTTACACAGGTCATTGCTTCACACTTGCCTCCTGGAGGGGCAGCCTCAGTGTCTTTGCATCAACGCTTTTTACAGTGTTATTCACTTCCTTTAAGGGATATGGCTACTTTTATGACTTGTTTAGTCTTCACAGGATTATTTATATTAAGCCTATTTCCTAATATCTTTTACAAACAGAATGATATGTGGCAAAGAAATAAAATGCAGAGTTGACAGACAGCACGTATTCCAAAGCGCATATACAAAATAAAGCTACAAATAAAATAAGGCTGTGCAGGAGCATTTTAGCTATATTGCATGTTTCTGGTCAGTACAAACCTTATTCGCAGTAAACATCCCCACCTGTGAAGGCATCATGGGGTACAGCTGTTAGGCATCAGAATACACTTTGCATTCCAAAACATCACTCATTCTAGAGACACTGCAGCATCACTGGAAAGTTTTACCCATTCCTGTGCATAAGCAGTTCTAAAGCTTTAGTTTCTTACATTCCTTGCCTCTTCCTTCAAAAGTGCCTAAAATACTTGTGCCTCTGCAAAAGTCTGCAGAGGCTCAGCAGAACATTTCAAGATCTGATTTACCTCAATCTGCAGCACTGTCTTTTTCCCCAAGATTTAGATGAATATTAGTGCCCAGGCTGAGAAATACAAACTTCATGAAGTTCGTATGAGGAGAGAGGAAAGTCCTGTGTACTTCACATCTCTCAAAACAAACAAGATGTGTTCAAAATATGAAGAGCTATTTACAAATTGACCTATTACATATAAGTAATAGAGATGATTCTTCAACCTCTGTATGTCCAGCTTAAAAGCACTGGAATGGTTAGTTTTCAAGGCAAAACTTTCACTGCATTAATATCTTTATTATAATAGGTACACAATGTCAAAAGACATTGTCCCCTTATGTCCCCTTATTGTCCCCTTTTCTCTGCACATGCTCAACCCCACTAACTCCCTCCTCCGCTTATTTGCCTTTTCAGCCCACGGAGACGCAGAGCCTGGGGAAGCTCTGCCTAGTCTCGCTGCCGTGACAGCGTTCTGCTTCCAAAGCAGCAGCAAAGGAAGCAAGCTAACACAGGCTCCCTTGGCTTTGCCCCCAAGACACCTTCGCTATGGAAGCTGCTGCCCAAAATCCTGGCGCACCACCAAAAGGCATGGGCTTTCTAGTAGGGCATCAGCAACTACTTGAACTGTTATTTGTCCTTTCAGTGTTTTCAAAAAGGACTGTTTTACAGCTACAGACATTACTCTCTCTGCTGCCGCTCCCTGAGGAGTCACGGAATAAGAGGAAACAGGCCACTTACCTGTTATGATTTTGGAAGCCGTCTGCGTGGGGTTCGTAACTCCAGCATCCCCAGCCGCGTGAGAGGCGGGAGGATGCGGCGGGGGTGGAACACTGGGTCTGTTCCTGGGCTTCGGCACTGGCCGCGGCCTCGGCAGGGTGCCAGTGTGAGGAGGAGAGGACTGGGATGTCTCTTGAGCAGGTGGCTGTGGCTGTGACAGTGGGGAACTAATATGGTGCTTCCCTAGAGGGGGAGTATCAGGCGGTGTTGGAGTCTGCGGAGGAGTGTAACAGGGCTGCTCTGGTCCGTGCTCGCTGCTGGCTGCAGCAGCAGCAGATGCTTGGCTGTTTGCTTTGGGCTGCAGGGGAGGAGTAGCCTGGGTCGGGGGCTGCGGTGGCGGGTCCCTGGGAGCCTGGATTGGGGAAAGGCTGCTGGAGTATCGCCGAGGTGCAGAGACCTGCGCAGCCGAGGCCTGCGCTGCGCCTTGGTTTGCATGCTGACCAGGAGGAGAGGAGCTTCGGGCAAGCGGCTTCGGAGAGACAGAAGGTGGCTGAGCAGCAGAGGCAGGACTGGGGCTCCCCGGCTGCCCCGGGGGTGGGTTGGCTGGCTTGGGAGGTGCCGGCGCTGGCTTCTTAACAGCTGGTAAGAGAAGACAGGACCAAATTCACCACTGCATACTGGCAAAGCAAGCTCCTTAAACACATGAATCAGTAGGATAAAAGCACATTAAGGTATATTATCAAAATACAGTGGTGCATTATTAATAAAAATGATAGCCATATGAAGCTACCAAAATGCATACACAGGTTTACTAATCAATAGCCTTTAAATGATTTTAATTAAAGTGTTGATAAGATTACTATGAGCATTCATGAAAGCGCCCAAAGATGCACTTAGCTAGGCCTTAGTGAACCACAGGAGTATTAAACCATTGCCTGAAAGTAAAGGAAGAGAGATACCAGCACAGCTACTTCAGCAAACGTTTTGTCAGTACATTAAAAACTGCAGCTTAGTGGTTTTAAAAGAGAATTAAAAACACACCTCGCCTCATTGAATGGGGGCTGGGACCTGCTGCATTCTGTGGCTGATTAACAGAAAGCTGATTAGTGCTACTTGTTGATTGATTCTGGACAGTGCCTGCATGTCCACCATTTCTCGGGGGTGGAGGAGTAGCTGAAGATGCAGTGTCCTTAGGTTTTGAGTTACTGAAAATTAAAATATACAAATAAGAGAGTGATCATAAAATGCCTCACCCAGATGAGCTGCACCCAGTAAGATTTACATTATGAACCGTGTTCCACTTCTGAACCTCAAGCCCCTTCGAAAAACTTCTGCACTGGCTGATATTTGATGGCAGACTGAACCCTCCTAGAACTTTTCAAAGGGCTCCCACGTAGACTTCAGCAAATCTCCATAGCAGATTATTAATTAGAAAAATTGAACTGAGAATTGTAGTAGCATTGCACCATCACCGCACCTGTTTGAATGAATAACTAGTGCTCAGTCTCCAAGCTGTGGCACCTGCAGTGCATTTGGAGACCCTTTATTTAAAGTATTCCAATGTGAAGTCCTCCCCTGAATATACCTATCATCCCAAGAGCAGCCTTTAAAAAATACTCCATGACACAAACTCCCCGGCAGTCAGCAGCTTTGTCCCTGTGCAGGCCAAGGCCGGCGCTGCCCTCGCTGCTGCCCACCCAGCGGGGCACGGCGCCCGCGGCAGCTCCGCTCGCTCCCTGCCTGCCTGACGGCCCCCTTCACTCCACCTGGCTGGGCCCTGGTGGCCTCGCTGCAGCCCATCAGGGCAGCCCAGGGGCCTTCCTGGCCGCGGGGCAGCTGCTGCAGTGAACCCTGTGGTGTTCAGCCCAGCCTGACCTTGGCCATGACAGCAATGGCAGGTGGGGAGACAGAGGGCCCAAGGAGCCAACCAAGGAGCCAGCGGCAGTGCCCCCTCCTCAGGCTCCCTGTGCATTCACTGTCCCCATCCCCTTCTGAACTGAGAACCTCCTGCAGTATTTTACTCACCTCAAGACAACTAACACCTTTCCATGACTTCTACTGGTACAATACCCATCTCTCTAGATGCTGTTATTACATTCTAATTATTTCAAAGCAGAGTTTATGCAGATATTAAATGCAATTCCTAGATATTGCTTTCAAAGATTTATTTTAGGTCTTTATACCGTAAGAAAGCATCTGTGCAGGAAGTGGTCTACAGGACGCATTTAACTGAGGAGCTGTACCTCCAGAAAGCCCCAGCCCCTTAAATAACCATCTGTACTTAGGTAATAAATATGCTTTAAACAAGTTTTAGGTAAGCTACAAAAACTACATCATCCTGCATTTGCTTGGAGTGTTAACATCTCTAACTGATAAGTATTTTCCAAGTTAGAAGTGTGGGGTCTTTTGTCATGGACACACTTGCTAAAATGTCTGCTGCCAAGGATACATGCAGAAGAGCCAGTGCTTTGCGGTGACATTTACGGTGCTAATCGGTGCAGGAGCTGCTTTGCAGAGCGCCCTCCCGGCCCACACGTGTGGGTTGTGGTTCTCGGACCACACGCTACTGAAAACCACGTGCTGCTTTCGCCTCACACACAAGTCTAGAGCAAGTATCTCGGAATCCAGCTGTAATGATACCTGAGATATGACTGCACAACACCTCAATATTAAGTTAAAAGACACCCTGAATAGATGCAAATACTAAATAAATTATTATTGGAATGTAATAAGCTGCCTTCCAGCTTGCCAGAAAGTCTGGTCACCACTAACACTTGCGACAGACAGAGACACACATCCAGGTAACACGTACAAAACCCAAACAAGCACAACAGGTTTCTAGTACTGCCACTGATAGCTTTTGTTTCAGCAGAAAACTGACAGTCACATCCCATGGCCACCTCTAGGGCATAATTTGCAGGATCACTATGGATAGCAAAAGAGGAGAGTTTTTTTAAGCACATTTTGTGATTTTTTTCCCCAGTCTCTTATTTTGGAAGATCAGTTCCCCAACAGACGGTCATTAAGGCTGTAAACGCACACAGCTGGAGGTCTCCTCCACACTGTATTTTGCCCATACCTGCACATACTTTACATGGGGCAGCGTACATCCTAATTGGAAGAGGTGCCTTACGGAGCAGATGCAGCTGACGTATCAGTTTGCTGCTAACGCAGCCGGCTAAGCCAGTGCCCGCAGAAGCCAGCCCTCTTACCTGAGCTCCTCATTTCCTTGACTCGGCAAGGGCTCTGCCGCGCCGGCAGCGGGAGCGAGGCCGCCCGCCGCGGGGCTGGGGTCGGCCGCGGCGGGCGGCGCGCCGGGCTCCGGGGGCGGCAGCGGCGGCTGGCACGCGGGCGATGTGTGCTTTCTGCTTACAGTGCCACATCGCCGCGGGGGCGCCTGGAACTCCACAACCTTCACACCAAAGCTACAGAAAGAAGAAAGAGTAAACACACCATGCGAGCCGACTCCAGGCCGCTAAAGCACCAGCACGCTTGGGGGTTACGACCCACAGAGACTAACGCAACCCCTGCTGCTCAGCATGCAAAGCCACAACGAGGAAAGCTTCAGCTTTCTGCATGAAACACCATAAATGTTAGGACATGCAACGATACTCGGCCTATCCACATGGAGGGGTAAGCTAAACACAAGTGGGACAAACTGCTCAATGACATCTGAAGACAGACATTGATGACAATGGGGTCAAACAACTCGGTAACGTTAATACATATATATTCTTAGGTACCAGAGTTTGAATGTTCTGTCGTATAAATTTTGGTTTTATGATACACAATCTCTGCAGCCTTGTACATGGCTTCAAGACAGACTATCAAAAAATATTGCTGGATGTACGCTGTGATGACTTGCACTGTTTACAGCAAAAAAAAGAAAACTTCCCCCATGTAACTACGGATAAACAGACCGAAATTCTAATGAATTTCAGAATGTAAACAGCACATGAATTCTAAAAGTGATTTTTATCCCTGCTGTATTAAAGACAGCAAACCTTGAACCGATTCTTTTCCTCCTTCTGTCACTGCTGATAAACGCACATGTGCAGCCATAGTTAACATTTAGGTAACAATTTAACATTTGCAGAAATAGCTAGAAACAAAAGAGCACGTCACTTGAATATCCATGATATGAGTGATAATAAATGAGTGTTACACTACATGTTATATGGGAAAACAGCACTTTTTGTAAGCATTCTACTATCTGCTGTGGTATACTGTACCATCATCAAATCAGAAGTCTTATGAAGGCACCAGGTAACACCACCTCAGCTTATGGGCTTTGGAAAGAAGCCATGGAACATCAGAGGTTAGATACTCATAGAAGTTACTACAAACACGCTTCTGCCTCTGGATTTGAGACCCCCAGATCTGTAACAGGAAGACGGTAACTGGAAGCAGCGATTATCTGCTTGTTTTTTAATCATGCATTGAGTATAACCAGAAGGAAACACCAGTACTTTACCTTTGAACCTTCCTCAGGCTGCAACAACATGAGGGGAAATAAATCACCAGTGTTATCTATATTATTTCCATAAAATTCTCCTCCTGAGACCAACACAAGTGTGTCCAATTACCACCTCCAAGAATCATCCAAGAATGAAGCATACCTTTCCTTCTTCAACAAATCCCCTTCCATAACAGCCATACTAACAGGCCTCTTCCGTTCCAGTGTCCCAGATTCATATTCATTCCCAGTGTGTGACAAGTGATTTGAATTAACAGCAGGAATGGCAACAAACGCCCCAGACACATTGAAATCTTGTTCTGGAAAAAGAGACATGCAAAATGTAGCCTCAATACAAAAAACTGTTGAAGTTTTACCTTCACAGGACCACTAAAAATACAAAATTCCTTATACTACACAGCAAGAATTTACCTCCAGGGAAGAACCAGTCTGCATGCTGAATAATTGGCTCAATAATTGCTACCACATGGACTGAAGTTGCAGCTGCCATTTCAGCAAGGGATCTGCAGAAGAAATTCAGACAACAGTTTACACAGAACTCCCAAATAAGAAAATACAGCAAGCTTTCATCTTGTCTAAATGGCCAATTTTGCTGAGTATGATGTATCAAGGCTTAAATACCCCATAAAAGGCAACTTCACACTTAGATGGAATCTAGAATACGTAATAAAGCTTATAACACTAAAGAGAGTCGTAAAGAAGCATATCTACAGATTAGCTGGAAGCACGGTTTACAAAGCATGCTTGAAATACTTATTGTTTAGTCAAACAGTCTGCTGTGAATAGTCTGCGTGATTTAGAACAATGTGATGAGAAATGCTACATCTTCATTTAAGTTTTGCTTTGAAGCATTTGTAAAATAACTCACCCTTCATTCTTTGCCCATAATAAGTTGGGGCCCAGGACTATTGCAATATTGCTGGGTGTCATTTTGTTAACATCACTGTTTTGTGCGAGCTTTGCTAAAAATTTGATTAAATACCTACAAAAAGGAAAGAAATCATTGAATATGGCAACAAGAACTTTTTCCACACAACAATATATGCTAGCATGTCACTTAAATTAGGACATAATTCGTTTTTATAGCAAATAACAGCTCTGCTGTTCATTTGAAAGGACATTACAACTAGGTGCTTTCACCAAGAACTGCTCTAAGCCAAGCGTCAAGAGCTCCGGAGACACAAAACACTAACAGATTTTTTGCTTGGTTTTGCCTACTATGCTTCTAATTCAAGAAGCACAAAACTTGAGTTTGGTGGAAGGGCATCTCCAACCTTAGAAGAGTGACTTCAAAGTATAGCACTTGCAGAAAACATACTTACATAGAGAATGCCTATCAACATCTGTTTTCCTGTCATTTAATGGAATTTCCACACTTTAATTAAGAGTCAGAGTTTTATTCTGTTTCATTCCAAAAAGGTAACGCCAAAAAGAAAAATAAAATGCCTAAGATGCATCCAGGTGATATTTTTAAGCCTAAAAAGCAAGAGCCGAGCAGGTGAAAAGTCATAAAATACTGTCAACACTATGACATTGAAGTGGCAGAATTCCAAGCATCATTTCATTAGAGTTGACAATGAATTAACCTGATTAAAATATATATATATATGTGTATATATGGAGATCAATTACCACACCAAAGCATGCCAGTTACTTGACAGATAAAACACAATGTCCAAATGGAATATGGCCAAGAAAAAAAAAGAATTAGAGTTTTGCTTGATCAGTTCCAAGCCAGGTGATGCTCTAGCATTAATGCTGCTCTGCTGGCTGCCAGCAGCTGCTCATTCATACCTGAAATTAGCATGATAATGCTTAGGCAATCTGTTACAAATTTTCCACAATTCTTGTAGCTTCTTATCCTGGTCCTGAATACTGCAGGGAAAAGACATTTCCAGTAAATCATAGTTTCAGATCATAGAATGATGATTATTTCTTCTATGAGCAAAGATTCAATTAATTAATTCAAACTAGCATATTTATTTGGACCAAATGGAAAAGTACTCAACTTGCTTTTCAAATTTCCAAATTAACTTTCCATTAAGAAAGGATGCTTACAGCATCAATACTATGAGGCCAATAGCCTTAGATAGCCCTTGTGTTTAAGTATAAAACTAAGGTATTTCACCAATATGTTTTAATACAATCATTTTAAAGTTATGACACAATTTAAAATAATATAGTACACAAGATATTCACTAGTTCAATTAGAAAATTCAACTGTGTGAGTTTGGACTTTTCTTTTAAATCCATACACAAGGAGATTTGATAAAAACGTGCGTATTTGCTGCACGTGCATTTTCAGTTTGCTTACTTGGCAGCTTGCGTCCATTCTTCATATAAACCGTACGTCATTAAAGGCTCTGGCAACTCTCGCAGATAGGATTTTAAGGCACCTGCAACGTAGCCCCAAAAAAGAGAAACTTCTTAGCCAACACTTTCAGACTTTATTAAAAACTTTGGCCTTAGATTGGCAATTTTATCTGTACAATAGGGCCTAAATTGCAGTGAAACAGTAGGAAGACTCGACATGTCTGCAGTGTATCTGCTCAGCACTTAACACACGAAGTCATCTGGCAATTACTGTAATTTGAAACTCATGCTATAAAACTTTGAGTCATCCCCTTGCAGGACAGACACGTTAAAGCTGCAGATGGTTTCAATCTCCCTTGACTGTGTTAACACTCCTGTCATGAGAGGAAATACGATATTGGAATTACCATGATCACCCGAATTTTAAACACTGTTCTGACCTGCAGAGAGGAATACACCGAGTGCGATCAGTATGCACGCTCTATGCTGGATCTGTGTTAAGTTATGCAAGGGAGTGAGCTTCAATTGACTTTCATTTACAGTTTACTTGTGCAGAGCGCAGCACCTCACCCAGCGCACGAGCAGAATAAGCGTCCATTAGAGCAACCTCTACCAGGGCTGGAGGCAGAGCATTCACAATACCTGCAACAGCGTGGGGGTCGGAATAAAACTCGTCAAGCTGGGAAGCTGAGCAGTCCAAGGCAGCTTTCAGTTTTTTTAATTTGGAAGCTCCAGCAGCGATTCTGAATAAGCCCTGCATAATAAACATCAGATGTATTTGACTGATACCAACATGTTATTACAAGCATGAAATAGCAAAAGTTCTACCAGTCTCATCAGAGCAGTTTCAATTTCAGTATAAACATACTTGGTTATGATCAAGCTGGCTCTTCATGTCTTAGAGCTATTGAATAACTCTTCAGGCCCCTCCTGCCCAAGCCCTTTTCTTAATTTTTCATTCTGGCTGTACTACATCTCCAAGGTATTTAAATAGCGCCCAAGGTTTTTCTAACAGACTTATGATTTACACTAATAAAGGAAAATCAGTAAGCACTTTGTTCAAGCGTACAGAGATAAATACAGACACCAGACTGTCAGCATCACTAAGCTCCTTTTCCCCCTTCATTCCTAGGGCATGAAAGGGTGCTGCCTACCTCCTCTTTCATTCCTGTTTCCAAAAGCATCATTACACAGGCTTCAATGGGGACTGCAATTTCACGACCGCTGCGTTTGAGATGTTCTTCCAAAGGCGTTCCAAAAGCCGGTTTTTCAGTCCATTTGTCTAGTTGGAGAGTATCAAAACACTGAACAATGTATCTGACAAAATAACTTGAACTATATTCCACACAGGAAAAGGAGAAAGCCCCCAGTACAGCAAAGGAATTTTAGGAATGCAATAGGAGTTTTAGAGCCCCGATTGGTAACATCTCTTGTATCACGAGTAAAGAGAAAAACGAGCCTGCAGGTATTGTCAAGTCACAGCACGTCACACCCGCGTGCTCCGTGCCCGCGAAGGGGCCGCCGCGGCGGTGCCAGGACGCGGCGGCACCGGGGCTGCACGCCCCCGAGCCGCACCAGCTTTGATGCGGCCCCAGCAGTTAGCCCTGCAGCAGCCTCGGAGCAAACTTTGCCCACACTGTGTGACTTGGGCCATTCTTAAAGTTTTAACTGTATTCATCACATATAATATATACATGAATAAGATATCCTATTTAGTTAACAGAAAGTTTATGGATAATTTAAAGAAACCCTATGTCTTGCATTAGAATTGCCATGTTAACGGCCCATCACTGCACCAATTTCATGATTTTTCCAACTCGGTTTCTCTTAATTACCAATGAATTTTGAAAGTAAAAAATGGTGCAAGTGCTTCGCTGAACGGCATGACCATTCCCTGTTTCCTATGAGTGACTTCTCTGTTCCATATTTTTTCTGCTATTTTAATTGAAAAATGCAGATATAAGTTATTGTTAGTTCAGATGCCTTATTTCTTCTGTGGAGAGCTTAAGAGAATCAAGGACTTTGCAGCCTTCCTCTGATAATATGTGTCTGCAAAGGGTTTATTTTTTTCTTTGCGTTTACAGAACGCATCACCTATATCTCCTATACAGCCCTATACCTCTCAGTCAGTAACACATCATGAGAAGCACGGGTCACTCCCCCAGTTTTGCAAGTCACAGCAAGATTAGGAAGCGAGGGCACAGCAACCTGCTCAAAGCCATTTATACTCCAGGCAGAAACATAACTGAAGCCGTGTCCTGCTCTTAGATCTCGATCTCCAGGCACACTGCATCCTGCTACGCCTTTTAAAAATGACACCCTCTTCTGGAACACTCACCATATAAAAACTTTACACCAAGCAGCTAAGAAATAAAATCTAGCACAGTCAGCTCTATATCCTGTAAAGAGAGAACCTACCAGACAGTCATAAAGCACTTCTGAGGCTGGGTAAGCATGATTTGCTTGCATTAGCTTCCCTCCCATCAGATCTATAGAGCACAGATATTCAATACTATCTTTCATCAATACTCTCATATTTCTTGGTATCTCTAGTTTCAGTTGTTTCAGCTTGCACATGGTCTGCAGCTCAAGACACTCTGGAGCCTTGCTCAGCTCAGAACCCACTTTCGCAGCCTTGGTTCAAACACCGTGCTCAAAGCCAAGCGCCCACGCGACAGCGCAGGCGGTGCTGAGGCTGCGCTCTCGGCAGCGCGCAGACAGCTGACCCACCGAGGCTTGTGTTGACAGAGCGGGCTCAGCACGCAGGAGACGCGGCCGTCTCGCTCGCTCCTCTGCTGTCTGATACCTATCTAGCACTCCAATCTGAACAGCCAACTGCACAGCCACAGTGCAAGGTGCACGAGGCAAAGGGATGGCACACTCAGCTCCTCAGAACCTGGGGAGTTTTTCTGATAATCCCCTAGTAATCGTTTAAGAAACAAGGATCTTACAATTCCTAATTCACGCTAAAATCTTCATTGCCCAAAAGAGCCAGGAAAGAATTAACAAAAACTCACATGATATCAAGGAAAGAACGAACACGATTGCAACAGAAACAAAAATCCTTCCTTTACTCTCTTATGTATCAGACAGATCCTTAATATTTTATTAGTGTGTTAAAATATGACTGGAGAATTCCAGAAAATGCAGCAAAGATGGAATTATGTTTGTGAATGCAAAACTGTTAGGTAGATCTAAATGGCCTTAAGAAATAAGTCCGCATGCAAAAGAATTGAGATAAAGGAGGAGAATATTGTGCATAGGTGGCACAGGCAAGGAAAAGCATCAGCCAGAGCACAGGGTACTTTACCTTGGTGGGCTTGAATTTCGGGGAGGACCTTTTCTAAGACTGCTAATGCTTTTCTATGGTAATCTGCTTGTGCTTCTAATAACTGAGAACAGAAGCCACATTTTAAAAAACAAAAACAGCATTAGCTTCTGATGAGCATATAATACAATACTAGAAGGTTTAGTACACAAAATATAAACTTTGAGGAAAGACTGTCTATGCATACAAATGTTGTACTCAGTGATATCAGAAAGGAATACTCACCATGACAAAGAATTTAGCGTATTCCCCCTCCTTGGACACAAAGTTATACATGTCTGCTGCCAGCTGATCCTTTGGAGATAGGAAAAAAGGGGCGTGGGCAAAACATTAAATTTGTAACTTAGATGGAAAGAGAGAACCAAGTACATTTATTTTGCTGGCAGCAAGTCTGAACAATTGATTCAGGCAGCACAAAGCCTGTAATCCACCCACTCTATACACACACAGCAGTAGACTCCAAATAGGCTTATGAGCTGAACTAGTAGAAGCTGCAGCTCTTCACGGCAGGGCTGAAAGCAGAAGAGGCTAAGAACACCTAATCTATTCAGGTGTCTGTACCCAACACAGAATCTATTTTCTATTACTTGCAGGGGAGGAATCTGCACTGTGAAGCTGCAGACAACACACAGCATCAAGGCAGGAGAGTGGAGTTCATTTCTGAACGGTTAGCAGCATGCTTTTAAAAGCAGTTATTCATTTTCTTTCAAGCATTTTGAATTATTTTTGCTTAATGTTGTTTTATATATTAAAGAAGTTACCCAATAAAGTAAGCAATTGGATTGCATGGCAATGTATTCTAAGATAGCCAATCCCTGCATAAAAAGACAAATACTACGAATAGGTTTTGCAGGCTTAGCACGACTGCAGCAAAACACAGGATTTGACAACTGAGAACTGAAAATGCACGTGTCATTGTACATGCCACGTAGTCATGTACACAGACAAGCACCCTGACCATCTGAGTCAAGGCTCTGCAAATAATGTAACATGGCCATCTTCAAAAACAAAGCTCCTCATCAAGTTAGAGCAATTTGGACAAAGTTCAGCTAGCACTAACGATACCTTTAAGACACACATTTTGTGAAGAACCCCTTAGTTTGCAAGCACACTAATGAGACAGCCAGATACATGAGTAAGGTTTATAGATGCAGTCCCACTATGTTTGCTACAATTGCTACCGAGAGGTGTGCAAAGCACGGGACTTATTTCCTACCTTGCATTGTTCTACTTTATTTCCAGCTTCATCCATCTCTTCCTTGAGAGATTCTATTTTTGAAGGATGCACTTGAAAATTTGTTCCTGAAGTCTTGTGGGCCTGGTTATACCTGTTCAAGAAAGGTTTTAGTCATTTGGTGAAATCTATTATTTCAGAAGAAAGTGCAAAACTGGTTTCTTTCAATATGAAACAAACCCAACAGTTTCAGGGGTTTTCCCCAGCAGAAATTCATGGGGTGTTCAAACTGCCACTTATGATACAGCTTTACATTATTTACGCTATAAACATTAACAGATGTACAGCAGCATTTCAGAGGCAAATAGCAGTATCAGACCAGACACCATGAGACGCCACCAGGAAGTTAACATGACTCAGGAATGAGTATTAAGATTACTTCTTACCTTGCTCTTGCCGAATCCCAGTCCAACACCAGCTTTGCAAGCTGCTTCCTCTGCTTCTGAATGTTAGGGATCTCTGACTAGAAGCAGAAACAAAGGCTTGTGGTTGTTTTTAACCTGTGTACTGCCATTACCACATTTCATAGATTTCAGACTCACTTTTCAGCATTTAGTGCAAAACTACTTAACGCCATCTCATTATTAACATTGAGATAAACCTTTTCTCTTAGTTTATACACAAACCTAAGCCTCTCAGTTGGGAACGTGACTTACCTCTGTCAGTTGATTCAGCGGATCTAAAATTTCTTTTTCGATCTGTACTTCATGCTGAGAGAGTTCCATTGCCAATTTATTCTCGGCTTCGCCACACGTATCTAGCATTTTCCTTCAAAAATTATAGGAAGTTGTTGTAACATGAGTTATTATCGACTAAGGAAAAAAGATTCAAAAATAACTGTGCCCTGTGGCCTCTGCTACCCCTGCGGAACCCTGTTTTGCATAAAGCAAAGCTTTGATGGCAGAAAAGATGCCTTCCTGCTGTCACTGAAAAATTTAGGGCAGCTGAGGAGGGTTATTAAACCTTTGTCTTAAAAGGATTCTATAGCCATTATATATTTCTGGTGGCATTAAATATTCTTATACTGGACCTAAGAATGGGAAAGTTGCAACTTATTTCAAAGGCCATTCTTCCATCTTACCAGATTCAGGAAAATTGATCAAGATAATATTTAATTTTCCCTTAGGCCTCTAACTTCAAAAAGCCTCTTAATACCACAAAGCTAAGCAATCACACATGCAGTCTCAGGTTCCAAATTCTTGATCTGACCTTTGTTTTAGGTTTGTTCTGAAGATAAACCTTATTTGCTTTAGGATTTTTATCCTGCAGCAGCTCCCAAACACGCACACACAGCTTTTTAGGACAGTCTAGGCCGTCTCCACCAGCAACAGGGACACACATTTGTGCTGTGTTTTCTGTGTATCAATGTCATTTTCTTCCAAAGCTTTCACGCAAGCTGCACTTTGCCGGGACCTGGGAATTGGTGTTATCCTAAGCCTGAAGCCATTAGCACAAACCTGCAGAATGCAGTTCCCATACCGCAGGTTACATTTTAAAAGGAGACAACAAGCATTTTACTAATGTATTAGGGAAAAAAAGGCATTTTCAAAGGCTTTTATGATAGATAATTTAAGTTCCTTCTGAACAGTGGAAACAGTCAGAATATTCTGAAATGCAACCAAGAGCAGGCGTAAAACTCGCTCGGAATCACTCAGAAATGTTTGTTCAGTTTTTCTTCTTATAGACTCAAGAAGGGGCCTCGTTAGAAAACTGCCTTTTCGTAGCTCCAATTTCTATAGCTGCACAGACAATAAAACACAGGCTGCAACTTCTAATAAAGCCCGACACTTACCCCAACAGAGTTTCATCACTCAGCTGGACAGATCCTTCTTGCATATTTTGAGCAAGAGCTGTTAGAGGAAGCTTTTTCTGGGAACAGAAGGAACAGTGCTTATTTTACTTAGCGCTACTCAGCGGCTCCAGCTTTCCAAATTTCTAAATTACCTCTAAAATTTTCACTTCTCCATACAGTTTCCATCACGTACATATCCAATTCACTCGTTGGCTTTAAGAAAATGCCAAGTCACTAGAAGTTTCCAGCCTATTTAACTGCACCTCTTACCCAGCAGTTCAAGAGCCCTGTTCTCAGACACTTTTAAAATGTTCTTTCTCCTCACCTAGTTGTAGTAGGAATGATCATCTCAAAACAAGCTGCTGAGTCAAAGACAACTAACCAGCTTTCACTTGAAATTTGAGCAGCTTGTCATTCGCCTGCGTGCAGAGGTTAATTCTTTTTTCCCATATTTTCAGAAGGACTATTTTCCACTAAAAGGAGAAAGCTTGCGTGTTAGTCATTTCTAGTTTGAACAATTTCTAAAAGTCGTTCCTATAGCTTTCCTAAAGAAGGATGAGGGTCAGGAATCCCACATACAGAAACAGATGGCTCAATTTTAGCCATCAGTGCACACAGGCCACTCTAAACACAAGAAACCCGATGGAGCTCCAGGGGATCTGCTTTCCTGAGTCGAGTCTTACGAAAGCAGCAAGTACTCAGCACGCTGCACAAATGAGCAAGTGCTGGGCAGCACCGAGGTGCTTCATGCTCGACTCGCAGGACACGGATACTGGATGACAGCTAGTGCTTTACCAGATACTGGCACACGAGACGACTCGCTGGAGTTTTGTTCTCTTGGATAACATGAGGCACAGCAGCTGACCGGGATGCAAAAAATAAGTGGGATTCAGACTAGTCTAAGACGACAAGCTGAAGAGCAGCAGTACTTACATGTCTCTTATCAGCATCTGTACCATGCTGGCCCTGAAAACATGCGATTAATCGCTTCTGTGAAATATGACAAACAGATCTCACTGTGTCGAGGCGTCTCTCGATCTAGTTTGGGAGGAGGAAGATGAGAAAAAGAAAAACAAAAAACAGAAGTTATTTCCTTGGCCTCAGCAGAAAGTGTTCCTTCTGTATCACGTTTGGTCTTGGCTTGCACATTTTTCAAGCTTACAAGGAGTTCAGACCTTTAGCAGAAGTGCCAGGCAGCCAACACATATGGAAGAGGCTGGAACTGATTTTGTTCTCAGAAACATGGCTGTTCACCTTGTGATGCCCACAAGACTACAGACCAGGAAAGGCAGAAGCCTCCCCTTGCTCTGCCATAACAAGAGCAAGAGCCAGTTTGATACTTGTCACCTGGAGTCTGTGATAAATGGACCATGCAGATAACCAAGACTCTAATCCAGGGAGAAAATGCTGAAAAAAAAGGAATATTCTTTCACTGTCATAGCATAAAGTATAAGGCCAAGATAAATATTACTGGTTCCTTACGTTGGCCCAAATATATGTATTTCAAATCTGTAATAAGGTTTTCTTCTCTTCCTATTAATGTAAGAAGGAAAGTTCCTACATGTGCTAGTACCTTCAAGGAAAACTAATAGGATGGAGAAGGGATGAGGAAAGAAAATAGCAGCTAGCAACACACAAGCAGGAGCCCAGTTTACCATAATGTAATCCGAAACATGACTCACTGTGTGCAATGGGAACGTGACAGATAGGCATTAATAAACTGCTCTTTTAAAGGATTCTAGGTAAGGAACTATTTTATTTCACGAAACACACCAACAGCAAACAACGGAAAGCTCCGACGCGCACCAGCGCTGGGAAAGAACCGCGTATGGCACCGAGCTCGCGGTGCACAGCCGAGGAATGCAGTTTATCTGCATCTCGATGACTCACCACGATTAAAAGGAAGCCCTTTGGAATGCCTTATATTTAAAAACCCCAAATCTCCAAATAGTTTTCATCTGTAGAGACAATCTGGACAAGCTCCAGTTCTCAGTACTGCTCTACAACTGCTTTTGTTAAGCTTTCAGGAGGGCAGTAATTCTCCCCAGGTTTCATATCCATGTATAAATACACATCAGCTCTGACATGCAGAAGTGATTTTAGTGTTGGCTGAATTATCACGCACTGCGTTAGCTCCCCTACGTGCACAGTAACTGGCTTTAAAGTAGGAACTAAACTGGCTCTTCAAAAGCAAATTGCCATGTTCTAGCAAAGCCAGCAATGCTGCCAATTCTCTCCAACTGCCGTACCACCAGACACGAGTCATTTGTTTTTTCCTCCTAAAAGGTTTATTCGGTATTTATGGACACAGCTTGCTGTAACAGGATGGGATTCTCCTTTGGTATCCTCCTAAAGCAGCTAGAAATGGATGGATGTAAATAAGTCCTAACAAGGTGATCTAGCAAAAAACACAGCCAGCAAAAAAAGCAGATGCAGACAGAGAAGTTGTGTAGAAAAAGGTTGCCAAGAGGCTGCCACAGAAGAGCAGCAGCAGCGGCAGGGAGAGGAACAGTGCGGAAGGAATCACCGCTGTCCCACGCAGGAACCCAGTCCTGGAACACAAAGCCACCGCGCGGCCCGGCTCCCGTGTCCCCTGACACATCAGGAATGGGAAGCTGCTCTCCTGATAAGTTTCAGATTGCAGAAGCTCCAAAATCGAGGCTCAGGAGCTGCTGGAGTCTAGGGCAGTACCTTTAGGTCTGAGGTGTCGCTAGGACAGAACCGGTGTAGGAGGACTGCAATCTCACTGGCTGCGCGAGACGCCACAGAGACCTAACACTTTTAATAGCAATAAAAATTAACACAAACTCAGTTGCTCAAAACATGCACTAAAAGGTATTTTAGTAGACTAAAATGCAGAGAACTGCATTGGTTTTAGTTTACTGAACACATAGGAACAATCTCAAAATTAAGTCCATTTTAAGAGGCTTGTATAAAGGCACAGGAACAAGAAGGTCCTGTTTCACATGCAGTGTTGCAGCTGGGTTTCTGCTGTGCTAACATTAAAGACAACCCAAAACATTCTAAGCCATCCCTTATTTATGAAAACATTTATTTTTGCAAGGTCATTTAGCTCAGACTTAAGCTGCTGAGGGCAGTTGTTTTTATCCCGAGCTGGAGCACGGGAACATCCAGTCAGCTGAGGCACGGAGCAGGTCCCAGGCGAGCGGCGCGGCGCCGCCAGCCCGGCTCGACGGCGGCTGCGCCCCGCATCGCCCCGGAGCGGGGACCTCCCGAGAGCCTCCTCCACCAGAGAGGCTGAAGGCCCAAGACAGGGCATGGGTTTGACAGAAGCAGCACTGCTCCACAGCCTCATGGTGACACACTGCCTCCGGGCAGCTCAAACAGCAGCAAAACACGAGGCACATTAATGTCCATTGAGCTACCTTTACACTGAAAGAGGAGACCTAGAGGCCAAACTGCCCGTGCCCGCAGGATGCCTTCTGGGCACCAAACTTTACACAACCAGTTCATTATGCACTAGGAGCTCCTTCCAGAAAGTGGGTTTACTGTAGACTGTTCCAGTCCTGCCTGGATATTCCTCCTTTTGGATGGGACACAACAAGAGATACGTGAAATGGAAGACTACACTTCACAAAACAGAAAAAGCTACTGCAGTCCCATGTGAAAGCTCCAGCTAAACATAGAAAGGAGGACTATTGAAAACATGTTTCTAAAATGAACAGTACAAAGCTTTTAAACCATTTAGTTAGATAAGCAGCTCCCTCCCCTCCATGAGCCCCCAAGAGCAAACAAACAAGTGAGTAAATTCTTCCATTTGGGTGTAGCCAGGCTGCTCTGCGCCTGGGAAAGCCTTGCTTGCAAAAAGCTTTTGGCAGCAAACAGCAGAGCTTTGATTTTCGCTTCTTGTTACTATACTGCAGCTAAGCAAGAAAACATATGGGCCCTTAAAGGCTATCAAGGTGTTTTAACATCCGCCAAGCCTCTTAGCTGCAAGCTTCTCTAAGAAGTTAGCAATCATATTGCCAAAGTGTCCAGAATCTGTGCGTCAAATACAGCAGCCTCCTGGACAGGAGGCTAAACTGTTTCAGTGCTGCTCATTTAGCCATTGCTCAACATTATTTCATGTATTTTTCACAAAATTCAAGTTTCAAGCTCGAACATTCCTTCCCTCTTCTACCTCAATCCAATCAGTTGGAGGAATTGACAATAAAAGTACCTGCCTCCACTTTTTAACACTCCGTGTTAGTGCTAATGGCTCTGAAGTTCACCAAGCTAGCTCAGTTAATTAAGAGCAAAAAGCTTTATCCTTTATTTTATCTTGCCCTACCATGGGATTTTAGAAAGCGAAGTACTTTAGCTTTTCACTCAAACTATATGGCAGCTTTTCTGCATGCAGAGAAGTCAGAGCCAAAAATATCCTTGTTTTTATCCCCTGTTGATGGCAATTGTTTTCTCCACAATAGGGGCTCCCCAAAACTCGGAAGGCTCAAACTTTGTAAAGAACATTAAAAACACATATTAATGGAGTCACAGTACCTGCAAGAGATCTTCACTGAGCACCTCGGTTTTCTCGGCTCTAAAGGGGGATAAAAGAGAAAAGTCAAATGAACATGTTCAMGGTTGAAGATTTCAAGAACAGTCACGGTGGGATTGCAGTGAGCTCAGTACACATTGATTACACAGAGTGCTGTAGCAGAAAGGTGCCAAGCGATCACCAGCTTGTGCCTCATGGGCTCCCTGGCCAAGGAAGGAGCCTCTTGCAGGGCAGCGCTCCGAGCACGGGGGGCGGCTCGGGAGGCACCCGCAAGCCCAGGCGCGGCTGCCTGGGCAGCAACGCGGCTAACAGGAGCTACCCGAACTCAGCACCACGCTGCGCATCAAGCAACATGTCATGGAGGTGCGTGCAAGGCTGCAGAGCTGCGAGAGCCCCGTTTACTGTCTGCATTTCAGAGCTTTAGGAATTGCCAACGCTGGGGAGCATCGGCCTTGCCGCCTTCCCCACGCACAAGCCCTTGCTCTGGGCCCTCCTGCTACCTCTGGTTGCTGACCGTCCTACACCTTTTATATTGGTTTAGCACTGCTGTTATTAAAGATTCATCCATAATTAACAATATTCCAGCTAAATCTGGTCTCTCAACAGAAAAATACCTGAATGCTTATGCATAGTCCCAGCCAAAACACCGGCACTTGCTACATGTATACTCCAGCCTTTCCACCCCTGTTTACACACACACTTTGAACTGTTTAATGTTGAAGCAGATCTGATGAGCACTGGTTCTCATTTCCTGTAGCTCCGCTCTCTTCGCCAGATCTACACGCCAGGAAAGACAAGTTTATCTCCCTGCTGCTCTTTTATACCTGGCTGTTCACTTTTACTGCCTATGTATTGCTCTGCGTGCATTTCAGCCCAGCATGACTCAAAAGGTGACTCCCTCTGTCACCGTGTCTTACCCAACGCACTAACCTCCCTCTGATCCTAAACTCACTTTAACAGCCACAGGAAGGCTGGTCACAGCACAACACTCATTTTATTGATGTACTTCAGCAGCTGAACACCCAGAGCGGCTCCCAAGGTGACCTCAGCTTCATGGCACACAACCCGTCTGGACTACGAGCAACCATTAACCATGGAGCGGCTAATGCAGTAATGCTCCAGACCCAGCCAGAGCAGGGAGAAGGGCCAAGAGAAACGGTCGACGACACAGGCTGCACTCATCACTGTTAGGATGGCCCTTCCTTTCAGACACCACTCTTCTCAGCCCCGTTTTCCACACGGGAACGGACGTTTCTCATCACCAGCTCTCATGCAGTTAGACTTTATCTACCATTAAAAGCACGTGTGCCACCTCTGCTGGGTTTGGAAGGTTCTGTACCTAACCCAGACGTATCTTTGACTTGGTAGTTCAGTAGCCCGTGAGGAGGGGGCTCAGCGCACGTGAAACGTCCCCAGCTGCAGGTCAGGTTCAACTCGGTGCCAGGCCCAAGCGGGTGCTGAGCGGAGTGCCCGTGGTGCAGGGCTCCCGAGGGCTGATGCGCCCTGGGGCTTCTCCTGCAAAACACAAGCATCGTGCACCAGCACCTGCAGCCACTTCGGAATGAGAGCGCCTCCTGCAAACCCCCAGCTTTGGCATTTAAGGGAAATTAGTATTTATTTCCAAAGGCCTTAACAGTTCTTGCTATCTCACACACAGTTAGCCCAGCAGTTTGTCAGAGCCCCGCAGCTGCCTGGTAGCAGAGGACAGCGACGGCTTCCCTGCACGGTACCAACGAAGCTGGAGGGAGCCTCCAGGCCCAGGCTGCTCCATGGAAAGACGCTAGCGCTTGGGAAGCGCAGGTTCTCCCTGCAGGCTACGAGCCACCTTCGGTGGCGATGCCAAGAGAGGCGCAAAGCATGGGCGCTGAGCAGGGAGCGCGAGGCGGGGACACGGGGGACAGCAGCGCATCCCCAGCTCCCTGCTGAGCTGGTGACGGGGCCACGGGCACTGGTTCCCTCCACACATCAGGTCCCAGCAGCTTCTGCCTAAATTAAACACCCGACAGCCGCCCCGTGGGACAGGAGTTCTCCTGACGGCTCATTTGAGAATTGACAAATTCTGCATATAATGGCTGAAGTTTGAAAAGGAAAAACTGCAACCCCTGAAATACTGGATTACTCGCCTTTCCCCTGTTATTGTGCACAAGAACAGGAGTGAATATGAGCAACTTCTCCGTGGCACCTCAGGGACACAGACAACGATCCCAATATCTGAGCGCCAGTGGCTCCAGCTGCCCAGCCACAGCCGCCCCAGCTCCGCGTCGCTCCTCCGAGCCATTTCTAGGTGGAAAAGCAGGGCCACTTCCCGTGCCACCCCCGTGAGCTTCCATGCCCAGACACGGCCCTGCTCTGTGCCAGGACATCCCCAGCACGACGCCGAGCAGAGCCAGCGCGCGAGCCCCTTCAAGCCCTGCACGGCCCCGCAGCAGAAATAGCCAGGCTGCTCAGCTGTTCACAGGGTTTAAATAGAAAAGGGCTGCGTGCCTGGCAGCGCCCGGGCAGGCGGCACTGGAGCCGATCCCCTGGGAAAGGAAGGGCTGGGAGAGGCCAGCGCAGAGCGCTCGGCTCGGGGCCTTGGCAGGAGACCTGTCGGTACAGGCCAGGGCAAAAGCGTCCTACAGACCAGCTAAAGGTTGCGAGGTTGGCAGGTAAAGTGTAGCAGGGCATTCTAAACCCAGAACCAAAACCAAGCCCTTGTTAGAGCTACAGCTGCCACCTTAAATGACGAGGAGGATAGAACAGCACAAACAAGCTCCCCAAAACCACGTCTTTCAAACGTTTTCCAGGACTGCAGGTCCATCATCCTGCAGCAGCACATGCAGCTGAACGCAGCACCCGGCCCGTCCCATCCCTCCGCACCGCGCACACAACGGCTCCGCCGGCACCAAGGTGCAAAACCGGTTCCTGCTCAGCCCGGCCAGCTCCCACGCTGCTCCGTGCCCAGAAACGCTGCTCACAGTACCGGCGCTGGCTGACTGAATTCCAGAGATAATATTTTTATCTTCGGAGTGGACAACAACATGAGCATGTGCAAAACAACAGCCGCAGGTCCAGGCGGAGCCGAGGGGCTCCGAGCACGAAACCCGGGCCGAGCCGCAGGACGAGCTCGCGGCCTCCCCACGTCCTGTCCGCGCTGCAGCAGCCCTAACGAGTGGAAATTTACCACAGGAGAGCCGGCACGGAGAGCCTGGCCGTAAAGACTCGGCAGGCACAAGAGAACAAGTGACTCAGTTCCAATGTCAGAGTGGAAACAGAAACCTTGAGTCACGCGCGGAGCCGCAGGTGCTGCCGCTGGCCGCCCTCCTGCGCGAGGACGACGCACCGAGACTAGCGTGACCCACGCGAAACCAGGGGCAAAGCCGGCGCGCAAAGCTGCAGCCCTCGCTGCGGCCTCACTCCCGAGCTCTGCGGCAGCTCCCGGAGCACCCGTGTTAGCGCTCGCTGGGAGCCGGCCTCTCGGAGCACCTTCGCAACACATCCTGCCGCTTTCCATGGGACAATAGGCAGGATCTGTTGCCAGGAAAAAATGGAAGAATCAGCAGCTCTGCTCCAAAACAAAGAATCTAGAATTAGAGGAACTTCCCTTCCAGAGGTTTGCTTTTCTAACGTTCACTAAGAAAGACCTGATAGAAAATATAACTTAGATCAGAGGTGTTTCAAGATCACCAGGTTAATTTTCCCTATTCAATTCCAGGACGAGGCTTCCCATAAGTCAGTTGTCTTGGTTAGGACTTTGAATTTATTTAACCTGCAGCCCTCACCATCAACGCCCCTGCGCTGCCTCCCCGGATGCAGCCAACACCTCCCTCTCCCCCTCGGAGCCGGGGCTCCGAACCACGGGGGCGGTGGTGGCAGCGAAGGGCACGAGGCCTCCCGAGAGCCACTCACTTTGCGCACGTCTTTGGGCTTAATGCAAGGTAAGATCTTCAGCATGAGCACCCTGGCATATCCACGGGACTGGAAAAATAAATTCTACAGTTGTGGTCTTTGTAGATACATATATTAAAGGTGACTTTTCAAAACCCTTTTATTACCAAGGATTTATTTTGCTTCTTTTGGCAGCCTGTGCTAATATTCAACTTTCTGGATGTAAAATATACTGTAGGAGTTTGGTTACACTAACAGCATAGTGAAGACAAGCCAGAGCAGAAATCTATTTGGCCAAATGTATTTCTCACCACAGCAACCAAATCATGTTATACAATTCCAGAAATAATCCCATTTGAGCTCCACTCATACAAAAAGGCAAGATTACCTTTAGTGCAGCTTGATTTTTTTCCAAAAGATCCTACTGTGACCCAAAGCAAATATAAATTCTCTGCAATTTACCATTTAAAAGCACTTTGAAATGCTGACAGATGCCATCTTTCATGGCTATAGTTCAAGCCGGCCACTGATGGCGGAAGAACCGTGTGTTGAACTCTGCTTAAAATTAACTGCTGTCTCCCTGTTTTAAGATATCTGTAATTCTGCATGGCAAGATTTTCAAACACTGTGTACATTCCTCACCGCCAATAAAACACTTTCAGCAAGGGTATCCACAGGTTTTGCAATATCCAAAGCAGACTGTGTGCAAACGATGCTGCGGGGCTGCCTGCTGCTCCCACCCGCGCTGTGATTGCAGAGTGCTCTTCACAGCAGGGGCAAATGCTCCCCCAGGCCAATTGTAAAACAAAGGACACACCAGCATTTTGAAAAAATATGTACATATATAGGTAGTCTTCCTACAGAAGTATTGTCCGTACCCAACGATGTCTCCTCACAGAGCTTATGCCCAAGACTGCAAACTAATGCCCTGAATTAAACCACCGTGCCTGATCACAGAGATTTTTATGGCACCAGCAATAACCACACCACAGGTTCTCGTTTTGGAGAACACCACTCAGGAGCTCACTTCCTATAGACGTTAGTAGGTGCGGAATTGGTGCGGAACATGCCCTACCAGCCAACAACTGGGGTCACCTGGGCAGTTGCTGTTAGAGCTCTGTGCTTCCAGGCCTGTGGAAGGGCTTGGCAAAAGCAGCACATCACCTCCGGTGCACCAGGATAATTCGTTAATCACAACCTCTTAGATCTTTAGAAGCTCCCACCTGCAAAGCTCAGGTCTCAGATGGTGAACAGTTTCTACCACTTGTCTTCCTTCACCTTCTCCATCTAATCCTTCCCTCAAGACCTGCCTGGCCACTCCAAATTACAACTTCGACCTCTTCCAGAATCGCAGCCATCACATTCTGAGCAGATGAAGCCCATCCATCTAGCTGAAGGCCAATGGGGCTGCGGAGAGATACGGATCTCGGGAAGCAAAGGGGGCTGTTCCTGCGCCGGGCAGGGAGGCCCACGGCAGCGAGGCCACATTAGCGGATCTGAATTTCCTTACCAACTGAAACGGATCCAAGACCTCTGCTCCCCAGTGAATCAGGAAATTCAGCCATTAAGAACTGCAGCTCAGGCCAGAACTTATTCTGGGGTCACTTCAGGAGGCACAGCCACGGCTTAAGGCTATGCTCTACATTTCAGAGCTCCAACCTCCTTCTTACAAAACACAGATTTACTCTCAGCATTAGATAGAAAACTAAGACAAATACATTCAATAAAATTCAGTTTAAAAAAAGTACCGTCTACATTGTCAGGTCTATATAACAAATCCATAAAGATTACATGTCACATGTACCACAAGGAAAGCCAAGCCAAAAAGCCAAAAATTTTTTAGATAGTTACATTACAAACACGGTTTTAATACAGACCAAGTATCAAAGCAATTCTGTCTTGACAAAGTCACGTATTTCAGAGAGCAGTCCCTCAGAAACCTCCGTTTTAGTCTTCCGGATACAAATAAGAATTAAGTGCTTCTAGTTGACTACTCTCCCAGCAACTCACCACTCTACAATTCCATACCACAAAGTTGTAGCTAGCCAGGCATTTTCCACATTCTTCTCTACCAAAGGAGAGGAGAAAAAAAAAAANAAAAAAAAAAAAAAAAAAAAAAAAAAAAAAAAAAAAAAAGAGAGAGAGGCAGAACGAACATTTGGCCAATATAAATCTGGTTCCATTTGATTTGCATTTAGTCCTGAAGGTAGAAATGCTTTGAGGAAATGCTGCTGTGAGGGATTAAAATTCCTAATGGTTAAAGCCAATTAATATGAAATCCAGCACTAGCTGTACGCTTTTCCTAAAGTAAAACACTGCCACACATTCAGTAGGGAAGGGAAAAAAACCCCGAAGAAAAACACAAGGAGAGGCAGAGGAAACGTGAGCCCACTACATGGATACACAAGACTGACCTTCTAAACTCAGCAAATCCGTCTGCCTCCTGCCTTTTCCCCTTTACATCTCGCAACATAAACTTCTCAAGGGAAACATACCCTATTTAGCTAGTGTTCCAGTAGAACATCAGCATTATTTTTTGAAATTATTTGCTCAATATGTATTTACATACAAAAGCTTACTTTCCGGCAATGCCTTTCCCTCCTCCACGCAAACAACAGCCTTTTCTACCTGGCAAGATGTTTTTTTCCAAATCTAGCTCCTTAGTGTGTTGGCACCGGTTGGCGTCTCCCGCTGCCCATCAGCTCAGAGGGCTGCTCCGGTCACAAAACGAGCTGGCCAAAGCAACGCCGTTACTCGGCTGGCCCAGCTTCACTCGCCACCCGAGTCGCCTGCGCACGTACAGGGACGGGGTGGACGGGGAGCAGTGTGACAGGAAGGTCACGCTTGCAGCGCTGCATCCCGCTGCAATTCAGGAAGCAGAGAGGTAAGGCCGGACTCGATGCTCCCGCGTGAAAGCGGGGCTGAAGAGTTTGCTACACGGGGGCTTGCAGCTCCCTTGCCAAATCACCTGTGGTCCCCAGAGCTCCCTATTAAAAAAAAAGGGCAGGGAAAAGTAATTTTAAAAAAAATGCCCCCAGACACATTGTGACCTTTTAAGCCAGACCTTATTTCCCATTTCTATTGCTAAGAAACTTGTGCATTGTCAGTCATTACAAAAGTCTGTAAGAAGCAACGCTGACTTTTGCAGAGACAAGATGTAGAGTGCAGACATGAGTGAACAGGAAAAATATGCAATACAGGAATGAGCAAAAATAGCTGAACTGCTTAAAACAGGAGTGTTTTTTACTTACTCACTCTTGGTTTTGTCCTTTGCCAGGATATTTCGGCTTTGTGTTACTTTGCCCAAGCATCAAGAACTAGAATCCAGAATGAACATTTCAAAGATACGACTTAATACATATTTGAAGAAAGCCTATTTTCAAGTTCATGTATTCTTAAAACCAGCAAAACCTTTGAACAAAGTTGAACCACAAGGAAGAAAACATCAACAACAATAAAACCGGAACAGAAATAAAAACTAAAGAACAGCTAAAAGCTCTAAAGTAAGAGTAAGAAAGTATGATATTGGAACTGAGGGACTCCGGGCACTGTCCAGGGCTGGCCAATACAGGAGGACAGGGAAGGGATTATTCTTTATGTCCGTCACTTCACAATGGATCCTTTGCGCCGCTTTTCCGGTCAGGACGTGCAGTTAGGAACTAATGGCCGAACCCTCAACTCGGTTTCAGCAACAGGAAAACGGGCCTCAAATCCAAGCTGACGCCCCAGGAACTGGCCCGCAGCTGAGGCTGCCCATCCAGCCCTGCTCCGTGACGCTGGACATACACGAGTGTTTGGGGGTTGCTGGGACACGGTGCACACAAGCCGCGTTAACGTGTATAACACGCACAGGGTGGCCATCACCGCCCTGACATGTGCTTCACACTATTTTTTGCTGTTCAAGCACGAAACTGAAAGTTAACTCTATCACTGCATTTCTCAGAATGAAAGGTGAGCCCTGACTAAGAATCTGAGAAAGGTTTAACCTGCACGGCACTTCCTGACCGCACACTCCAACTGCTGTCACAAGACAAGCACTGCTTTATTCCAGTGCTCTGCTCATGTAAAATACCAGATCAGAACACTCGAGCTAAGCATTAAATCAGCTTATGGCACAGCAAACTGTTAAATGTTTGATTGAAACAGAAGCTGCAACCATTTAGCTCATGTACTTCTATTTGAAAACGCAGGAAAGAAAATGTAACATTGCAATCCTGAAAAATAACTTCTAATTGTCAACACTATTTTCTCCTATTGATTGTCTGATAGTCAGTGTGCTCATGCCAGGAAAAGGCTGGTATTTGAATTAACTGATTAACTTTCCAAAGCCCTGCAACAGCCTGAAGTTTCAAAACTGCCTGCAAAGCAACTTGTCTTCCAGACAAAGTTGACCTTACAACTTAATTCTCTTGTCACTGGTTAAAGTGAGGGGTTTTGTTTTTTTTTTTTGCAGTCTAAACTGCATCAGTCGCTAGGGCTGTGTATGCGCATGCAAGCCACAAGCGGCACGCTCCAACATCAGCAACCATGTGCCTCTCATCTGCAACTTCCACAGGTAAAAGGTATCCAGTTGGCTCTTACTATTAATTTTATTATTTTTTATTCTAGAAGTGTCACTGGAATCTTGAGAAATACTCAAAGAAGCCAGAGTCTATTTATATAAACATCCCAGCTGAGTGATTTTTGGTGCAGATATCTTGCAAAACAGAAGGAAAAGAATCTCTCATCTAAAATTGATTCAATTATTTTGCAGGCTCATTTCTGCAGTTCCTCCAGCTCGTTGATTCTCTCTGCTCTAGTCACTCCAGGATATTCCTGTCATTTTGTAAGGCAATTAACTTCACAAGAAAACAATCTGTGTCAAGGAAAAAAGGCTCCACCTCAGTTCAGAGAAGAACTCGTGACCTCACCCAGCTGGCCTCTATTTATGAGAGGCGGCTTCCTGTTGAGACAGCAGGATGGTACCTAAGACACTGCCAGTCTAACACACATTTATCAGTAATGAAGTTCTACAAATTCAAGGCTTTTAAATTACCTTGTTGCTAAGGAACATATTTAAATCAAAACATTTTAATTCAGTCAAGAAAGCAACCTTTCAAATAAAATCTATCAAGGTCCCCTCTTTTTTTTTTCTGGTCCAGACATCAAACACTGATAAGCTTGGCAATGTCTGTAAAGATTAAATTTAGCCTTTTCTTGAGAGTACTACGTAATCAAACACTCAAACGAGGCCGCACTGAAAATGATACAACGAAGCCCACTTAATCGTTAAAATCACTCATTATCACCCAGTGCTGTGGCCCTTCTCAGCTCCGAGTCACAGGAGGGCAGATCAACTCCCGGCTCGAGCGCCTGCAGGTTTCAGCCCAGAACCACGTCCAAGTGAACGCCACAGAGCTGATTAACACAGGTGAGCAAAGCCCAGCACAACGAGCCCTCAACTGCCAACTGGGTCCTCACCTGCTCTTAAAGCACCGAAAAAAAGCAGAGCTACTTATTTTAACAAGCTATAAAATCTTGTTTCTGGAGACTGTTGCAATATTAGAAAATATTTCCAACATTCTAAGACACTTTTTATACAAACCTATCCTAAAGGATCATATGTATTTGGCATTTCATTATTTGCTAAGGCAGTGACCTCTAATCTGCAGAACAGTTTTGATCACAGATCCATTATGTAGCCACGAACCTAGAAATACACAAGTGCCTATGAAATGCATTGGCTTTCATCAACGTGAAGTGTTTAACATTACAGCCTCACGTACAAGCAGCTTGTTAAAGCACTTAGCACTTCTAACAGATTAAACCATTACTATTTTAAGATTATACCTCTGAACATAATTTAATATTAAAATTATTCTGTGTCAAGAGACTCACATCCAAAGGGGGCTCCAGGAGGAACTTGGGGGCTCCCGGGCGCAGCCCAGAGAACGCAGCACGGCAGTTCAGGCGCACAGCCCACGGCCTCACCGAGCAGCACTGCCTGAAGGAAAGCCAAGGTCACCACCCTGTCGCTTCTGACACCACATGCTCCATCCTCGGCCTATCTAAAAGCCTCTGCACCATCTACCTGCTCTTCGTTTCCATTTCCCAGAGGTGCCTCCCGCAGAGGCTGACGAGCTGGGCTCTGCACACCCGCTGTTGGCACAAGCGCAGTTTGCCATTTGGGGCACAGTCATTACCACTGCCCAGACCCTTCTGGAACATCCACAGAAATGTCTGCACTGAAAAATAACACTTTGTTCATTTCTACAGATGATTTTAAAGCCAAATAAATGTGTGGTTTCATTAACCACATGCTCCCTTCACCCCTGGCTGTGCATTCCTTACCATTTATTGGACTCAGATGAGAAAACAAGCCTGGGATGATCCAGCAAGCAAAAAGAAAAAAAAAGTGTTGGCCATTTCTCGTAGTATTTAGCCCGTTCCGTGACGTGTTCCGTGAGGCAGCAGCTTGCAGACTGCGGCCAGCACCAAGGGATGAGAACACGCAGCTGGTGCGTGCGGGAGGGCAGACCCGTCTTGCAGCGCAGACCCAAGGATTGTGAAACAGTCTCCAGGAGGACAATTCCGAATGCACTGCAGGCTCAGCACGTTAAATCCCCTTTTTTGGGCTCTCAGCACCTGAAGAGGCCTTCACTCTGCACCTGAAGCGAGAACACGTGCACAGCTCCACATGCTGTGAGCTGCACACGCCATATTCACATGCTTCACCTATCTGCAGTAATTCTTCAACTATGCAACAAGAACAAGCCCTGCTATAGGGAAACCTCTAGCCTAGCAAACCTACCTAGGGTATCTGGCATCTATGACTGGAAATGAGGCTTGTCATTTAACCTCTGCTATGAAGAAAATCTAGCTTACCCTGCAGGCCCCATAAAACAGAGCTAGTATTCCTGAACATCAGAAACCTACGGAACAACTGAAGTGCGTCTTCTGCATCTAATAGGGCATGGCAAAATAACTGAAGCTACGTATGTCCAGTTAACAGTCCCTGTTCAGAAAACTAGGAAATTCAGGAGCCCGTCCTCAGGGAATGCAGGCAGAAACATGTTTTGCCTCCTACGCACTTCATTTAAAGTCAAAACACTTAGTTGAAACTGCCAGAGCTGGGGCTTTCAGGGAAGCCAGAGCGTTAACAGGCCCCAGTTTTAATGTGTCCTCTGGTTCCTGGAGGTGCAGGAAGTCCATTCTGACAATGAGGGCACTGTAAGGAGCAAAATGCATCTGGTGCCATTGAGACACAAAACACTAGAAGGCACCTCCGGCTAAGGGAGCCCCTGAGACAGGCACGCCAGAGGCTGCGAGAGCCGCCACGGGGACACGACGGGACGTCTGTTTGAGCCCCAGATTCTTCCCTAGTTACCTGCTCTTGGGTACGATGAGCTGAGCCAGACAGATGTAACTCGCTCAGCTCAGTCATTCCTGCACTGTTGCGTGTTCAGGAATCTTACTCCAAGGGATGAGGCTTTTGAAACCGAGAGCTGAGCAAATATTTCCTCACTTATTTCAGACCTGTTGCAGCTCTTGTTAGAGCACTGTAAGTGCAACATGGAGTATCTAGTAGGCTTTGCCTGGTGCTTTTCTGGAAAGCAAGGCACTGCAATGAGCTGAGTGCAGCACTAGGCACTTCTTATAGTGACCTATTTTTGCAGAGAAATGGCTTTTCTTAATAACAACTTAAGTCCTTACCAAATCCTAAAGATGCTTAAGAACTTAGACTTTAGATTAATATGAGATCATCTGGACCCCTCATAATTTGAGATATACTGTTAATTGCCTTTACAAAACTTAGAGAAAAGACCAAAAAAAGCAAAGCAGAATACAACGCCCTTCAGTTTCTGAACTTTTCTTCACAAGAAATCCCCCAGCCTCTGCTCAGGGCTGCAGCCAGCCCAGGACTCTGGTCCCAGCGACCAGAGAACTCCCTGGCTCCGAGATGGAACAACTGGTTTGAAGACAGTCACTACAGGGCCTTCAGCTTCAGGAACTTCAGATCCTTTTCCCCTGGATTTAGCAACGCCACTTTGAGTACATGGACTAATGCAACTAACAGACCTAAATTCCTTAATGCTTAAACAACTGAATCTGGGCCACACAGTGAATAAAATTCATTATCAGCAAGCTCTTCCATTCACTGCTACGTTAATGGAAGGTTGCAATTACACCGATAAAGGCTGAGTCTGACCACAGGAACAGACCGGCTGACAATATAACATCTAAACCTTTTCTACTGCTGAAAGTTTGCACTATTAGAAAATCAGAGCTGAGCTGCACAAAACTTTATACTCTGTCAGTTTTTCTCAGGGGATACCAAAAATAGATAAATATGCAGATACCAAGAAACTCCCATGTTGATATTACTTCTGCTGAGAAGCAGAGTTAAAGGGGAACTATTAGTCATGCGCCTAGTTAAGCCCCAGACTCTCCGATTGAGAGCTGTCGGTACTTCCAAATTGTGGCCATCTGGGCTGCACACACTTGGCAAACGCAGCTTGTTGTGAGGGGCGCGCGGGCGGGCGCCACGCAGCTCCGCGAGCTCCCTCGGCCCGCTGCACACCCGCGCCTCGGCCGGCAGGCCGCCCGCACCGACGAGCGCCTCGTCCGCCCCGGCCTCCGGCAGCCAGGCACACCACGTCTCAAGGTCCGCACGTGAACACATCTGCCCTAGTCCACTCTACACAGACTCTTTCAACAGCCCGTTGAATTCATCTTCTCTCCAGAAAGATCCACGTAAATTTCTTTTATAGGGTCCTCAAAGTTCATTTGGAGACAAGTACCTAAGTTACTATAAAAACTGAAGTTTTTCTTTTCATGAGTATTCACACGTAGATCAATGTCAACTTAAAAGATCAAACACAAAGCAAATTCTTCCCCTGCTCAAAATATGAGCATATTTCAGTACTGTTGCTAGTTTTTCAGGGACCAGTTTAACCAATGACAGTGAACAGGCCACCTAGGCTTTTCACAGGAACCTTTTTGAAAGTTTCTAACTCATACAAATATCCCTTTAAAATACTAGGCTAAAATTCATCGCTTTTATTACTCAAGAACAGGAAAAGTATTACAGAAATTTCTTAGGCATCTGCAAAATATTTTTTGGGTTTTAGGGGACAATGTAGAATATCATATTGGTTGAAGTGTTTTGGTTTCTCAGAGAGAATTATTTTTTTCTAAACCTTTCAAGATGCTCAGAAAAAGCTAGTTTTCAAAGTATGATCAAGCAAAGATCAGTTTGAAGTGTATTAAGTCATAAAACACAAACAATTCTGAAATAATAAAAACAGATCCAATAGACAACACTCTAATGGAGACAAAAAAAATTAGTAACTCAGACCATTCAACATTTTCCATGGATACTAAAAAAAATTGCTGGTTTCGACAAACCTTACCCCATACGAATTTAATGTATGTAGCTCTATTACACACAAGCTTTTATTGATAGAAACTAACTTGCGTGAGTGTGATAACTGTGCTACAATATATCCCTGGTTCCAGCTTAGACTTCAAGATTGTCAAGTGGCTTTAAGAACAACTAAATATAGTCTAGCATAGCAATTTTTATGTGAGGTGCAAGCTATTAAAAGATACCTTTGAATATCCTGTTGAGTCACAGGAGTGTCATGCGTACAGGGCATGAAAAAAACTTTTTATACAAGAAATTGTACTCAAACAGTGGAAAATTAGTAAGGAAAATATAGTAGATTAGCTTCTGGTAGAAAAAACCTAACTTTTAAAAAGTGATTTGTGGTCTATTTCAAATTTCTAGTCAGTCAGATCTGCTAGTCTATGTTTTAAACTACTAAAACAGCTTCAGGAGAGATAGTGACATCTCTGCTGAAGATGGCAAGAACACACACTCGTCAGTCCTGATCTCAGATCCCTTCACTGGATCTAAACTTTCCAGAGCAGTTGGCCAGAACAAGATCACTCTTAATCTGTGCAGTATTTTGTTATATGTACCTAAGAGATGAAAGAAAGTGATGGGAACAGCAGCAGCAGTTGGGTCCCCAGAGGCAGCAAAGCCAAACTCCTGGGCAGAATTGTTGGGCAGTCTAACAGCGTCCTTAATTACAAACCTGTTTCTCTCTGGACGTGAACAGTACGTCACAAATACCCCTCTGTGGCCTAATTTCTCTATTCCTTATATGACTAAAGAGACTAATTTCTCATATGAATTATTTGTCTATGTAGTTCAAATGCTTGTTAGTGTATCATTTGAAAGCCTTTAATAGCAGTACTTCAGAACATTAGCTCTTGCCAGAGGTGATTGCAGCTACAGAATCAGAATACTTTGAGTTTCTAATAAAAATCTGTTTCCTTCATAATATACAAAGGACATAAAAGCTAATGAAAAATAGTTATTAGGTGTATGGAGAATCGAGTTATTCACAGCATACAGAACAATCCCTTGATTTTCTGAATCTAACACAGTTGACATTTTAGACGCAGTGCCCAATTACTAAGTGTCCCAAGTAAAGGCACAAACACGTTAGGGAGGGAGCTCTTCAAATTAGCCAGAGACAGCTCATACTAAATTGGATTTGATGGTTTTTGTTTCAGAGCATTCTACCCGGAAAAGACTCGAAATTTACGTGAGGAACAGAAGAGCTGATCTCAACTGGGCAAGACAGATCCTTGCTGCTCCCAAGCAAATCCAGTTTCTGAGGAAGGAATATTTACACTCCTCCGAAAGCAACCCCAGTGCACACCCTGTAGTGCATCACAGGCTACCTGAAAATGATGCATGAGGCCTCTCACATGTAGAAAGAAACAAGGTACAAGCAGCAAGATGGAGGGCTGTGAGGGAACTGAGCGCTCTCCCGGAATCCCCGATTTGCCATGAGCTGAATTCATCAATGAGAGGAAAGTGAGGTCGTGATCGTGGCAGATACACAGCTCGGCATACACAAAACCACTAGCACCGACCTAACTACAGCTCAAGCTACAGTCAAAACTCCAGCATACGCAAGAAGAAACAGCTTTAAAGTGCCAGGTTTAGCCTCCAGAATCAGACGAAGGGAGGGAGCAGAAAGGGATGACGACAGAAACAACCTTCATTGTATTTTGTCTTGCCTGGATCACTCTTGAGCTCAACAACTACCTAGTAGAAAAGCAGCAAAACAAGACAGAAATAAAAACTGCTGTATAGAAACTTTCATGAGCTTTTTCTTTAATCTGTTACAATAGTCTAAGCATTATGTGCAGGCAGACACCATGTTTCTCCCGGTGGTATCCAGAATACAGCCTCAGGCTTTGAGCAAAGACACAACTGCTGGCTAACATAAGAGATGAGGGTGACTAGCGCTCTGAATTACCACTTTACAATTAAAGTCTAAATAAATTATTTGGCCCTTTTCCTTTAGGTTTTTATGGGGAAGTAATTGATATTTTACTCTCTGGGTTAACAGTGCTTCAGATGTCCCCCTCGGCAGAGCTGCTTGTTTGCACAGCTGCATCATTTACAGGAAATCTGTCAAACAGAAAAAAAGAAGTCCTCAACAGTCGACGAGCACTTCTCGCTTGGGAAGTCCAACCACCTCCACAGGGCAACTGCCACAGACTGCTCAACACCATGTCTAATTATCAAGGAATCTCGCTCCACTCAGCTGCTCCCCTCTTTAATTAACCTCTCCTGCACATTTCATAATTCCGTATCCTCTGTTCTCCCTGGCTCGCGCTTCCTGTGTACACCATTCCTCTGCCCTAACGCGGCTCCAGCTCGGCCTTTTCCCCTTACACTCCATACTAAAGAGCTATTTCTCCTTGACTTTGTGCTATCAATGCACCAGGCAAGCTCCAAGCAGGTCCAGCTCGATGGTGGGCTGCAGCACCACTCCCACACGTAGCAAGCTCAGTGGGATAAACCCTCACGTTAAGGAGGGCAGCCCGGCAGCACTCGCACCAACGCGCTGACAAGCCGCGCTCGCCTCGCGGTGCCAAGACCTCCCCTCCTGCTTTGGAGGCCACTGCTGATCATTTGAATGCTTGGATAGTACATACAGCTTATGGAAGCTTCTATATTAAATATATTTATTGGTGAATATGAAACGAACCAAAGGGTTTTCAAGCCAGCTACCTTTGAAGCAACCCAGTTTTCTTCCTGTTTAATTTCTTGTCTCAATACTACAGCAACAAGAGGTCCTGCTGCTCCTCTCGACTAGAGAAAGAGAACTACAGCATCTCAAGAGGTTATTTCTGACTTCAGAAACTGAAAGCTTTCACTATATTCGGTGCTTTGGACCTTGGCGGGGTGAAGAAAATATTCCGCTTCACACACCTGAAGGGCTGCAGCCTCTGCAAAGGCAACAGTCTAGCCTGGGAGTCAGGTGCAAGAGCAGCGGCGATGCACTGGCCAGAAACCTGCATAAGAACACGTGGTGGCTAGGAGGGGGAACGATGCCTGGCTGCTCCTCACAGGAACACGCTGCGCGCTGAAGAGCTCAGCAGCTTCACCAAATTTCTATTTTCGTAGTTCCTATACACGACCATATCTGACAGGACCCAACACAACCTCCTGAGTTTTATTTCTTTCTCTGCTACCCTCAAACCATATAAATAAACCAAATTTCTTGGGTTTCATTATAATTAGATTTGCAGAGATAAAACTAATTTCAATTACATATTTTTTTTCCCTTTACCTGGAAAGGTGCAAATATTTTGGTTAGGAACAAAAGACTAAGAAATACATTTTGATAACAAGAAGACTACAGCAAACAAACCACCACAGAAACACCTTTGTGAATTTAAAACACTTTACAAGAACAAAGATGCAATTTAGAGGGACAAAGAAAAAAAGGCAACAAGCACAGGAGGATTCTCTTTCTTCAGAGTCTTCTCACTTCCACTTGATTTTTTTTAAAAAAAAGGCTCTATGTCCCCCGGTAGGGAATCCACACCAGTAACTGAACACTCTTAAGGGCACTATTAAAAAATCCTTTCTAAGCAAAGACAGAGTCAATAAAGGCGCACTTGTATTTCACGCTGAGTAAAACACAACAGAGAAACAAAGTTTCAGGTGAATCTGAACTATTCGTGTGGAAGCTATCGAAACAAACAGGTCAGGTTCCTCTGAACGCTGTTTAAGAGGACAGCCACTCGCACTCGTCTGTCCTGGAGCACCGGCAGACGGCTTTGCGGGCAGCGTGGACACCTGGCACGGCGGCACGCAGGATCGCCTTGCCCCGCCAGCCACGCCCTGGGAACCTCCTTGTGAAAGAGATTTGACAGCCAGCCCTCCCACCGCACTCCCAGTAATAACAACAGATTCCCAGGTGCATTTAGTTAAAGGTCATTATGAAAGTTCTGACTTCTGTTTCCAACCCTGCGTATATGTGGTTCTCAAGCTTTAATTCCTATTCTTCCCCCTTATGTGGACAGCAGTTCAAGATGTTTATCCTTGGGGAGTGTAAGTTATGAGAAATTCCACTCAGGACTTGGAGCTGTGGGACCAGCAGTCCAAACAACAGGGCTCACACTCCCATAGTCAAAAAATTATTAATTTTCACATCTAGACACCCACTATAGGAATTGAGAAGAAGGAAAGAAAATTGCTTTGGCAGTGACCCCCTCTTTTACTGCCAAATAAACGCTCTGTCGGGACCGTCGTTAGCCGACCTGTTCCATATTTCCTTGCCTCTGTTTTACCTCCCCGATGCGGAGGGCTCAGACACCCCGCGGCGCGGTACGAGGGCACAGCCCGCGCGGGCACAGCCTGTCTCAGGGCAGGCCCGCAGCAGCACGAGGCCCTCCGCACCGAGCGCCTCCCCGGGCAGCTCCGCGGCCCCGGCGGTGCCTCCGGGCTCCCAGCGCGCACGGCGGCTCCAAGGCCGCTCCGCGCCCGGGAGGACGCCGCGAACGGCAGCGGAGCGCGGGGCCGAGGGCACCGCGGAGCGGCGGGCGGGGGCGGCCCGTGCAGCGCCGCGCTCCCCACTCCGCCCCCGACCAGCGCCACGAACCGCGGCAAAAGCCCCGCTTCACCCGCTGAACAACCGGCCGGGGCACCGGCCCCTCCAGCGGGCGAGTCTCGAGGGCCGGGGGCTCCTCCCCGCGCTCCCCAGCGGCGGCCCCGGGTCCGGGCGGCCCTTTCCGTCCCTCCGCGGGCCCCCGCGCAAGCCGCCCCGCGCACGGGGGCTCGGGCCCGTGGGCGCACCTGCCCACGGTCTGGTTGGCGAGCTGCTTCATGCGGTTGAACTGCTTCTTCATGGCGGCGG
>PTEX01000029.1:5702684-5758254 GCA_003342815.1 Eudromia elegans
CCGCCCGCCGGAATCCGCCGCCGCCGCCACTTCCGGCCCCGCCCGCCGCCGCCTGCGGGAAGCAGGAAAGCGGAAGTCCCGCCGCCGCAGCCCGGATGTGAACGTCGCCCTTCACACCCCGTCCTCACCGCGCGCGACCTGCGTCTCCGGAGGGGGAGGTCGGCGGGGCCGGGATTGAGGCTGCGCAGGGAGCCCGCCACACTCCCCTCCATACCCCCAGCACCGTCCCGGGCCTCCTCCGCCCTCCCCGCGACGGGCGGGCCTCCAGCGGCGTCACCTAGCAACCGCCCGCACTACCACTCCCGACACGCCTCGCTGCGCGGCATCTCTTCCGTGTTGGTTTAGCGCTCCCATTGGCCACGGCACCAATTGACAAGGAGCTGCGCCAACCGCGGCAGAGCCGCGCGGGGCCGCCGGGCGGCGCGGCCCAATGGCAGGCGGCGGGGGGCGGGCCCCGGCCGCGGCGGCGGGCGCGCTCCCGTCGCGCTCCATGGCGGCCGCCGCCCGCGAGCCCATGCCCGGTGCCGGCCCTGACGAGGCGGACGAGGCGGTTCGGGGCACCTGCGAGGACGCGTCCGTCTGCAAGCGGTACCGCCGGCCGGGGCACGCGGGCGGGCGGGGCTCGCCCGGGTCACCGCTCTCGCACCCCGGTAGCTCCAGCCTCTGCTTTGCCCTAAAGGGCCCTGGAAACGGGGCTGCAGAGAGCCCGTTACCCGCGCCCCGCGTGCGCTCTAGGATTTAGTTGAGAAACTCTCGGTGTGCGTCGAGAGGCGAGTTCTGGTTGCAGCGTGGTGTTTTGGGCACGTTCTGCCTTGGAAAAGCTTCCTGATTTCCGAAGTTGTTTTCCTTATCTTTTCTCAAATCAGCTATAAAACTAGTACTTTGTCTTGGAGTAGTGTCTGAGCTAAGGCTGTATCTGCACGGTCTGGAATAAGCAACCACAGTTCATGACGTGTAGGGGTAAAAGGCGCCAGAGGAGCAGCCTTGGGATCTTCAGACAGGTCCCCTGCCCGGTCCCCAGGAAGGGAATCTCTGAGATTCTGGTGCAGAGGGTGTTAAAAGGTGCTTGTTTCTGGCAGCAGCCGGGGTTTTATCCTAACAGTCTATAACTTCAGATGTG
The DNA here is from genome assembly GCA_003342815.1 of Eudromia elegans. Lineage (NCBI taxonomy): Eukaryota > Metazoa > Chordata > Aves > Tinamiformes > Tinamidae > Eudromia > Eudromia elegans. The sequence goes on from PTEX01000029.1 coordinate 5,703,805, forward strand.
AAGTAGTTCCCCATGTTCAGCAGGATTGTGAAGTCTTGGCCATGTATAGACAGGTCGGAGAGTGGCAGTGACCTTTTCAGCTTGCGTGTCGTTGAGTAAATCTTGATGGGTTTCTTTCTTAATTCTTCCCCTGTTTTTTCCCTCCACTTGTCAGGTTTGCTGTAAGTGTTGGCTACTGGAAGGACCCTTACATCCAGTATTTTGTGAGGCAAGCCAAAGAAAGAAAAGCACCTGAAATCAATAGAGGCAAGTTGGCATGTGGATGTGGGTGAAGATAATGCAAATGTATCCTTATGCAGGCTTGAGGAGCAGCTGGCAAAGCTTTCTCGTGCTGCATATTGTGGAATGTAGGAAGTGTGTAACAGAACGATAGATTTACTGCTCAGGCTGGCAATTGCATAACCTTTATAATAAAAAAACCTTGTCCTTTGTTTCAGTCTTCTGAACAGAGTGTCTTTATGTGTCTCAGTTAAAGGTCAGTAATTTCTACAAAGCAATCAAAAATGCTGGCTTGACCTAGGGCACCAGCACATGTGCCAGCAATGGCCCCCGCAAGATTTAGGAGTCCCCCTTGCCTGGAATTGGTCTAGTCTAGTCAAGGTGAAACTCAGCTAAAACTTCATTTGTGCAGGGAGCTGCATTTTTTTCAGTGCATCCAATTTTGTTAGCAATTGAACACAACAGCCTTAGATGTCTTAGAGTGTATTATTCATTCCAGGAATCACCTTTTTCGATAAGTTAGGAATTTAACAATTGTGTAAAAATCTCAGGATGTGTAAATCAGTCAGTATTGTACTAAAATAATATTTTTTAAAAATATACTTTTTTTTTCTAACAGGCTATTATGCTCGTGTTCATGGTGTCAGTCACCTGCTTAAGGCTTTCCTAAAGAAGACAGAATGCAACTGTCAAATTGTTAATCTTGGTGCTGGCATGGATACTCTGTTCTGGAGATTAAAGGTAACGATAACCTATATTTCTATGGAAACTATGTCAACACACAGTTTTACTAAAATTCCTGTAACTGAGATTTTAACTTACTGAGGCCCTTAATTCCAACTCTTTTATTTTGTTGTAAATGCAGATGTAGTATGATTAAGGTTAAAAAGTAGGACCCAGTTTATCTTATGCTTCAATGTCTGACTATTGAGCTCCTGTTCAGAAATGCATTAGATTGACAAGCTGGAACTTGCAGTGTGTGTTCATCATAAAAGGATTGCAGCCAGGGAGAGATTTGGCACAGTTTATCAGGTGTTAAGCCAGACATGACAGTATGAAATGAAAGAATTTTCCACTATTTTTGTAAAAGAAAAATACCAGTGTTCTTGTATTCTGGTTGACAGTTTGTTGAAAAGTGATAGAATTTAGTTACTTTCTATGTAAACCCATGCAAAATGTTCCTTGTTCTTTTTTTCTAGAGTATACTGGAGATGCACACTAAAATGTAATGGTTTCCTATTGCTGGGCTCTCTTAAATCCTGGTAGTATGTTTTTGGAACTTACGTTTTAGTGATCTTATGTCTAGGACAGCCACGTAACATAAGAAATCAGTTTTTGTCTTAATGCTCAAGGCACGTGTTAATATCTCCACTTTTTTTTTTTTTTTTAAGCTGACAGTCATTAAGGTATGCTAACTATTGTTAAGAATGCTGAAGTAATGAACCCAAAATGTCTTGGAGCATAAAGTTTTGTTTGTTTGTTTGTTTTTCTCCTCATGTGCAAGTGCAGCATCCCTAATGCTAAACTCTTACTCCATTTCTCAGGATGAAAATCTTCTCCCTAAAAAATATTTTGAAGTTGATTTTCCAATGATAGTTGCAAGAAAAATACATAATATCAAGTAAGCATTATTGTTTATGTTTTCATATATGAAACTGGATTTAGTTCAGCAGGATATCATGAATTGCAAGCTCTGGATGTTATTTTTTACATCTCCCTTCTTAGAAACCATTGATCCTCTAGGATTTGGAATAAAGATTTGATTATACAAGCGAGGCACATGTGAAACTGTCCAGCCACTGTTTCAGACTGGGGAAATTAAGTGTAAGCTTTAGTAGGGGAAAAGCAGACTTCACTTGAGTGAGAAAAATAAGAGGCAGGGGAAGCCTCAAGGTGACTAGAGGCAATTAAATCTGCTGCTTTTAAAGATGGCAGTAAATTCCCAGACTCTTGTGTTGAAATAGAGAGAGGATAACTGATACTCTGAATATTCTGTTTCAATGAATAAATTAAGACTCCTGAAGAACATCTGCAGCGATTGTCTGTGTTTCTCCTGAGATATGAGCTCAAGGCTGAAGTCACTAGGTTTTTGTTTGGCTACCTTTTAGGGGAGAAGGAAAAGGGAGGACAGATTTTTTTTGCATCCTCACTTGTAAAAGGCAACTCCCTTACGAAGTCTCACTTGCAAATGTTTTAATTTCCAGCAGATGGCAGACATATTCTCTTGCCCATATATATGTATGTATATATTTAAGCACACAGTTAAACAAGCTTAGCTGCTCAAAGATGCTTTTTCCTTCTTCCCACAGATCAAAACCTCCCCTGTCAAAACCAATTATGGAATCCCATTCAGGGGAGTCTCTTCTAATAGGTGAGTCATCTTAAAAATAAGTCAGCAATGTGCTGCAGCACTTTTAAAACTTTTCTGATCACTTTGTTCTGCTATGTGGGCAGGCTTTTAATTTTGAAGCACTGTGTGGACAGAGATTTGGGGAAGAAAAGAGGCTTTTTTTTCTTTTAATATCTTGTCCTTTTGCTTCTGTGTCATATTAGAAATGTTTTCTCTTGAAGGGATTTTGTTCTGCCCACTATTTTTTTTCCTCTCATGTAGTTTAACTTGCCTTTCCTTCTGTCGCAGAAAAGGAAAAATGCTACTGAGGTTCATGTATACCTGAGTCAAAAAGAAAAAGTATGTTGATTGTTTTCACTAGCCTTTTTTCTAAGTCTTTACATTCAACAGTCTTCATAGTAGAAATACATTCTGCATAGTTCATTCTCGGGAGCCAGTGCCACTTCTTAACACTTTATACTCCGAATCTTAATTTTTGTAGTTTTGCCTTTATAAGGGCACCTTTACAATCTGCTAGAAGTGCTCCTGCCTACAACAAGGTGCTGATTATTCTAACCAAATGAGGGTGGACAGCTTAGAAATTGTGGCTTGATAGTACTTTGACTTACTGGATCATTGTTTTTGTGTTAAGATCCTAACTCAAAAACCTGTTTACTTGAGAAACCACTGTGTTCTACTCAGTAGTTTCCTCAGTGCCTGTAAGAAGATATTGCAGGGTAGCAGCTGCTTTGTACCCTTCAGGAGGAACAGCAGTTGCCTGCATCTGCAATAATTAGTTGTTAACTAATTTGTATTAGCAGATGTGGCCCTAAAACAGAGTTGTGGTGGTCTCGTGTTTCCTGGCACGGTTAATTCTGCTGGTGTTCTTTGTGAGCACAGTTCTGTGTGTGGAGGGCTTGGAAAGGCCCCTGTGCCCTAGTGAGCGGGTGTGCCCTTCCTGCCCGCGAGGTGTTGAGGAGCTTTACCCCAAGGCTCTCCTCCTGCCTGAACCTGGACCAAAGTTCTACACACACTGATTAGATTGCGCATGTTGATACATATGCACATTTTTATTGCTGCATATTAAAGGATCTTAACCTACAACATTTGTCCATGCCATCTGAACGGCAGAATTCTCAAAAGGTGAAAACCCAATGCCCCATCTCAGAAAAAGGGTTTCTAAGTACCACTGTGTTCCAGGTAAGAGACCTGCGTAAGACAGTGTGATAGAATGAGATATTCAGCATAAGCATTCTTAAAAAGTCGTTAATATGAAGCCGTTTAGAAGCAATTCATAGTATTTGTGTTATTGAACAGTTTAGATCTGTCTAGTAAGGCAGAAAAACAGCAAGTTGCAAGCAGTGTGTTGTAGTTAAAAGCTACTAATTAACAAGTGACAGCAGTTAGCTGCAATTATTATGCCATTGTTGTATGTGTTGGAGTGCCTTATTTCTCCTCACTGATTTGCTTGTTAGTGCTGGGTTTTTAAAGCTTTAGAGTAGCAATTTTACCACAGCCAGGCTGGATGGGTCCTACCACACTGAGCCTGTTGGGATGGAGCATAATGCTCAAATGTTTGGAGGTGGTGGTATTATGCTAGTTTTAACAGAAATATTTGAGTGAATTCCATGTTGGAATCGCTCTTTGAAGGACACATCAGCGGAACAGCCTCTTATGGAAGGGCTGGTAGAACCGACTGTGAAATAAATAGACAAGCTGAACGGTGAGATGAGTATTGTGTGGTCCTAGAGGTTTCTTAGAGTTCTAAAGGAACTTATCAATGAAAAAACTCAACTCCTAACTGGTATATACCCTCTCGTTTTAAAACTGTCGTAGTACCTGAGAACTGGAAGGTGGCGACTGTGACTCAAATGGGCTCCAGGAGAAATCCAGGGAACTACAAGCCAGTAGGACTGAGGTCTCTACTGGAAAAATTAGTAGAAACTCTAACAGACAAACTTAGTGGAACACATGAATAATATAATGTATTGAGAGAGTCAACATGGCTTTTGTAAAGGTAAGTTTTGCCTCACAAACATATGGGAGTTCTCTGTAGGAGTCAACAGACATTTTGAACAAAAATGTCTAGTTTATACAGGAGCTGAATTTCTGAAAGTCTTTTGGCTGAGTCTGTAACCAAAGGTTCCTAAAGAAATTAAGCTGCTATTGGGGTGGGGGGAAAGGAATGATACTACATGGATAAAGAAATGGTAATGAGAGGTAGACAGACATATATGGTTAATTTTCATTGTGGAAGGAGAGGGATACCTGAGCTCAGGGATATGTTGTTCAGAACTAAGAAATAATTAGGGAAATGGAGGTGGCAGCTTGTTGGCAATACCACACTCTTCAGAGTGATAAGAAAATGTAGAAGAATCTTACTATATCAGTGACTCAGTGATTAATTCAATACAAATAAAATGATCTACGGGGGTGAAACTGTGTGTGCCTTATGTTTGAAATGAGAGGCTGCTGGCTGTTTATTACTGCCCAGATGCAAGATTAGGGAGTTAAAATAGATAGATGAAAGCATCAGCTTTCTGCTCAGTAATGGTCCAAAGATCCAAATCGACTATCGGAGTTCTTAGGAAGATGTTAGAAAGCTGATGGTAGTACATACTTGCCCCTGCTTTTCTCTCCCTTAGAAGGTTGTGTTGGCCTTTGAGAATTGGAGTGCCATACTAGGTGGATTTTTGGTCTGACTTGATGCAGCCGTTAGAGCAGTTTTAATGTGAAACTTCTGGGAATGTTAGCTGTCACGGAGATTGTAATAGGGCATAATGAAGCAGTGTTTCCAGAGGGTAGTGCAATGTTACTCATTCTTATCTTTTTTTATCCTTAATCTGTTCCACACTGGCTCTTGTATATCAGGAGTAATGTGTGTGTACTTTGGAATTTGTTGCCTGAGTTGATGTAATGTCCCTTGACATGGCTCTTGTTCTCCTACTGCTTTTCCTTTCATATTAAATGACTTAATTTCATGGAACTAGTGCTAGAAGACAACTTTCTTGGCTTCAGGGCAGTACCTGCTTTCTCCTTGCCCTTCACAGAAAGAAATGACAGCATGGCTTGCAGTTCAAGTACAGATACTTGTGGACTCTTTGCCCTTAAATGCAGCAAGATGACACTTGCCACTGAGCAGCTTTGTTGTTTCGTTGGGAATGCCAGCTCTCCAGGGAAGAGCAGGGGAGTCATGCAGGAATTTGTCATGGCTGTGGCAGTATTGAGCTGAACTATTTGCCAAGTTTGGTGATACTGTCTGGGTTATGATGAAGTCACTGGTGTCAGGAAGGTAGTAGTCTGCCCTGTGCTGCATTGCAGGGGCAAATTACTTTTCCATGAGCTATTGTCTTTCTGTGCCACTTGATGATCCACGCTTTCTGCCTCTTGCTTTGGGAGGGGAGGCAGCGCTGCGAGTTGCTTGCTCTCCTTTTCCACAGTTTGGAACTTGCTTGTGACCTGATAAAGAGGTCAGAAGGGTTGATGTCTCGGTGACTTGCATGCCTTGCATTAGGGAGGATCCTGTCCTTGCAAGGCAGCCAGAGGTTTTTTTGTGTTTGGATAGATGCCCTTGCACTGATATAATGGCAAATGGTCTGAATGAAAGCAGTGCTGTGTCACGACTGAGCACCTGCACAAGAGGTTGTACAGACCAGTTGTTTTTAAAGATGCCAAAGATACCTTAGGATAATCTTAATGAAAGCACTTTGAATCAATAGCATCCTGCTTTCTGTTGGAGAACCTCTGGGAAAGTGCTATGCTAATCTAGGAGTGGAGTGGGAAAACTCTGGATTCTTAGAGCAGAGCTATCCATGCACTTCAAGCACCACGGATGCTGTAATGCCTGTTCAATACACAGATTGATGCAGAGAGCAAGAGCCTGAGGGCCACCCTGAAAAATAAGCATTCATTTGCTGGTATAACAGCGTGTTTCTGTGAAGGGAAACTTTATTGCAGCGAGGTAAAAAGGCAACTATAAGCAATACTTGCTAGCATTTAGTTATTGTAATGACATCTAAATTCAAACCCACTTGTATTATTACTTCCTTGCCAAAAATCATGGAAAGTACACCATGTGTGTGATCAGAGCAAGAAATGCCCTGCCGTATTATGCCTAAATAACGGGAGTGAGCCCCCGGCTGAAAGGAGTCTTTGTGCTTAGGCGGTGAAGAGGGTGGTTTTCTTTCTCTCCTTCCCTCTTCCCTGCCTGGTAATTCTCAAATAAAGTATGAATCTGGTAATTCTAAAGCCTTTACTTTATACATATTTAAGTGATAAACATTGTGTAAAACAGAATAGGTTGGTTCTGAGCTTCACAAAGAAAAACTTAAGGTAGCTCTGTGCTCTAAAAAAAGAACATCAGGATTAATCAACTTTGCAAAAGCCATGATGAAATACAGGCCTCTGGAGAAGAATTAGTGCTTGGAATATGAGATTTTTGAATGGATTAAGTCACCAAAGGTCGGCTGCCCTGCGATTAGGGGGCTGGCCTGAGTCACAACACGGTGGCCCTATTTACTTAAGAACTGTTGAGAGAAAGGAGCTAAAAGCAAGAACACAGATTTTTCATAGAAGCGCTGTCCTTCTGAGTGAGGAACTTGCCTTCTGGGGGCAGCTTCTCTTCCAGCACGCTGTGCACATTCACAGATCCGGAGCCCTTCCCGCGCCAACGGCTGCTCCGTGTGCTGCTCCGTGCTGTGCTGCCTGCTGGGAGCGCCGCGGGGGCGGGAGCGCCCTGGGGGGCGGCAGCGCCGGGGCTCCTGCCCCGGAGGAGGGCCGTTACAGGCAGGAGTGCTTTTCATAAAGAAATTAATCCCTTTGAATGAAGCTTGTTCATGTTCAGAAATCTGTGCAGACAATGTGGCTACATGGCCAAGCCCAAGTTTTTCTTTTTGAATTGCTCTCTAGGTAGGTTATGTTGTAAAATACATTTGCACCAATGCAGCTCCATCAAGATGGAAGTATATCTTTGAATTTTCATATTTAGAACATTAAACAATGCAATAAAATAGAAATTGGTGCCAAAGACCGCAAGTTAGCGTTGCATTATTTTCTAGGGTGTTTATAGCCTTACTTTGACTTTTGGCCTCCAGGCTTAGAACAACAGCAGTTGCAGCTATCATGAGCTATCTTTGCCCTGCATAGAGTGAGTTTCTGCTATCTAAGTGTGATATGATAGAACAGTTGTCAGTCTGATTTAAAAATTTGAAGATGTTTGCCTAATAAAGCCTGATCTCTTCATCCCTTTGACTTTGTGTAGAAAAGGATATTTTATGTCATATATAGACCAAAAATGCAGCCTGACAGAAAATCTTAAAAGGAATTTTAGAAGAGCTTGGGCTTAACCTCTGTTATCTTATTTCTTTTTCCTTTGCTTTTACTTGCATTTCAAAATTGCTTTCTGAAAATTTCGTAGCCTTACGTAGGCTTTCCTCGGAGATAGAAGTATTGTTTGTAAATATCGATGCGTGTGAATAGGGAGGTGTTAATGAGCTGCTCGTGGGTATGCTGAAAACTTTGTAAGGGTTTAAGAGTTTTTAAGGGTGCTCTCTGCATGCAGCTCTGCCCTCCCTGGCCAGCCGCCAGCAGCGAGGGCCAGGCGAGGCCGCCTGCAGCCACGAGTGTGTCCTACTGGAATGGCCAAGGAGAACCTGGTCACCCAAGTCCTGGAAATGGAAGTGAATTTGTTGTGTTTGGAGTAAAAGACCTTTGAAGACAGGAGGAGAATCAAGCCCTCCTCAGCTTTCTTGGCCCTTTAAAGCTGTCTGCTGTGGGGGAGTCCTGTGCAATCCTAAAGAAATTCCCAAATGTTAAGTGTACCTTAAGGTTTAAAGAATGTTTCCTCTGGGCCAAATCACTGTTAAAGAACTTCCAGTAGGTGACTTGGAGCTGCGCCTAGGAGGCTGTTTCTTTTCTCTTGCGCAGACCCCCATCTCCAAAATCAGTTCTTTAGCGCTCTTCTAAGCTCTGCAGCTTAGCACAGCGGATCGCACAGATTACTTTCTCTGGCTATCCTCTCTCCCACATATCAAGGCTTAACAGATTTCTAGTTTCTTGTATGTGTATAGACAGGCCGATTTCAAAATAATAATAATAATTTTGATGGCTGGAATTTGAACTGTTAATGATGGAAACTGCTTCTAGAGAATTCCTAACCTAAAATTTGAGCCTGCTCTTCACTGTTAGAAATGCTCGAATCATCGTGGTGTGAGCAAAAGGCATTTACTTCCATCTCTGAAGTGTTTGGACTGGATCATTTAAACGCCTTTTTGAAGTTAACTTCTGGTCAAAATTACCATACTAGTATGTTCAAGTTGATGAATCTGGACAGCAGGCAAGCCGGTATATAAATACTTTTTTTCCTCCACCTCCCCCGCCAAAAAAAAGCCTCTGGTGTTCTGCTTGTAGCAGTAAGCAATCTTTGTTCAGCCTTTGGATGCCATTATCATGGCCTTGATATAATAACTTAAATAGAAGGGTGTGGGAAGTAGTATAGCTATTATAGAACACGTACATAGGAAAAAACCTTGACTCAAAATGTTGAATCATTTGCTGCACAACTTATTTTCTTCCTACAACTTTCTGCATGAACCATTCTAGGGTTTTCTGTACCTGTTCAGAAGTATTGCTAGAAAGACAGCACTGGCTGGAGACCTGTTTGGAGAGCTGGTCACCTGCAGCCCGGCTGGGGTTGCATCTTCTAGGTTAAGTGGTGCTGCCGACACCATCAAATTGCATTGTCAGATTTTTTCCCTCTGAAGTGGGAACCCCGTCTTTTCAGCCACTCAGTAGCTCTTTGTGTTTTCTCCAGCTCTTGGCGTGGCTCCCACCCTGCCATCCAGCCACTGTGCCGTGGATTCCCGTGGGAGCCGTGCCGGAGCTGGCATCTCGATGGGAGCCATCCCGGAGCCGGCCTCACCCGGGAGCCGTGCGTGGAGTGACGGCCGCCCGGCCACTTGACAGTGTCGCTCTGGGATTTTTCCACTGTTCCCATTACTTCTGTGACTGCGTGCTGTGATCGTCACACTCCTGGTGTAGGAGGGGAAATGAATGTGGTGTTCTATTCTCATGACTGCACTCCAATAGTACAGCTCTGGAGTTAAAGCTAAAGCATGGATGGAAGAACAATCTGATGTATTTCCAGACAACTTTACATATTTGAGTGGTTTAGACATTATACTTGTAAAATTCTTTCTGTGACGACTGGTCCGATATGGTGGAGTTGGTTGCAGCCGAATGTCAGAATGCTGTTGACAGCCGAGTGCTCGTGCTGCTGGGGGCTTCCTCGCGCTCTTGCTGCCGTGAGTCAATGGCAGAAAGGCCGCTGGACTCTAGCATTGATCCCTCCTTTATGTTGGAAAGCATTAGGAGGAGCCTGCTGCCTGCAGCGTGCCAGGGAGGTGTGGTTGCTGCTTGGAGTACCTTTTCTAAACATGGGGTTCCAAATTTGCAATACCATCACAAGAGCCTGGGAAAAGCCTAAACTATAGTTTTTGAACACCTAGCCTGTGTCTGATACACATATATATTATATAACTCTATTGTTAATTTTTGATTTGTTGTTACCCATTTTTCCATAAATTGTAGAAGGAAGTATGTATAAATATATAATAGAGAAAACCCTCTCAAATGACCTCTCTTCCAAGTCTTTGATCCTTGCACTTTTCTTCTCTCTGCATTTCTTGAAACCATGGTAACAGATGGGATAACCTATCTGCATTATAGTGACTGCAGAGAAGAAGATTAGGCTTGTTGCAGATGCTGATACAGTAATATAGAGCAATCCATAAGACATAATCTGGCAACTAATATTTAGAGAAAAAGATTTTGCGGTTAATTGTTAGATATAAGAAATCAGATGGACTTCAGCTTCCTATGATCCTGTGCTTTTTTGGGTGTGTATGTGTTAGTATATTTCCCTTCTAAGTGATTTTGTAATTTCACCATCCCTCTTCTTTGTAACCATTAGTGTCTGTAAATTTTAACCTGCAGATTCTCACAGCCTTGACTCTAGTCGATACTCCATAATAGGAGGAGACCTCCGTTTCTCATCAGATCTGGAGGAAAAGCTAAAGAAGCATAACCTGGATATACAGTAAGGGTTTTTTGCTTTATTTTTTCTTCCTTGGGGTCTTATGGAAGCAGACTGTGCAAAGTCAGTCTTGGACATACAGTGTCTGCATCCACTTATCATTATGCTATTTCCATGGTTACCTTTTTGCAAGCCCTTTGAGCAGAAGGAATTGTGCAGACACCTCCTGTAGCCTCACTGAACTGAGCAGGCTGTTATTGCAGCTACTGCTTGGTAGTCCAAGCCCAAAGCAAGGCTATTTCTCTTGTGGGCCATTCTGCAAAATGCATTTTTATCATCCTGAGAAGATTAAACATTAAAGAACTACAAGTTTCATGATCTGAAACTACTGGAATGAATGAAATCTGGAGGGTGGGGTTCTCTTGTGTTGTTTTTGCTGTTTGTTTTGTGAATGTGTTTCTAAAGGTTGTTTGCCTGTGGTATACCTGGTCCTTACTCCCCAGTTAAAACTATTGCTGTAGGTGTGGCAGTTGTAAAGGCCTCCTTTCTTTTTTCTTTTAATTGTCTTTTCACCCACAGGGATGAGTTCCCAAGCAGCCACTCTTCCTTAGAGTTCCTCAGAGACAAGTTTGTTCTTTAAAAGAGAGAACTTCATGAAATAGAGGTTTCTACCCCTTTGTCTAATTTCATTGAAATTTAGCTATTAGAATCAAAATTTATAAGAGAGGGCTGCGAGTACATAGATGTATGTATAGGCTGTGGGTGCGTAGATGTAGGTATACACAAAGCATGGTTGCCAAAGGTGTTCCCTTAGGAAACTGAGCTAAAATCCTTGTGACGATTGCCCCTTTCCTTTGAAAGAAGGATGGCTATTTGTAATGCAGTACATTTGGAGCATCACTCTGTAAAATAGAAATGGTTCTCCCTTTTGTATCAAAAAGTTGGAAGCTGCACTTTTTGGAGTGGAGGCTTCAAGGGTTCTGCTGTGTTTTGTCAGTGCAGACTGGATGGTGCCTCTGTAAGAGGGTACCTTCCATCCCCATCGTTATGGGGAGGTGAGTCAAGCTTTCCAGGAGCTTAGCTGGTAAAGTGAAGACTAATTCTGTCTGTGTTAAATTGTTCCAGAGTTTTATCTTTGCAGTTAGTTTACGCTGCCTGTGCTGAAATCTCATCTATTTCCTCAGACGTTTTTGGTAAAGCAATTGCTATGGAGTCCTCCAAGAAATTAGCTCTGGAATCTGATGTCTGGGATTTTGTTGCTCAAGTTTGAGGCACCAGAGGGGTGCAGTGTAAGTTTTTAGAGTGGATGATGGACATACCTTTCAAATCTAAGAAATATAAATAGCAGTTTTCTGGCTGGGTGGGAGAGAGCATATGGGTAAGCAGAATGCATCAAATTGCCATTTAAATCTTTGCACTTCCGTCTTCAGAAATCTCATCTTGCTTGTCTACAGTGCTGTTCCTGACTACTTCTTTTCCTGTTCTTTCCAGCAATTAAATGAAACCTCCTAAATTCTAAGCACAATCAATCTCTTCTAGTCTCTTTTGTGCATGGGGGAAAGAGATGATGTGCAAACCATAGGTTGTATCTTGCTGTGTAGTACATGACTGTAGATTGTATTTTCCTGTGTAACACATGAAGTTTTTCCTCCTGATACTTGAATAAAATTGTCTAATAACAGTTCTTATTTTAAGAGCAAACACTTTTTTTCCTGTTTGTACTTCATTCATTGTTTTAGTGCTCTCTGGAAGGGAGCTGGTTGTGTGCGCAGGGTGCGACTCTGCTCCGGAGTGGGTTTTGCTGTGCACTTCTGCAGGCTGCCGCAGCTCGGGGCGCGTGTCGGGTACGGGCAGTGCTGTGCTCGTAGCACGGCAGGCTGGGGGACGATGCGTTCCCAGTGCCCAACTTTGTAACCTTAGACATTCACTGTGGTCAGTTTGGCAGCTGCCAGGCAATCTCATTCTAGTCTACTTGGTGAAATTCTTTAATTTGGCTTTAAATGTCTGTCTCTTAGAGTCAGGGAGGTTTTCTAATGTATCCTGGGGAATGGGAAATGGCTTGCTAATAATTCTCTGTAGATTTTTTTTTTCCTATTTTGCTAGAAAGGCTTCTCCTGTTTTTTGTTTTAAAGATTGCCAACACTCCTGATAGCAGAATGTGTGCTGGTATACATGACACCGCAGCAATCTGCAAATCTTCTGAAATGGGCATCGAGCACTTTTCCAATGGCAATGTTTATAAATTATGAGCAGGTAAAATAAAAATAACCTTTAAAGAACTGCTTTATTGTCATAAGAAATGCTTTTGAAATTGGGAGTTCTGCCTGTAAATTTTATCCTTTTCTACAGATAGGGATTCTGCTGGTGTTCTTTAGTAATATGTTGTCTTGTAGATCTGTTAGCTCAGTATGCATATTCATGCAAGAAATATATAGATATTCTGAAGGATGATTGCTAGGCCATCTTGAACCAAAAGAACTGGGATTTAATGCATTTATCTAAATCAACACTTCACAGCTTTCTTCATAAGACAGAAGTAAAAGAAATGATGCTCAGTGTTAAATATGAGTTTATAGCATTAGACTTCTTTAGCAAAATGGAGCAAAAATCATTGCAGCACAAACTGAACTGTTCTATATGGAAGTGAAAAGCTGCCTCAGGGGAATCAGGTAGCTCTAGGAATTGGTTACAGAACCTTCTATATTCTAAATCGGTGCTAGAGATCTAAATCAAGCTGCTGACAATCCAAAGCAGTCAATCTTCAGTTCCCAGAGCACATTTCATGTGTTCATAAAGGAAATAGCATTGTCGCTAAAAGCATTTATGGCAGTCAACTTGCAAAAGCAACATAGCTAGGGAGGCTGTGGCAGTGGGAAATAAGACTTGTTTGGAGAGTATATGAAATTTTCTTTAATGCTATCTTGCACATTTTACAGTACAGACAATCAGAGTTTAACCGAGTTCCAGCTTTTCACTGTGAATACATTCTTTTCAAAGAGGGGAAATGGTTTTTGTCTCATTCTCTGAGGTGAATATGACAGATCGGTTTGGACAGATCATGATTGAGAACCTGCAGAGGAGACAGTGTAACCTGGCTGGAGTGGAGGTCTGCAGATCCTTAGACTCTCAGGTAAAGAAGCTCAGAACTCGGGATGTGGCTGATGTTAAGTTTAATATGTCTGCAAATTGTAAGGCTCCAAACATTGACGAAAGCAGACCTTAGACGGGGCAGCTGCTTCCTGCTGAAAGCCTTTCTCAGCTGCCTTAGAATCACTCCGTGCAGTTAATGCCACGGTTGCCAGACAGCACCCAGCTTTTGTGACTGAGCAAGACCCGCACCGGAGCGGAGCTGCGCTCCATCTAGCCCACTGCACTCCCCTAGCAGCGGTTGGAAGCAGGTGCTTAGAGAAGGGGGTAGAGCTCTTCGAGGAACAGGTGAAATAGATGACCTACAAAATCCTTGGGACAAAAACCAATTTCTAGTATTCTTTCCTTGAGTCCTCTGCAAACCAAACTGCTTGTTTATTTTACAGAGGGAACGATTGCTGTTAAATGGCTGGGAAACTGCACATGCCATTGATATGATGAAAGTGTACAGCTTTTTGCCACAGGCTGATGTGAAAAGGTACTGCTGATAGCTTGCTTAGAAGATAGAAAGCATTGCCTTCAATGTTCAGCTTTTACTGTGTTCATCTACCTGAGGGAGGCATTTCTGAGCTCAGCAGCCAAGTGGTTGCTTCACACAAACAAAAAGCGGATTAGAATGATCTTCCTGTGATGATTTGTTTTCCAAATGAAGTCTTTGTTTTCATTGTCATCTGTTGATTTCTCATAAAGTATCTCATGAAGTAAAATATTAAAGGTAAACTGAAGAGGGAGGAATTGCTTTTAATAGGTAACTTCCTAGGTGTTTTATATGAAGTGTAAATCACTGAGTCACCCATTAACTATAGTTCGAATTAGTCAAACAACTTACTTTGATCAAAATAAATATTTGCATGTGGGGGTTTCTCAAACCATGGAACTGAACAGTTGAGACTGAAAATCACTGGGTGTTTCAATAAGAGTGAGGACTGTGGGATTTTACCATGTGGCACTTGCGGAGAAACATCCTTGGTCCTCTTTAGCAGCCTCTTAAACTACTGTGTCATTTCTTCTCCTTTTCCTCATTCCTGGTGCCAATAAATAGGTTATGTTAATACTGAAGGACAGAATTTATATGAGGGAAATAATGCTTTCTATTTATAGAACATCTTTGACCCACGGTTCTTTTCTCGCCGTACCTCTGTGGATATATTTAAACACTGCCCTCAGCTTCTCCCTTGATCCATAGTTAGCCGCCTTTCAAAGTGCTTTGTGTGGAAAAGAAGCGCACTGATATTCATGTAATCTAGATGGGGAGGAAGGTACCGGGTTAGAACCTTTACAGCAAGGCTATACTACTGTGTCTATAGAAATCCAACAAGACCAGAGAGATGTAGTAAAAGGAGTTAGAAAAGAAATACAGGTATTCATGAGAAGTTATGCAGATTAACTGGAACAGAGGATTCCATGGATTGGAAGCTGAAAACATTCTGTGGATCACTGGTTTAATACATAAACAACAAAGGCTAGAAGCAGTGGTACTTCCATCATGGAGCTGTGTTTGCTTATTACAAAGATAACTCTCTGGCCCTCCTAATTTTTCAAATTTTCCATTTTTCCGGAGTAAAGATGTGTATGATACGAAATTGTGCTAAGACTTCAATCTAAAATTACTTTTTATTTATTATTGCAGAATAGAAGGACTTGAATTCCTAGATGAAAAGGAACTCTTTGAACAACTAATGCAGCACTACTGCATCTGCTGGGCTTCAAAAGACAGCAGTAATCTGGGTAATGTTCTCCAAGATTAGAAGGTGACCCCTCATGTTGAACACTTGTGTGGAAAGCTGGGACTGTGTACACTAGATGCATGGCAGAAATACCCTATAGCAGAACTGGGGTCTGCTTCTCTGTTGGGGCTGTGAACAGCTCCCAGGTGATGACACATGACCGTTCCTTCTGCGGCTTTCTGAGGGTTTGTAGAGGCGTGTGCATTGCCCAACTAGAAGCCTGTCGAGTAGAGTGGAGTTAGAATCTTTACAGTAAAAGACGCAATATGAGTTACTTTAACTGCCTGCTTTATAGTATCTGTGCTAACTGAAAGGTTTACAAATTCTGTGCGTGTGAGGTGCCATATGGGCATATAATATATAAAATCAATGTCCTGACAACAGCAACAAAAAAATTATATTACTTAGCCCACTCTTATCATTCTGCATTGTCCCCATTTACTTCCATCTAAAAGACAGCTATTTTCCATGCTACTTGTTCCTGGAAAGAAATAATTCTTAAGTTAATTCTTAAATGTTCCTTTTGTTCTTAAAATTCTATTCCTAGTCTTTGGTACGAAGGCACTTGATTAATGCTCTAGGTTAGGTAGTGTTATGTATGAGGCTGTTTCAGAAATACTGAAATGAAGAGCTGTGGTTTGAGTAAAGGATGGATGTCTGCAGCCATTGTTGTCAAGAGTTAGAAAGATGATTCTGTTGTAGATAGTTTATCGCTATTTCTGTCTGCAATTTCAGAGACTTAGCTGTTTTTAAAAAGCTTCCTGGGTGTCAGTTCATCTTTTTCCTCCCCTTCTCTACCCCTCCCTTGCACCTGACAAAGCAGTTTCAAGAACAAGTTTTATTTACTGTTACTTAGGTAGGAATAGATGGAATCTTTACAAAAATTGTGCATCTATCTCAGCCAGACCGATGCTAGAACAGCTGATAGAGCTCGATCTACAACACCGTGGGGCTGCTGCTGGGGCGGAGGTCACAGCTTATGGTGTCACCGGAGCAGAATCCTACGACCTCTGTAGTTTTGAGCTGCAGACATGCACAATTTCCACTAGACTTGCGATGGCTAAAAAGTGATGACTGGAATAGAGTGCTTATTTCTAGATGAGCCAAGCCCAAAAGTGTCCTCTTCACAGTAGTCAATATTCCTGGGATCTCCAGCATTACACTTTGCCGTGCCAAGAGAGAGTTGAAGTTAGTTATGGGTAGCAAAGTTGAATGATGCAGCGTATCTTAGAAGTCAGAAAAGGCAGAAGTCAAAGGAGACAATCAAATGTCTAATACCTGGTTATTCTTTAAAATACTCTTTATCCTGAGTGAATTTACTGTGCTTAGTAATGCAACTTTTCCCTGGCTTTCTCTTGTTAATTCCACGGGCAGACCTCAGACTTCATTGCAGACTTCATTTAGCAGCCTTTGTATTGCTGCCTCTGCCATGAATACCTTCAGCACTCCTTCAGCACGGCAGTGCAATCAAAAATGGATTTAAAAAGTACAATTCAACTTGCTTCCTAATTTCCTTGTCTGCCCCCAAGCCTTACACTTCCCTTTTTATAAATTTCTCAAAGTATGTGTCCTTCCTTGTCTAGCTATTCTAATAACGAGGCCTGGGCCATAGAACAATTAACACTTATTTCTCCTCTCCGTCCTGCAAATAGGCCTTGCAAGCATCACATTTTGATGTATTTGCTTGAGGAAGCCATGGGCCCAGAAGCCGCCACCGCTGCCTTCTGCCGGAGACAAGGTTGAAGAAATGGTGGGACTCTGCATGTGCCAGCCTCCGTTTGCTCCTCGGTGTGAGCAGCGCCAGAGAGGAAAAGTGTCTGGTGCTGCAGATGCTGACTCTGTTGGCTTTGGTAGTTTTAATAAATGTTTATTGCCCCTTGTGAGCAGTTGTTCTGATGCAAGACTCTCCTCCATTTTCTGGATATATAATGATGGACTTTTATAAGATGTCAGTAGTTCCTGTTTAAGAGCTCATCTTCCGTAGCTTAAAACAAAGTAAAGTGTTCTTGTATTATATTATTATCCTCTCTTGTCTTTTTGTAGATGTGTAAAATGTATTTGTGACAGGAAAGTGGGAAGACAGCACTGAGCTGCATTATTGGATATCTTTGCACTGTGCGCGGCTGATAGTGAAGGTTAATCTTTCTATTCAGCTTTCCTTTCTATGAAGTGTCAGCCTGTTTGCTCTCTCCAGACCTTTCCTGTTGTGACAAGGCTGTCACTGTATTGGGTCTGGTTTTGTAGGGGAAGGGTGAAATAAGAAAGGGGTCTGTGATTCTCGGTGGTGTACAAGAAACTGGATGATGTTAAAGCAGACTTTATTTGACTGGAAAGGGCTCAGCTTGCCAATTCAGCACGGGGATTGTGAAGGTAAAAAAATCATCTACATTTGTGCTGCTTCTGGCAGTATCTTTACACTGGATTCCTATTCTCTTCCCTTAAAAGAAACTTGACAGCAACAAAAAGACCTGTCTGATGTTTGAAATAAAATCCTGCATCCTTCCTACAAGAGAAATAAATGTCTAGTATTTATAATTTGCCCAATGTCTTACTCATCAGCAATTGCCTATTCATATCTGATCTATTGACTTTACATCATTGGTATCTCGCCGGATGCCTCAGCAAGGGCTTTTCGTTTTTTCTCTTTTTTTCCTTAAAGCAGTTGCAAGTGTATGAAACCATTTCGGTACAGTTTGTGACGCTGTAGTGTAAAATACCCAGCTTTGGACATAGTTATACACAGGTTTGGACTGGAGGCCTGGGGAGGAAGCTCAACGAGGTTCTGGAAGAGCTCTCAACAGTGCCAGTCCTCACCTCGGAGCTGCACAGCTAGCAGGGGGAAGCGGCCCTGG
Source organism: Eudromia elegans (assembly GCA_003342815.1). Taxonomy (NCBI): domain Eukaryota; kingdom Metazoa; phylum Chordata; class Aves; order Tinamiformes; family Tinamidae; genus Eudromia; species Eudromia elegans. The sequence goes on from PTEX01000029.1 coordinate 5,722,111, forward strand.
GCGTTCCCTCTGCCCCTTCCCAGGGGGGGGGGGGGGGGTGCAGCGGCGCCCTGCAGCGAGGCATGCAGCCTGCGTGCATGCGTGCAGCATGCGTGCACAAAGTGCTGCTGCGCTGGTCTGGGAGCGCTCCAGCTCCCGTCCCCGCGCTGAGGGGGCCGCTCGCGCTGCGCGGGGAGCCCGCAGCCGCTGCCCGCCGGCTGTGCACCGCGGCGCTGCGCCTGTACATGTGCCTGTGCCTGCGCCTGCACCTGCGCCTGCACCTGTACCTGTACATGTGCCTGCACCTGCGCCTGTGCCTGCGCCTGTGCCTGCACCTGTACCTGTACCTGCGCCTGTGCCTGCGCCTGTACCTGCGCCTGTGCCTGTACGTGTGCCTGTGCCTGCGCCTGCGCCTGTACCTGTACCTGTACCTGCACCTGCGCCTGTGCCTGCGCCTGCGCCTGTACCTGTACCTGTACCTGCGCCTGTACCTGCGCCTGTGCCTGTACCTGTGCCAGCGCCTGTACCTGTGCCTGTACCTGTGCCTGCACCTGTGCCTGTGCCTGCGCCTCGGTGTGTTCTAGCCCAGCGGTGCCGCTCTCAGCGGCCGCGCTGCGTGAGGAGGGGCCCTTTCCTGCGCGTGCTGGAGGTGGGAGCGGAGCTGCTGTACTCTCCCCTCTCCCCCCGGGGCAGGGCGGTTTCCTCACGGCCCAGCAGCTCCAAGCGGGGCTGCCGGCGTGGCGCGGTGCCTGCCCGCTGTCCGGAGCGGGAAGCCGACGTGCCGAGCAGCCTTCGCGCTCCTCGGGAAGCGGCCGCTGCGTTTCATGGCTTCTGCTTGCTGCCGTTGGCTTTCACGCTCTCCCGACTTCCCGATTTTTTTTCTTTCCTTCCATTCCTACCGTGTAATTGCTCTGTCATATCCTAACATAAACCCGAGGAGCTCAATTCAGCGAGGATCTATGAATCAGTCTTAATTAGAGCCTCTCAGCCTCCTTTGAGCTCGCTGTCTGGTTAAGCGCAGCGTCCCTGGCAGTGCCCCGGGCGGCAGCGGCAGCCTGGCTCCGTGGGCAGCGCGCCGGTGCCGCCCGCGCGGGCAGGGAGCCGCTCGGCGGGCACCCAAAGGGGCCGCGGAAGATGCAGCTTCACCTAGCTGGCCCTGCCTGGCCCTTATCCCTGCGCGGGCACCTCCTCCCCGCTGACCTCCGATCGAGGTACCGCAGGTGGGAAGAATCAAATCCCCACGAGAGCCGGCTGGTCAGTGCTGCCGTGGCAGGGGTGCAGCCTGTTTGTCCCTAATTGCTGCTGCTGCTGTTCCCTGCAGGCTCCAAGCAGGGCGCGGGAGCTGCGGAGCAGAGTCCTGAGCAGCCCCGCGCCGCGGGGAGGAGCCGCCGTCCGCGGCCGTCTGCCGCCTCCGAGCACCGGGACTGCTCTTGGAAGGCCTCGCAGTGAGTGTTGAACCTTAGATTTAGCCAAGGACAGCGCACTGATAACTGCCTAGAGACAAGAGGATCGCGGTCACGAGGTGGAATTACACGAAACCGCATTTGAAAGAATTAGCAGCATATCCACAGCAGAAGTATATCCACAGCAAAGTCCAGAGCATAAAAGTCACGGAATGATTCCTTATGGAAACACACCCGTGTCCTCCCGCTGGATCCCGGTTCTCCCGGAGCCGGGGCTAGACGGCAGTTCCACTTATCGAGCACGGAGTGCATGAGACCTTCCCGCACTGTGTGCCGGCCCTCGGAGGGCTCTGCTCCCGCGGGACGCGGGGGGTCGCCTTGCCGAGCCGGCTGGGAGCTGCGGGACGGGGTGTCGGGAGAGCAGCTCGAGCCCTGGGCGGCCTGGCCCCGTTCCTGCGGGCCGCAGAGCGCTCCCGAAACGCGCAGCAGCGGCTGCTCCGCCGCCTCCTGCTCCCGGACGGCTGCAGCACCCGGGAGCATCCGCTCCAGCTGGGCTCTCTTCTGCCACGCGAGGCAGTTGCCCGGATTCCCTTTCCCTCGGGTGACCCAGGCAGATGGGAGGTGGTGTCCTTGCTGGACCGAAGCGTGGTGCTGGCTCTGCTGGGCTGGGCTTTGCGGCACCAGGCAGCAGAACTCCTCTGCCCCAGCCTTGCTGGGCACCGACTGCTGGAGAGCTCAGAACCTTCATTCTGCCGTGTAGAGGAGCGAGTCGGGGCTTTCTTGTGTCTTCAAATAGATTCAATTATCTGCTGTGCGGTTTATGGAATAAAAACTTGCTGATGGATGACTGACCTGATGGGATTTGAGGCCCTGGTGTGCAGCTCAGGCGCGACGCCTGATCCCGCCTGCGGCTCTGCTGTCCGGCTCCCTGCCCTCGTCCGCTCCTGGCTCTGCTCCGCCTTGCAGCCTGTCGTTCCCAGGCCTAGGGGCGACCCCGACAATCCCCGGGACGCGAATTCAGGTGCAAAAGCATCTGACGGGCTGTGTCAAAAGCATTTGAAGATGAAGACGTGAGGAACAAGAGGGAGCGCAGCTCTACAGACGTGCTCGGAGCCGAGCCGGGCAGGTTGCATAACTCAGTATCTCCCTTAGAAAGAATCGTGGATTAAAGCAGACAAAAATCCAAACCCTTTGCTACCCTCTGCACTGCAGCAGTGTGTGTGTGCAGTGACTAATGCTGACTCTGTGGCAACACAACCACGTCCTGGTGAATTTTATTAAAACGAGCAAGGACGAAGCAGCACGTGAGAGCCGTCTGCGCCCCAGGACGAGCATGGCCAGGAGCCCTTGTGGCAGGGGGCTCCTGGGGCCTCTTGGGAAGCGTCTTTGCCCTGCTCCCAGGCGCTCTCCCGTTCCGGGGCACGGGTGCTGCTTTGGAGCTGCCTGCACAGCCACAGCCCGCTGGCGTTTGGGGCAGAAACTCACGTTTTGATACAAGCAGGCGCCGAATGCAGTTCACTGCAGGGAAGCTCCGGCGCGGCTGCTTGTGCACACACTCGTGGTGCTTTGGATCTGCGTTTGGAAGTGCCGTGTCGGCCGGGAGGAGGCAGGGCCGGCGGCCTCTCCGCGTGCGGGGTGGCTGCTCCGGAGGGCGGCAGGAGGCAGCGGGGCGGGGGGCGCGGGACGGAGGGCGGCGTGCGGGCGCGCCTCCATCCCTCCATCCTCCTCGAGGGGCTCTGGGCCGCTCCTTGGCGTGCAGAGGAAAGTGGGTCGCGCCGTGCTCCAGGGTTAGCGCGGGATCAAAGGAATCTGTGATTTGGAGGGAGCTCCTGGGAGAAGACGGGCGAGGGAGCCTCGCTCTCCTGATTGCACTAACTAAAATAACCCTCCCGCCTTTCTTCAGGGAGATGTGGCTTCGGAGAGCGCCTGCTGCAGCCGAAACAGTGTCACGGGAACACGGCCGCCTGGAGAGCCCGAGGAGCTTTCTGGGGAGAGGAGGCCTTGCCTCCCGCCCCCGTGCCGTGCCCGGGGGCCTCGTGCGCCGCGCGGTGAATCTCCTGCCCGCCCTCCGCCCGTGGCGCGGCCTCCTGCCCGGGTCGGTGCTCCTGACGGGAGAGCAAAGCCGGCAGCCGTGGCCGGCCGGGATAAACAGGAGGGATGAGGCCGGCGTGAGCAGGCTGCAGGGGCAGAGCGGGCGCTCCCGGAGCCCCTGCCGCCCGCAGCCTCCCGCGCTGCCGGGACGAGGAATCCCGCTGCCCGGCAAGCTGCGGGAGCGCCGGCCCGTGATGCTGCCCTGCCGGCGTCCTGTCGAGGTGCAGGGGGTGCCCCTGCTCCCCTTGTGCCCACCAGCGCTCACCGGGGACGAGGCTCCGCCGCGGGGCTGCGCTGCCGGCCGAGTAACGGCGGCCCGCGTGCTGCTGCTCGCAGACCAAGAGGAGAGGTCTCCTAGAACCCGGCTCTTTCAGCCCCGCGCGGAGCGTCCGGCCGCTCCTCGCTCGGAGGGAAATGCGAGGCAGCTCCTCGCTTCGCGCTCCGCGTTTGGGGGCTCCAGGGGCTCCTGCTCCTGCTCTGCCTTGCAGGAGCTGCCGGGTGCCGGCGGCTGGCGCTCGGGGCAGGGCGCGGGCTGGGCCGGGGGCTTCGCCCTGAGGGTGCCAAGAGGAAGGGGGGCACCCGGAGGGTGCTCCCTGGAGCCGAGGGCCGGGAAGGCGCCCGGAAAGGCGCCCGGGCATCGCCCCTTCTCCGTCGGCCTGCCTGGGTTGGGTGGCACAACTGAGATCCAAGCGTGGCTTCGTCCTTCTGGTTATTTTCCCTTCTCAAGGCCAGTTAATTCTGTGTCTGCAGAACTGACCCAAATCTGTCCCCATTTTCTAACGGAAAGTGGTAAATCTCTATTAAAAACTCCTGGAAATTTCCATCTGCACTCAAGCATTGCTGTAGCGATTTCAAGTAAAAGTATTATGCAATAGGCTCTCTAAATGTGCAGAGGTCGGTAAACCTGTGTTACTGCTACTAGTTGCAAATAATTCTGCAAGTTCTCATTCAGTAACAGTTGTGTAACCATTGGACTATCAGTCTGTAACATAAATACTATAAAGATAAGGCAGTGTCAAACGAATTGCCTTTACCTTCTTTATTGCTCTTTAAGACCGAGTTGCACGTGGATGCTGGTGGCGACAGGGTCTTTCTTCACAGCACAGCATCGTGCGGCACCTGAAAGGTTCCCACCTTGTTGGTACCTTGTAAAGACACCGGATCTGAAGGGCGTTTACCACCAAACACGCTAGTTGTGATCCCACAGAGGCTCTGCGTGCGCTTCGCTCCCGCGGTTAGGCATCGCTCGGGGTTGGTGGCACTCGAGCGTGTTCTTACCCACCTGCCCAACGCCGTCACCGAGCTCAGCTGCCCTGTTTGCCATAGGAAGCCAAAGCGGCGGCTCGGACGTGCGCGGCAGGGCCGGGAGAGGCAGACGGAGGCAATCCGCAGGCGATGCCGGGGCGAACGGGGGCGTTCAGACCCGTCCTGCCCGGGTGGATGGGTGTCAGGAAACCCTCCCGTGAGTTTCCTAAAGCGTTCTTGCTAGGCTGCTGCTTGTTGTGTACTACTTCCTTCACTAAATGACAGTTGCTGTTGTCATTTATTTGACAAATCCACATTATCAGTGCAAGCACAAACAAAGACAAAAATAAATGTCTGCTAATATGAGCAGATTTATGTGTTCTGGTCCCCACGCCTTCTCCCCATCAGCGTCGCTGCACGCAGCTATCCGCGAACCTGCCGGCAGGTCGGGTGCTGAGTCTCCCGTGGCATCGGCAAGGCACGGGCTGCAGTGGCGCATGGGCACAAAGGGCGCAATGGAAAGGGTCCTTCCTTTGCCTCTTCGTGGCATCCCTGAACAAAAGCCAGGTGCTCAAGCGGCTTCCCCTGGGAATTAGTGCAGGAGTCAGGTTAAGATGTAATTGGATTTGGGGGCCTGCAGGAAGGCAGGGAGATGTGCAAAGGAGACGTGCGAGGCTCAGCAGCTGCAAGGGCAGGAGAGCAGAGCCCGGGCGGGATGCGAGGGGAACCGGAGCGCGGGGCGCTGCGGGGCCGGCCGGGCCCACGCGTGCTCTGCGGGCAGCCGCAGCCCGGCCATGCTCCGGCTCCCGCGCCGCTCCTGTCGGCGGGCTCCTCTTCCGCTTAGCTGACCTGCTGGCGAGCGCGGACGCCCCCCGGGGTCCAGCAGGACAACTTCACAGGGCTATGGTGATTTTTGTCAAAAAAGCCCCTTCCCTGCGTGGGTTCATTCACTGCCGGCACCGGCAGTTGCAGGCAGGTCCAGGCGGTGCAGAACGGGCTGAATATCACGACCCCCCGTGCCGCTGTGGACCTCAAATTCCTGCTTTGCCCGTGGTCCCCTGCTCAAGGCTTGTGCTCCCGCCCACGCCCTGGGACCCCGAGCGCCTGGTCCCTCGCTCTGCTCTGGCTCTTCCCGCTGGAGAAGGGCTGCGGAGGTGCCGCGTTCCCACGGGCCGACCCACGTCCTCCTGCCTCTTCCCTCCTCCCGCTCCCTGCCCGGTCACGCGCTGTCATCGGTGCTTGGTGACGAGACAGGGCGCGGGGTGGCCGTGCACGCCCAGGGGCCCTGAGGGTCACGGGTGCTTTATGAGCCCCAGAGCAGCCGCGAGCCGCAGCTGACAGCTGCTGCTGGAGAAAACGTCACCGCTTTATTGTTTCACTTTTGTTCCTGGTTTTAAGGGTGCCGCGAGCGCACACGCCGAGCGGCGCTTCCCGCGGGGCGGCCACCTCAAAGGCAGCGCTCCCTGCGCCCCGCGGGAAGGGCAGGACCGCGCTCCGAGCGGGAGCCGGGCGCTGCAGGCCGGCACTGCCGCCGCCTCCCTCCCGACGGAGCAGGAGCCTTTCGCGCCGTGCGGGAGTCGCTCACACCAGCCGCTTCCCCCGATTTCTCCGTCCCGCGCGGCAGCCGTCGCACGTCCCGACCGTTGTGCCCCGCGCCGCGGGCAGAGCTGCCTGCGTGGCACCGTCATGGCCAGCAGAGCGGTCCCCCCGTTTCGCAGTTCTGCTCCGTCCTGCTCCGGTCCCGGCCCAGCAGCGACGGGTGCCGCTGGTTGGATGGGGAGCGCTTCCCGCGGGACCCCTGCCCCGAGCGAGGACGGGGACCGTTCAAAAGCCGAGAGCGCCGAGTTGATCCCCCATTGGGCTGAGGCCCTCCAGTGCTCCGGAGCCTCCGTCGCCCCGCGGGGAAACGTCTGCGGGAGCCGCCTGCCCGGGCTGCAAGGGGCAGGTCCATCCGACCCGGTCCCTCTTGCCCACGTTCAGCCCCCTCCCAGCGAAGCTCCCACACGGCCGTGACGAGGGGCGGCTGCCAGGGACCTGCTGGGGGTCGCGGCGCTGGTGGACGGGACCACGGGCACCCCCGTCCCGCAGCCACCTCCGTGCGGAGGCTCCGGGGGAAGCGCCTCGAGGAGCAGCCCCGCTCCTCACTTGCTTCCCGAGATCCCCTGCCAAGGGAACCTGCTGCCTCCTGCCGTGGACACGGGGAGCCTGGAGCGGGGGCAGCGGGGACAGAGGCCCCCGCGCAGGCGCCTGAACCGCGACTCCCTCCAAGCCCCGGTCAATCCCGCTCCAGCACGAGGCCAGCAACCGGCAAGTGGAAATTTCCTTCCCATCCCCGGTGTCTTGGGAAAACACCATAAAAAGCCTGTGGCGTTCTTTACCCTTAGTTAAAAGAGAGAAAAAAAGTCTATAGCCCGAATCCTTAATTGCCCATTACAAACATAAACCGCTGCAGCGATTGCTCAAGGAGGTGAAATGCCACAGCGCTGTCTCCCGGCACATCCCGCCCGCATCCCGGGCAGATTCCTGGGCTTGGTGCAAGCGCCACCGCGGCGGCTCCGGCGTCACGTGTCCCCAGCATTCCCTGCCATCCTGCCCGGCGTCCCCGCGTCCTCTGCTAAGAGCCGGGCCGGGCCTCCTGCGCCTCCCCGCTCCGGGACGGAGCTGCGGATGGGCTGTGCAGCGGTCCCTGGGCAGGGCGGCTGTTATTTATTTATCTGTTTATTTATTTATCGTTACTCCCGCTCTCAGCACTGCTGGCAGATCCCTGCGCTCCCTTGCCAACAATCCGCCAGCTGAATCCCGGCTCCGGAGCCGCGGCGCCGGCTGCCAGCTGGGCACGGCCCCGCGCGGGCTGGGGCACCGCGCCGCGCGCTCCGGACCCGGCTCTGCCCGCGGCTCCTCCGGGCGTCCCTGGTGGTTTGAGGCTGGAGACCATGGTCCTGCCCTCCCCATTCCCTCCGGCACCGTGCGAGTCCCCACGCAGCCGGGGCCCGTGCTGGTGATTCCCATGCCTCTGGCCCATGGCATGGAAGGAATCCCAGCACCAGCCCCAGCAGAAATCCCTCTGCCAAAAAAAAAACACATGGAAGAAGCAGAACCTTGAACCAGAGGAGAGCGGAGATAAGGGTGGTTGTATTCTGGGCTGGCCCATGGCACTTTATTGCCTTTCCTCTTTTCCTTTTTTTCCCTGCCCCCTTGGAGCCTCCTATCCGCTGCCATTCCCACCCATCGGTGCCCGGGCTCTGGGCGGGATAAACGGGCCGTGCCTGGCGCTCCCGCTCACTCGCACCGGAGCTCCCGCCGAGGAGCGCATGGAGGGTGAGTGTCCCGGGGGCAGCGCCGGGAGAGCCCCCCCGGGAAGGGCCGGCCTCGGGGAGCCCCTTCCCTGTGGAGTGCAGGGGCTCTGGGCAGCACCCCCACCCCGGGCGGGGCCCACGGCACCCTCCGCTTCCCTGCAGGTGCCCGCATGGATGCCGAGGGTGCCAAGGGGCTGCCGGAGCCGGGGGCGCCGGGGCGGGCGCGCTGGTTCGAGCGGCGCGCGCAGCCATGCGCGGCGGAGCTGCTGGGGACGGCGCTCTTCGTGTTCATCGGCTGTGCCGCCGCCGTGGAGAGCGCGGCGGGCGCGGGGCCGCTGCCGGGCGCGCTGGCGCACGGGCTGGCGCTGGCGCTCGCCATCGCCGTGCTGGGCGGCATCAGGTGAGCGGGGCTGAACGGGGCCCCTCTTGCAAGCGCCTCCCAGCTCCAAAGCAGCGCCCAGGCCAAGCCGCCCGCCCCCGAGGCACCGCTTGGCTCCAGTGAAGGTGTCCAGGTCCCCGGGTGGTGACGCTGGGACAGCCCCCGTGGAGCTCCCTTCCCCTCTCCGAGTGCCTCCCGCTCGGATCTCACGGCTCGCGCAGGGGACGCGTCTCCGAGCTCCGGCCTTTCCCGGCACCTGCAGCCCCGTCCCCGGCCGAGGGGTCCACAGGGCTGCGCAGACCCCGTCCTCGACCTCCCTTAATTACAGCTGGGGCACGGGCTATAATTATAGCTCCCGGACACGCTGACCCATCAGCTCCAGCAGCAGCTGTTATTAGGGCAGATTGGTTATGAAACTTGCTCATTAACGAGGGTCCCATGGTGATTGGCTTTAATTAGAGGGACCTGGGCTTGTCCCACGTGTGCTCCTGCACACGACGCCTGGGCCTGGCCGCTGGGCCGGAGCCGCGGGCACCGGGAAAGGCTCCCGGGGAGGCTCCGAGTGGATCCAGCGGGGGAGGCAGAGGGGGGAGCTCAGAGCTCTGGACGTCCCCTCTGGACTGTGGGCAGGGGGGGCTGCGGCTCTGCTCCTGTGCCCCGTGCTCCCCGTGGTGCAGCCGCGCTGATGCCCCGTCCCGTCCCGCGCAGCGGCGGCCACTTCAACCCCGCCGTGTCGCTGGGCGCCTGGCTCGTCGGCGGCCTCAGCCTGCCCATGCTGCTGCCCTACTGGGTGTCCCAGCTCTGCGGCGGCATCGTCGGCGCCGCCCTGGCCAAGGTAGGAGCCCGCGGTGCAACGGGGGCTGTGCCGGTGCGCAGGGGGCCACGCAGGGCAATGCACCGAGCTGAGCACGGCCTTGGAAGAGGGGCTCGCAGCTGAGCTGGCCCCGCTCACGAGTCTGGGGCAGTGGGCACAAGCAGCAGGGTGCTGCAAGCATGCCTGCTCGATGCCCACGTGCTCAACGCCTGCGTGCTCAATGCACACTTGCCGTAGTTTGTCTTGCTGTGGCACGCTGGCTGTGGCCCCCGGCAGCTCCCCGTGGCGGGAGGAGGCCGGAGCGGCCTCTGCCCAGGCCGGGGCTCGGCTCAGAGCAGAGGAGCCCCGTTCGCTGCCCGCGGCCCGGCCGCCGGTGCGGTGCTGCGGGGGCGGCTGCTGAGGCCTCCCCGCGCGCAGGCGGTCACGGCCGGCGAGCGCTTCGCCAACGCCAGCGGAGGAGCCTGCAGCAGCATCGGCTCCGAGGGGCAGGTGCCGGCGGCGCTGGGCGCCGAGGTGGTGCTCAGCACGCTGCTCGTGCTCACCGTCTGCATGGGCGCCCTCAACGAGAGGACCCGCACGCCGCTGGCGCCCTTCTGCATCGGCTTCTCCGTCACCGCCGGCATCCTGGCAGGGTGAGCTGCCGCCGCGCGCCCCACGGGACCTCTGCAAGCAGCACGGCCAGCACCAGCCCCGGGTGCTCGCAGGGCCGCCCAGCGCTGCAAGCTGCTGCGAGCCACAACGGGCGCCCCAAGCAGAGACCTTAAGGGCTTGTTAAGCTGCGGCCGTGCCCCTCCAGCCGGGCACAGAACCTGCGCCCACCCCAACCGGCTGCTCTGCCCCTGCCCTGTGCTGGGCGAGCTGCACCGTGCTGGGCTGTACCTGCCACACCGCATTGCACTGTGCTGCACTGCACCAGCTGCATCCCAACCCGCTGCATCCCGCCCCGCTGCATCCCGCCCCGCTGCATCCCGCCCCGCTGCATCCCGCCCTGCTGCATCCCTCTGCACGCTCTCTTTCAGTGGCACCGTGTCCGGAGCCTGCATGAATCCAGCCAGGGCCTTTGGGCCGGCGCTCGTGGCCAACCACTGGGACTATCACTGGGTCTACTGGGTCGGGCCCGTGCTGGGCAGCCTCCTCGTCGGCGCCCTGGTCAGGTAGGTGCCGTCGCTGACGCTCACCGGGCTCCCCGGGCTCGGCCTCGCCGGCTGCCCCACAGCGAAGGGACAGTTGCGGTTTCTCCGGAGGGCTGGTGGAGGGGCAGGAGGCGGCTGCAGCACCAGCTGCCTTGACCGCAGCGCCTGCCCTGCCCTCCGTGCGTGCTCCGTGCGTGCTCCGTGCGCTCTGTGCATGCTCCGTGCATGCTCCGTGTGTGCCCCGTGCGCTCCGTGCGTGCTCCGTGCGTGCTCCGTGCGCTCCGTGCACGCTCTGTGCGCTCCGTGCACGCTTGGGGTGCTCTGTGCGTGCTTGGGGTGTTCCGTGCTCGGGGAGCGCCCGCTAGAGCCGCAGCGCGCTCTCACCTGCTCTCCTCCCCTTCCTGCCTCCTAAAGGCTCCTGCTGGGCGACCACAAAACCCGCCTGCTGCTGCGGTGACCGGCCCTCCGCCGCTCCCGCCCCGCGCCCGCCGGGAGCCACTCGTGGACAGGCCCTGCGAGCCGGGAGCGCAGGGCAGGACCCTGCACTGCGGTCCCAGCGCTCCCGTCCCGGCCGCGCGGCTGCTCCCGCCCTTCCCGACGGCCAAGGCCCCCCTCCGGCTGGAGCGGAGCCGCGCGCTGAGCGAGGGGCCCCGTGCGGCATCGCCCGCGTCCCCATCCGGAGCGACCCCACGGCCTCAGCCGGCTCCGCGCGCTGCCGGGTCGCAGAGGCCGCGGCTCCATGGCTCAAGGTCGGAGCACGGCGGGAACTCGGAGCGATGGGAGGTCAGAGCGCGAGGCCAGGGATGTGGCTGAGCCTACGGGAAGGGAAGGACTGATCCCGGGAGCAAGCAGGGCCGAGGATGAGGATGGAGGGGCCGTGGCTGGGATGCAGCCGGGCAGGTGGCTGCGGCTGCATCCCGGCGGTGCCGGGGGGAGCAGGACATGGAGCAGCCCCCTCGCCCCGGCCCCGTGAGCACCGGCACCGCCGCCCCGCGTCGCACGTTCCTTTTTTAATCCATCCGGGTGCCTTTTAATAAAGCATCTGGAAAACCGTGTTGTTTTTCCCCAAGTGTTATTGAAGAGCTTAATTTATGCTAATTAAATACCAATTAACTTCCAAGCACTTAACGTGCTTTAAGGACATCAAACAGGGCTCGCTCCCACGCAGCTAACGGTGCCCCTGGCCTGGCCGAGTGTGGGCTGGACTGGAGCAAGAGTGGGAGTGCATGGAGCGGGAGCAGCGGGATGGAGCGGGAGCAGCGGGATGGAGCAGAAGTAGTGGGATGGAGCGGGAGCAGCGGGATGGAGTGGGAGCAGCAGGATAGAGCGGGAGCAGCGGGATGGAGCGGGATCTCACGGAGCGGGAGCAGCGGGATGGAGTGGGAGCAGCAGGATGGAGCGGGATCTCGCAGAGCAGGAGCAGCGGGATGCAGCGGGATGCAGCGGGAGCAGCAGAGCGGAGCGCTGCCAACAGGAGCCGCCCGCCTGGTGCTGTGGGTGCCGACACCCACGCATTAGCGAGCCCGTGACCCGGGCAGCCCGCTGGGATGTGCGGGAGCAGCCGGGATCACCAGCACGTGGAGATGATGCCGGCACATGGGAACGGGTGCGACAATGGCTGCAGCTCCTGACCCTGCCGGCCGGCTCCGCTGCTTCCTGTCGGAGATAGAAGAGGCGCCCGGGGGGGTTCCGCACGGAGCCGCCTTGGATGGGAGCTGCTTTCCAGGGGCTCCTTTCCTTGGTCACGCAGCCCCTCCCATTGTATCCCATCCCACTCCTTTGTATCCCACCCCATCTCGTCCCATGCTGTTGTATCCCACCCCACCCCTTTGTATCCCACGGATCTCCTCGTTCCCCTCCCCGTTGTGTCCGTCTGGCCCCAGGCGTCGCCGCCGCAGCAGGTCGAGCCGGGCGGCCGTGGCGCTGCCAGCAGCCGGGCGGCTGCGCAATCAATAGCCGTTTTAATTACCGCACAATATTTACGAGATTGCTTCCCCGTCTGGGAAATTAAAACAAATGCTCTGGCAGCAGGGCGGGCGGTGCCGAGGGCGGCGGGGATGGGGCCGCGCTGCCGCGTGCCGGGAGCAGCAGCCGCCGCGCCGGGGCCGGGGATGCTCCTGGGGCGCACGCTGGGCTCGCCAAGTGCACGGGGCGGCGCGGGGCTGGACAGCGTGGGGCAGCACGGGGCCGTGTCCTGGCTGCAGGATACAGGGCCGTGTCGTGGCCGCAGCCTCGGGCTGCCGCGGGCGCCGGTGCTGCGGGGCAGCCGTGCCCACGCGCAGGGCGGCTCGAGCCCGCGGCGCCGCCGCACACGGGGCCGTGCGCGGGAGGAGCGTCCCGCGGGAGGCCTGGGCGCCCTCCCCGCCCCCCGCCGCCACCTTCATTAATCTCTTTCCTCTTTCTTCCCATTTTTGCCGGCTGCCGTCGCCATGGCGATGGTGAGCTCAGGAGCCGGGGCGGAGCGTCGCGACATTGATGCGCCCAGCGCCGGGGCCCCTTATGTAACAGGGACGGATGCCCCTCGCGCCGGCGGCACCGGGGCTCCAGCCTCGTCCATACACCCACCCCAGCCGTGCCCCACGCAGGGCACCAGCTCCTGTCACCGGCCCCCTCACTGCTCCCCGCTGCGCTTGCCTGCAGCTGCAGGGGTGCAAGTGGCAGCTGCAGGGATGTGCGCTGCATGCCCAGAGCTGCAGGGATGTGCGCTGCATCCATGGGGTGCAGGGATGTGTGCTGCATCCATGGGGCTGCGGGAGCACGAGGAAGTTCATTGCACCTTCTGAGATGCACCCTGTGCCTGTGGGGCCAGATCTGCAGGGGGGCCCCTTGCACTTCTAGGGCCACGGGGAAGAACGTTGCACTTGTCAGGAAGCGCTTTGTGCCTGCAGAGCTGCAGGGCTGCACATGGCACTGCTGGGCACAGGGGATGCGCGTTAGGCCCGCAGGGTTGCAAGGGAGCAGGCTGCACCCGCATGGGGATGCAGGGTTACAGGGGTGCAGGGTTACAGGGATGCAGGGGTGCAGCATTGCAGGGGTGCAGGGATGCAGGGGTGCAGGGTTACAGGGGTGCAGGGATACAGGGGTGCAGGGGTGCAGGGTTACAGGGATGCAGGGGTGCAGGGATGCAGGGGTGCAGGGATGCAGGGGTGCAGGTGTGCAGCATTGCAGGGGTGCAGGGGCGCAGGGACACAGACTGCCCCGCATGGGGTTCACGGAGCCCCACGGGCGCAGGACAGGAGGCACTTCCCCCTCGGGGAGCCGGGCAGAGGAGCCGGGCAGAGGTCGTTGGGCTGCAGCCCCGCCGCGGCTCCCGGTGCCGACCCCGCTGCACCCGCGCTGCCTCCGGCCACTCGCCCCACTCCTGGTCCCGGTCCCAGGCTCTCTCAGGGATTTCAGGAGCAATTCCTGCCAATGGCAGCCGGGCAACCCCAGCACGGAGTGCCCAGAGAGAGAGGAGCTTGTGGTGGCCGCGGCGTCCTCTGCACCACAGTCTGGGAAAGGGGAAAACTTGGCCCCGGCACTTCCACCTTGGGAGCTCTTCCGACCTCTACCCTGCTAAAGCAGCACGTGCGTGGCGGGGAGGTGGTTTTGGCATTTTCTGGTGAGGTGGTTTCAAATCCCTCTCGGTATCGGCACCCCTCGGCGTGCAGGTTGCTCGCCGTTTCCCAAGGATGCTCTCAATGTCTTTCCCTCCCTGGCTCTCGTCCCGTTCCCAGCATTTGCAGCCGGCGCGCTCCCGTGAGCTCCCACGGCCGTGCGCATCCCACTGGCTCTGCGCGCTTCCTCCACAACCAACTTCAGGGATGTGAGGAAAGGCAGGCCCATCCTTGCCAAGGAAAATCCCAGCTTTATCCGGAGCTGGTTTCCCCTGGGAAGTGAGTGGAGCAGCTGGGAGGTTGGAGGTACCAGCCGTGGCCCGTCAGGACCTGCTCTGCATCCAACACGGATCCCAGGCTGCTCCCAGAGCTCTGGGTGCACCAGCAACATCAGGAGGACGGGCTTGGGAACCGGCTGCAAAATCCCAGGATTTCAGCACCATCTTTGCCCTGTTGCTATGCAGGTGGCACTGCTCCATGGATCCTGGGCAGCAAATCCCAGCCCTCTCCCGGCCACGCAGCCGAGCCTGGCCTTGCCTCGAGCCACGGCCGGGCTCTTCTGGCCCCATTTCCAAGGAGCCTTCCCTGCTGGAGCAGCCTCTGCGCTGCCACGTCCGCCCGGCCCCAGGGAGCGGGTTGGCCCCTGCTCGCATCCCGGCGGACCTGGATCCCGGCTCCCAGGAAACCTCCTTCCTTCCCGCCCCAGAGCAGCGTGTGCCGAACGGCGAGAGCAGCAAAGCAGGGCGGCTGGAGCCCCATCCCACGGAGCAGGGCCGGGCCGGCTCCGCTCGCCTCGTCCCGCGGTGCTCGATAGTGACCAGCCGGGAAACCGCCCCCCTGCCGGGCAGCTTCCCGCGCAGCAGCCGGAGCGGCCCGGCGGGAAGCGGGCGGAAAGGGCTCGGCAAAGCCCGCGGGCACAGCGGGAGCGAGCTGGGGCCGCTGCGCCCACCCCTGCGCGCGGGAGGCAGAGCTCCGTTGGACAGGCGGCCCTGAGCGGGAGGGAGATGGAGACAACGGGAAGGGACAGGGTGGGATGGGGCTGGACAGGATGGGAAGGGATGGGTTGGGAGGTGTTGGATGGGACAAGATGGGCAGGGATGGGATAGGACGGGACACAGCCCAGCAGGCGGGCTGGCGCAGAGGGTTCCGCGCTCCCAGGGGTCCCCAGGGTTGGGGGCTGGAAGGCTGGGATGGGTCAGGATGGGATGGGATGAGATGGGAGGGGCCAGACCAGGATGGGATGGGATGGGGTTGGCCGGGATGGGATGAGATGGGCCAGGCCAGGATGGGATGGAATGGGCTGGGCTGGGCCGGCACAGCCGACCCCCATAGCAGCGGCAGAGCCGCAAAGGCACCTACGGATGGGGTGGGGGAGAGACGCGTGGGTGGAGCCTCTCCTGCCCTCCCGATATGCAAATAAGTATGCAAAGCAACAGGGCGGGCGCGCGCCCTGCGGCGGGAGTGGGTGGGGCCTGCGCGGCAGGGCCAGCGAGGGGGTGTGGCCTGGCATGCAGATGAGGGGGACAGGGCGGTGTTCGCTATGCAGACGAAGGGGCGGGGCCGCGTCGATATTCAGATGAAGGGCGGGGCGTCCCCTCCATGTAGATGAGGGGGCGGGGCGGTGCCGATATGTAGATGAAGGGGCGGGGCGTCGCCGGGTGTGTGTCGGTGCCTCCCGCCAGCTGCAGCCAGAGGTGCCGAGCGCAGCGCGGGTTGTTCCGAACGCTGCCGAGCGGTGCCGAGCGCAGCGCGAGCCGCGGCCCCAGCTGCAGCCGAGCGGCGCCGAACCGGGCCGAGCGCAGCCGGGTCGGGCCGGGCCGAGCCGAGCCGAGCCGGACGGAACCGAGGCGAGCCGGGCCGGCGGAAGCGGCGCTCGGAGCCCGCGCGCAGCATGGCCGAGCCCCCGGCGGCGCCGGGCCCCGAGTGCGAGGAGGGCCCCGTGCGCTTCGCCCGCAAGGGCGCCCTGCGCCAGAAGAACGTGCACGAGGTGAAGAACCACAAGTTCACGGCGCGCTTCTTCAAGCAGCCCACGTTCTGCAGCCACTGCACCGACTTCATCTGGTGAGCGCGCCGCGACCCCGGCCCGGCGCCCGGCAGCCGCCTCGGGGCCCTCGGCACCCGCGCACGCGCCCCTTGTGCCCCCGGGACCCCCTCGGGACCCCCCCGGGACCCCCAGCCATCCTGGGAGCATCCACCCCCTCAGCCTGATCCTGCAGGATGTCCCCCGCCTGCCCCAGCCCCCCCGCCTTCCCGGGAGCATCCCCCTCTCCGTAGCCTGGCCCCAGGGGACCCTCTAGTCTGCCTCAGACCCCCCCCCCCGCCTTTGCCTGGTCCCACAGGGAGCCCCCCCACCTGCCTGGGACTTCTTCCTTTACCCACCCTCCATGCTGCCCCCCAGGTTCCCCCCACCCCTTGTAGCCCTCCTGGTCCCACAAAGCCCCCTAGCCTGCCCGGCCCAGACCCCGTCTCCCTCCCTGCCCCCGGTGCCGGCAGGGCCGGTGCCGGGGCCGCTGACGCGGTGCCCGTCTCTCCGCAGGGGCTTCGGCAAGCAGGGCTTCCAGTGCCAAGGTGAGTGTGCGCCGCGGGCCGGGCGTCCCCGGGCCGGCGCCCGGCACGGCCGCGCGGCATCGCCCTGCCGAGCAGCAGCTTAGTCATTTTTGTACCCGGCCGAGCGGCGGGTCGGCGCTTCTCAGCTGGCTGCCGGTCGGAGATAAAGGGCGAAGGCTTCGGCTGAGCCCCCCCGAAAGACAGGGGGAAGTTCCCCGGCGGAGGCGCGTTCGGTGTGACGAGCCGTGTCCTCGTGGCGAGGAGGGGCTGCAGGGGGGCAGCCGGGGGAGCCCGCGCGGCCGAGCGCGTTGCTGGGGAAAGGGAGGCTGTGAGCGACAGGGACGAAACGTGAGGACGTGTCGTGTATGTAAGAAACACGTAAGAAACCGTGTTGCAATATCCTCTAGGCTACTACAACCAAAATTCTTGCCTTTTGTTTGGGAAGGGCGTTTTAGGGGCTTACAAGGCGCCCTCCTGAACGCCCTGCCCGGGCCCTGCCGGCTGCTCGGGGCTGGGTTTGGTAGCCCGGCCCTGCAGGTGGTGGTGGCCGCGGCAAGCGGCAGCTCTCGGGGTCGCGCGTCGCCTGCGCGGGGCAGGGCCTGCGCTCGGGGCCGGGCTCGCAGGGACACCTGTGGTTGCTGGCACCGCAGTCCTGCCCTTAAGGAGACACGGGGCAAAGCGTCGCTTTGGCGGGCTGCCGGATCCCGAGACGAGGTGCTTTGCATGAGGATAAAAGCCCCTGTATAACTGTAATATCACAAGAACAGCGAGTCTTGGCAGACGCCGTCGGTGTCTGAACCAGAAAACAAGCCCCGTTGGATTACAGCGTGGCACGGAATCAAAGGCCGAGCGCGAGGTGCCGCGGAGGATCCGGGTCTCCGGGCGCTCCCACTCCGCCGGGTCGCACCGGGGATCCGGAGCGGGCGCGGGGCCGGAGCAGCTCCCGGGAGCATCCCTGCAGATGCTCCTCCAGGCAGGCAGTAAAATCCAGCCCAGAAATGCTCTCTGAATCACGCTGCTACTCATCCCTGACGCTTGCCACCTGCCGCGAGAGGCTGCCTTAGAACGCCAGGAGCGGATCCGTACCCAAATCCCCGGTGCCGGAGCGCGGGCCGGCGGCCCCGCGTGGGGCGAAGCGCCTGGGACGGCTGGTGCGTGCCCTGGCTGCGCTCGGGCTGGCGGCGCCGGCCGCGCGTGCGGAGCTCTCGCACACGGGCAGGTCCATCCTGCTGCTCGGCAGCTTTGGTCCCTTGGGTCTCTCCTCGGGATCTTGCTGTGTTCGCACAGCCCGGAGTTTCCTTGCTTGGTGCACGCAGCGTCTGCTGGGCACGTTCATCCAAGCAGAGCATCCCCGAAGCCTCGAGTGCCCTAGGAAGGCTGCCGGGGATGGGGTGCTGCTGGAGCCGGGCCCTCCTCTCCTCTCTGGGTAATTCCTGCCGCTCTGCTCGGCTCTACCTGTAGTGCTCAGTGTCAGATAATTGGAGCCTTCCCAAGTCTTTTTTTTCAAGCCATTAAGAACTATTGTCCAAACCTGTAATTGCGCCTTTGCCTCGGGCTTTGACTCTGGATATCTTTAACGAATATTGAATCAGCCTCCCATATGAGGTTGGTAAATGGGGCTCATAAGGACAGTCCCAGGCTTGCTGATGCATGACAGCTGCCCTCCGAATGCAGAGACCTCCCCCAGTAGGAAATGGAGCAACCTGCCTGGGGGTTTTGAGGTAGGAGTCCGTAAGAGGCTGAAGCAACCTCAGTAGGATTCCCATTAACGTACTGGGCTCAGCGGTGTTTCCAAAGGGCTGTGACTGGTGTGCAACGTGTCTTTCTACCCAAAGAAACCCTTTTCAATGGTATTTTGGTGTTGCAGCCATGAAGGGCATGTGACTGTGCACTGCAAGAGCATCTTGCAGGCTGCAGTACCTCAAGTAGGCCAGTTTCACCTCGGGTACCTTCGTAACGCGCAGAACCTCCGCGGGGATTTCGCACACGTCCCCTCCCGTGCGGCCGTGGCCTCCCGGGGGGGGACAGCGGCGGTGGCATCGCTGCGGCTCGGGCGGTGCGCGTGGGAGCAGCCGGGGGCTGGGCGCCGTCCCCGCGTGGGGCGCACCCGGGCTGGAGGTGGCTGCGCCGGCACCGCGTGCCGTGAGCCGCGGCTTCCCGGGCGGCGGGAGCGGGGAGCAGAGCCGGGCACGTGGAGCTGCCGGCCGGGCCTGGCACCGCGTGCGCCAGCTCCGCGTGGATCCCGTGTCGTGGTGCTCTGCAGGCACCCAGACGTCCAGGCTTTGCGCCCGCGCCGCAGCCGCTGCTGCGTCCGTAAGCTGCATCTCTGAGAACCCCAGCCCTGGCTGCTGCCTGGGGTCTGCTCCATGAGCTCCGAGGGACTTGCAGAGCGTCTGCCGGAGCTTTTAGCTCTCCCTTGACTGGACACTTCATTCGACTGAATATGGAGTGAGGGCTCAGTTCAACTCCGGCAACTTGCCCAGCTCTTTTATTCCGTTGTTTAGAGGGGATGCCTGGAATGCAGATGAAACACGTGCCTGCCTCGTTTCTGAGCTCTTTGCTATTGCCGTGTTTGCTTAAGTAGGTTCTCACTTGTGCCCTGATTTCTTTCTAGGACATTTTCACTAATTAGCGTGTTAATTAGCTCATTACTTGTGACTTTCGGCAGGAAGTTTGGAGAAATTGGCTCCTTGTAGCTTCAAATACTAATGGGTACCAGAAATGCCACTTGATGGATAATCTCCTTGTCCTTGGATAGATCTTCGTCCTTATGGGGCTGCTGACTCGAAGGCAGATGGCCCCGCGCGCCGGGCGCCACGCGGCCTGTGCCGTGCCCCGCGTTACGGGCGCTCCGTGCTCGGCCCTGTCCGTCTGCTCCGCTCCTGTTCTCGGGGCGGTGCGAGCAGGGCCGGGGTGCCCGGGTGTCGCGGCAGGGCCGTGGGCAGCTCTGCGCTGCCGCCGCTGGCTCGGCTGCCTCCGCTCCACGCCGCGCCTCGAGGAGGCTGCGGGAGACGAGCGCGCCGCAGAGCCGGCAGAGCGCCCTTCCCACGGCTTCCTCCCGGAACGTGCTGCCCGCGGGAGCTGGCAGCTCCCTGCGCGTCCTCCCCGCGTGCCACCCTGGGCCGCTCCTCCCGCGGCCCGGCCGCGGCTCCGGCTGCTGCTGCGGGGCCGTGACGAGCACAGGGAGCCGGCTTGGCCTAACCCGGACTGCCAGCGGAGCGGCCGGGCCGCGTTCCCACCTCGGGAATCTGGGAGGAACAGGGGGAAGAAACGCTCACCGGGAGGTGCGGAGCCGAGTATCGTGATTCTCACTGAGGAGCAAAAAATAACTTGCATCTGTTACTGCTTTCACGTGCGCAGAGTAATTAGAAGAGATCTTGGAAAGAAGATCTTGGTTCCTTAGCAGAAAGAGAGGGAGAGATGAGTGTCATTTAATAACAGATGCTCAGAGCTTGCACAGTAACTTTTCTGGGGAAAAGAATGTTTCTTATCTCTAGATACAACTGGGTAACAGAGATACTCTTCAAGCACTTCTCCTTCTGGACTTCCTACAGAGATGCACTTCCCTTTTCCAGGTTTTCTTCCTCCCTTCCAAGGCCGCTTTGCTCGTTCGTTTGGTGCGTCCAGCTCGGCGCCCGGCGGAGGAGCCCGGCGGAAGGCAGGCAGGACTTGCCGTTCTGGGCAAGCGCTTCTCGCTATCTGCCTCCAAACCCACCCTTCCTTCCCCCGCGAGGCTGCAGCCCTCCGTGCGGAAGTGAAACCCATCGCAGCTCTGCTCCGGGGCTGCCGTCGGCGCCGCGCAGCCTTCCAGCACGCGGCTCTATTGACGGCGTTAGGCGAGCGAGAAACAAAAGCAAAACAAACTCCAATCATTCAGAGTTGCCTCAAACCCAGTAATTTAGTGTCAACATATTATGCACACTGGAGGAATGCTAGTGTTCAAATAGACTAATTAAAAATGTTACTGCAATTACTTTTGCAACACAAATGATGCTAATTATATAATGCCGCAGAAATTGGAAACATGATTTTGGAGATGTTTTTGTGTGCCTGGCGGTGGTTACGCGGTGCTGCCCCAGCCCGGGCTCCGGGCACGGCGCCCGCTCCTCGCGGCCAGGGTGCTGCCCTGGAGCGGGTCGCGATGGGAAGGGGTCTGCATCCTCGCAGGGCCCGGAGCGGGGCCCGCTCCGCCGTGGTCAGGTGGCCGAGTTTCCCTCAGAGACAGTTGCCAATCCTGGCCCCAGGGCTGGTTTCCCTCCTGCCGCTCTGGTACCAGCAGCGGAGCAAGGAGAGGGGGAGTTTGGGGGAAATCCGCCCCTGCAGCAGGTGTCGGGTTCGCTGGGGCCACCCGATCCGCCGGGCGCCCGGGTATCTCCTTACGGCGCCGCGCGCTCGGGCGGCCGCCGCGGGGAAGTGGTTTCTCGCTCCCCTCCCCCTGTGCCGGCAGCTCGCTGGGGTTTCTCCGTCTCCTGCAGCGGCTGCTGCCCGCCGCGATCCGAGGGGCCGATAAGGGCGCAGCTGCAGCGCGCCGCGGGGCCGGGACCGGCAGCGGGGGGAAGCGGCTCCCCGCGCGGCGCCGTCCCCTGCGCCGTGCTGGCCACCATGCAGAGCCGCCTCGTGCGGCCGCGCCGGGGCTGTCCCTGCTCAGCACCCTGCTCAGGGCGCCCTGCAGGGGCTGGGGCGGGAGGCGGCCTGGGGCTCTGCTCAAACCTGCCCGAATCCCGCGCACTCGATGTGGAAGCCCGGCCTGGGCCGAGTCCTCCCAGCTCAGCTGCAGGGGAAGCCATGGAAGTGCTCGGAGGGCTCGTCAGTGCTCCCCGCTCCGCTGGATCTGCCAGCAAACGAGGCTCACGACCACCGTGAAAAAGAAATCCACTTGTGAACTGCCCCGATACAGCTCAGGGCAGAGCTATGTGGAAGATGTAATTAAAAAGGGTGCAATTAGAAGGGAAATGTTAAAGCGCCGTCTCTGCTTCGGGCGCGTGTGGTTGTGAGGAGGGGCGTGGTGGTAGCACGGGGTGGGTGGCATGGGGTTCTGCCCGGAGCGAGTGTTTGGGTGGCCGTTCCCTGCGGAGGGCAGCTGTGCCGGGGGGTAGTGCTGCGCGTGGGCACTGCCAGGCTCGGGGCAGAGCTGCCCGTGGGCTGGGAGCCCTTCTGGGCCCGCGTGCAGCTCCACTGCGAAGGACGAGGCGAAGCAGCAGCGCGGGGGGCTGGAGAGCTGTGCAATTAACTCCTCTAGTCCCGCCTGGTGAATCATTATTCTGAAAGGCCCTAAATTAGAGCCATTTAGAGGAGGTGAGTAAGGAGCTCTCCGCAGGAGCGGCGTACCCGCAGGTCGTGCCTCGCTGCGGGGCTGCACGTGCGGGACGGGGCCGCGCAGGGCTGGCTGTTAGCGCAGGCGACGGGTCCTGCCCACCCGCACGGCGATGCCGGGGCTGCCTTGGCGCCGTGCCGCGTTCCTGTGCCGTGCCGGGCGTTGCAGGCACCGCTCCCCCCGCCGCCTGTGCGCTGCCCCGTGGCTTGGCTCCGTGCAGGGGAGGTGCTGGGAGGCTACGGCCTCCTAAAAATGTCCCTGGGGGTTTATGATCTGCTTTTCCTGGGGGGTTATAACGCGCTGTGCTGTCGGGAGGAGGGGGACGAGCAGCCCCTTTGCTTTCTCGGGGGGCGGAGGGCACCGGGTGCACCCCGTGGATGCAGGTTTGCAAGCTCCGTCCTCGCCCTCCGGCTGCCTCGGCACGGGCTGCAGGGGGGTTGTCAGTCCTGTTACTGCGGCTGCCCTGGGAACACAAAGCGATGCAAACTGCCCTGCTCGTGTGCAGGCCGCCTGGGTGCTGTGCAGCTAGATCACCTTGCAAGCAGAAGTCCTTCTTCTGCTTTTGAGGCTCATTTCACTGCTGGCACATGTGAGCGCAGGCAAGGGGGAGCCGCGCTGGGGTCCGGCTTCCTGCCGCCGCTCGGCTCACAGCGTCGCTTCCAGCAGCGGATCCTGCTTCTCTTTAAAAGGAAATGCATTTGGGGAGCCGGCGGCAGCTGCATCCTTGCGGCTGGGCCGCTGCCGCCGCGCTGCAGCTTGGCTGGCCCTGCGCGGGCACGGTGCGCTTGTCCGCGGCGCGTCGGTGCCCGCAGGGCGCGGGGCCCGCTCCGAGCGGAGGCTGCTGCTCCGAGCGGAGGCTGCTGCTCCTCGCTCCGCGCAGGCGGCCGCTCCCTCGTGTGTGCAGAGGCCCCTCTTGGCGGCAGCCCTGCCGAGCTCGGTGCACGTGCAGCGAGCGGTGCCTGCTCTCCCGCCCCGTGCTGACAGGGCCCGGCGGCTCGGGCGCGATTCCTCCCGCGTGCCGTGGCCGGCCGAGCGGGCTGCTCGCGTGCTGACGGGCTGCCCGCGCTCCAGCCCCAGCCCTGCCCCCTTCTTCGTGGCTCCTCGTTATCTGTGGTGTGATTGTGGCTCTGCTCCAGCCGCTCGCCTTGTCGGGTTTGGGCTGCCTCCCCAGGAGGATCGCGTAGGATCGCGTCCCCAGGAAAATCCCCTAAGCCAGAGCCTGGCACGAGCTCCGCACAGGCTGCCGAGCAGCCAGATTTGGGGTGGGCAGGGAAACGCGGGGACCCTGTGGGAGTCGTGGTTGCCGCCGGGCCGGACCAGGGACTGGGCTTGCCCGGGAAGTGGGCAGAGAGCCCGGGTGGCTCCGCGAGCAGGAGCGCCCTTGGGGGCGCTGGGGCGGCCCCTGGTTGCTCCGCGCTCCTGCCCCTTGGTGCACGCTCGGCCGAGGGCAGCGCCGCGGAGGGCAGCGCCCGTCCCGGTACCGGCCCGCGGCCGCAGCGCGCCTTCCCTGCCGCTCCGTGACGCTGGAGCGCTTCAAGGGCTCCTGCCGGTAGATTCCTCGGGAGCTTGTGTTGCCATGTGAAATGGTGCCACGGTAATAGCCTCACCTTTGGAGGGAACAGCTAAATACCTCTATTCTGGTGGCCTGAACAGCAAGCACACTTAATAGTTGACACTTAGCACACGAACAAATGCATTTTCATGGCTTCCAAATATAGAAGAATGGAAGGGGGAGGCTGCAGAAGTGAAAGCCTTCCCGGTGCCTGAATGGCTCCACACAACCCCGCGTGGTGACAAAGCGGGAACGTCGGGAGCCGGCGCTGGCAGCGCTTTGTAGCACGGGAGCGGAGCCGGCGCGAGGGGGACGTGGCCCACGAGCGCAGTTTGCCTCCCCGGGTGGGTGGGCGGCTGGCGGCGCGGTGCCGAGTCCCCGCGGGGCGCGCTGGGGCCACGGGGCTCCGGCACCGCCGGGATGGGGCACCGGTGCGGGGCTGCTGCTCGGGGCGTGCGTCGCACCCAACGCTTCCTTGTGGCCTGGGGACAGAGAGGGCGCCGGGGCGGCCGTCCCTGCGGAGCTCCCGCCTCGCGTCCTGCCACGCGGGGCCCGGGCCCTGCGGAGCCGCCGGGATAAGTCAACGTGTTGTCCCCTTTCTCCTACTGATGGAAGATTTATGCACAGCTTGAAATAATCCTCCAACCTGTTATTTATAGACTGGTGTCGAGCTCCAGAAGCCGTTCTTTTTCTGTGGAACAACCTTTGCTATGTCGTCATTATTGAGATTAACTTCATTACAAGCTTAATTTTATCCTCGCCTGCTTCAACCTTTGCACGGGCTTCTTCCCGACTACAGCTTCCAAGGGGAAGACTGTCGCCCGCTCCGTGTTCAGAAGGTTTCTGGAGAGTTTGGTGGGGAAGCGGCGTTGGTGGGCTGCTCGGGGCTGAGCGGCCCCTGCGGCGATGGCTGCGTTGGGAGCGCAGAGGCTCCCGAGCGTGGCAGAGCCGCTCGGAGGGGACGGCCGCTCGGAGGGGACGGCTCTGAGCGCGCAGGGCGAGGAGCACGGGGTCGCTGCCGCCCGGCCTGTGCTGCAGAGGCGGCGGCTGCTCCTCTGCTCCTGCCTGGGGGTGCCGTGAGACGGGGCGGCTTCGCGGGCTGCGGCCTCGCGTCCAGGCGCCCTCCCTCGTAGCTCAGCCCGTTGGCTTCCCAGTCTGCCTTTGCCTGGGCCCTAGTAAACGAGTCCGCGGGGCTGCTCTTGCGAGTGACGCGGTGATGCTCGTGGAGCTGGGCGGCCTGGGAGGCGTTTTGGACCGTTCGCCCTGCCCTGGGAATCGCTGCCGCGGCGCCCGTGCTGGCACCCGGGCCCCGGAGCTCCTGCTCCCGGGCATCTCACCCAGCACTGAGTTTCTTGGGCTGCCCTTGGCCTTCCAGGCGCTTCCAGCGCAGTCGGAGGGATGTCCTTGAGCCTCTGCGTTAGTGTCACCAAGTGGCGGGTGGCAGCGGGGGACACCGAGGGCTGGGTCCTCCCTCCCTGTCCTGGCCGCCCGGACACCATCCTGCGCCCATTGGGACCCGTGCCAGCGCGTGGCCACGTGCGTCTTCAGGGACCCGGTGTCTCCTAGGGCTTCGGGCTGGAAAAAGTCTCACTTATTGGGTCATTTTGAGACTCTGAATCTGGGTTTTGGCAGGAGGGAAGGCTTTAATTAGCAGCTGCTCGGTAGGGCTGCTATTAGATCTTCAGGGTAAGATGCTGCTGGACTGGAAAAAATGTAACAATAGCTCATTTGCCTGGGAAACCATCATGGTGATTTGCATTCGCGTTGCGTGCGCAATCCTGGTAGACATTTAATCGTTCTAAAGTAACTCCAAACTCTGCAGGTCAAGTTTCTTCCTCCCCGGGGCTGTGTGAATATCTGCCTCGGTGCAGGACAGCTGAGAGCGGGAGATGCTGCTGCCCTAGCCCTGCTGCAAGGGAAGGCAGCCCTGCGTGCCGGCCGCGGGCAGGAACTGCCGCCCAACACCGCGTGAGAAACGGTTTACTTGGCTAACGCCGCAGCAGAATCGAATTCTCCCGTGTTAGGAGCCTAAAAGGATTTTTGTGCGCGTCTAACAGCGTTTTCTCTGTGGACCTGCAGCCTCGGCAGCCGTGTGTCTGCTCGGGGGCTTTGCAGCGTGATCCCGGAATCTGTTCTGCTTGAAAACGAGCCGCTTTGGAAGCCGCTCCCCAAGCCCTGTTTGCACCGCCGCGGCGCGAGCCGGTCCCCCCGTGACCTTGAGCCGCCCCTCGCCACGGCCTCCCTGCCGCTCCTGCCCGGCGCGCGGGGACGGCGACACGCGGCAGCGCCGGGGTTGAGGTGGGAGCAGATGGTGGCCGGGCGGGCGGGCGGGCGCCTCTGCAGCGCGGCGGGAGGGACGCGGGGCCTCCGCTCGGACGGGCTTGCGGAGCCCGGGCTGCATCCCCTCAGCTTGCCGGGGAACGCTCCGCAATCATCCTTCCCGTCTGTGTCCTTCTTCTGCCGACTTCTTTCCCGTCCTGGGTACCCGCTCAAGCTGCCAGCGGGCGCCGTCCCTGCCCAGGCGCGAGGCCGGTTTTGGCCTCTGCGCGCAGCGCACCGGGGGGACAACGCGGGCTTTGTCCCCGGCAGCGCTGCTGCCTGCCCCGAGCAGCCAAGTCACCGGCCAGGCGTCTGGGCGAGGAGGGCCTGCGCCCTGCGGCCAGGCTGGCCCAGGCAGGGCGAGCGGGGCCACAGCTGAGAGACGTGTCCCACGCGGGGCGGGCGAGTGTCCCCCGGCCGCGGGGATGGAGCCGCCAGGCGGCGCGGGAGCAGGAGCAGGAGCTGTTCTCAACCCCCCCGCCCCGTGCTGCGGTCTGGACATCCTGCAGAAACTAGGATGTTCCCCAGGGTTGCTGCTACCGCGTCCGGGAGGATGGGAACAGGGCGGGTGTTGTGCGGGGCAGACTGACTCACTTTCCACTTCTCCTGGAAATTTCCATTTAAGTTGCAGCTCAAGCTCAGGTATGAAGGGAGTGAAAGCTGGTAATTTATGACAAAAACTTCTATTTTGGACCACTGTGGAAGAACTCCCTTTCTAATTGCAGGAATCCTAAGGCTGCAGCTCTTGTGAAGGAGTTCCTGGCTGCTGTCGTGCCTGCGCGTTGCCCTGCAGATCCCTGGGAGCAGCAGGACGAGCTCCGTGCGGCACCGCCGGAGCCTGGGCCGCCCGGTGCGGTGCCTGCTGCTCTCGCCGCCGTGCAGGGACCGGTTGCCGTGGCCGCGGCGGTGCCGCTGCCTCCCGCCCGCCTGGGCGCCCTCCTGCCGCTAGCCCGGCTCGATGCCGCGCGCTCCTGCGTGGGCAGAGCCCGGGAGCCACCCGTCCTGCCGCGTCCCCGTGCGGGTCCTGCCGGCTCCATCCGTGCTCCCGAGGTTGTCCCTGCTTCAGGCTGGCCACTCGGCAGTTCCTCGTGTGCAATTTCATATCTCTGATCTTGTTGCTCTTTCCTGGGCCTTTCCCCAGGCCCGGGGCATGGAGATCCGAGTGCTCCTCTTCCAGACGGGCTCCTCCTCCTCGCCTGGGCTTGGTCCCCACGTTGGTGACACTGCCGTGCCTGGCGGTGGCCGGGGCTGCTGGCTGGGGATGGTGACGAGCCTGGCTCCCGGACGCGGTGCCCTGGGCTGGCCGCGCCGGGCGCTGCGAGTTCCTCCCTTCTCGCAGCCTGCTGGGTGTCAGAGTGAAACAGAAATATGCTTGAAAAAGCAGGGGGGAAATCATGTGAGCGCTGCTCGCATGTCAGCACTTAGAGACCGTCCGAAATAACGCACCTCCTCCGGCACCTTCCGAAGCGGCCCCGCAGGGAGCAGAGCTGGAGCTGGCTTGGCCACCTCAGCCGAGCCCAGGGAGGCCTGGAAAGCCTGAGCTGGTGGCTGCAGGGAGGGAGGTGCTGGAGATGGGGAGCTCCGCTCACGGGAATGGCAGCGTTTTGATGCAACACAAACGTCTGTCCTGCAGGGCGGGAGCAGACGGTCCCCGTGGCAACTCTGTGTCTCGGTGCCCGCAGGGGTGCCCGCGGCGGGCAGTGGTGACTGTGGTGTTACCGCTTGTCCCTCCCTGCACGCTCCTTGCTCGCAGGAGGCTTGTGCAATGCTCGAGGTGCAGCGGGTGCCGTCAGCAGGGAGGTGTCCCCTGCTTCCTCGCAGGGATCGCATCCGATCCGCACGGGGCATCGCTGCGCTGGGGCAGCTCCCTGCGAGCCCGCGGAGCAGCGCGCTCTGCCCAGGACCGCGCTCGCTGTGCCCTGTCCCTGCGCCCTGTCCCTGTGCCCTGTCCCCTGCGCCCTGTCCCTGCGCACTCTGGCTCGCAGCGGCCACATCGGTGACCATGCAAGTGCTGCATTTGCAGGAAGAACCCTCTGAGCTTTCATTCCCAGGCAGGGCTTTTGCCTCCGTGTCTCGGCCCGCGGCCACGCTCAGCTGGGCCGGCCACGCGCAGCCCGCGGCTCCGGCCGCGCTGCAGGAAGGCGCCCCGTGCTCTGACGGGGCGGTGGGGGCAAACGCGGCCGTCCACGCCAAGCCGCCGGCTGCCCCAAATTGGAGCTGAAAGATGCTGCGACGGGTCCATATGGAGCCTCCTAAAATAATAGCTGTCAGCTGGCTGCGGGGCTGTCCGGAGTGCTAACGCTCTTGGCTTTCGGAATGACAGTTAGCGACTGAAAAACGCTGATTGTCTCCAGCCAGACCGACGTGTCGATGTCTCTATTGCACCGAGAGGTGCTTGGAGATGCTCGTTTTCAAGGCCATGAACTTCTAATTACCAGCGTGTCCCTTTATTTGATTTGGTTTGAGGGGCTGTTATTACCCATGCATTGTTAACAAGGCTGAGAGAGATTTTTTTAACACAAAGGAATTTCACAGCATTTCTGGGGCTCGTGAGTGACCCCAAACGCAGAAGAGCCCCCAAGCGTGCGCCCGTCTGGGGAGGTGATGCCTACGTGTATGGTCTTGGTGACCAAGGGATGGACCCCTGGGTTGTTGTTTCCTGCTCTGGATGATTCTTTCCTCTAGTAAATGAGGCCGATGGATGCTGACAAAAGGGTCCGTATCTCGTCTTGCCGTCGCTTGGGGAGCGCTGGGCTCCTGCCGCTCGGCAGGGCCCTTCTGGAGGTGGCTGCCCACGGGCTCTGGGTCTGTCCGGCTTTTGCACCTTCTCGTCCTGTTCAGACCCTGTGGGGCCGGGTCCTGCTGCACGTGAGCTGCCGGGCCCTGGCGCCCGCGTGTCCTCAGGTGTGCAACGAGCGGCCTAATGGGGACGGCTCATGGCCCACTGGTGCTCGCGGGCAGGATGGGCCTGGCACGCTGGGAATGCAGCGCCGCGGCACGAGCTGCAGCTGCAGTGAGCTTGGTGGCTGCATGCAGGGCTGCAGCCGCTCCGTGGTGCCGCAGCCGCCCCACGGGGCCGCAGCCGCCCCGGACCGCGATGCTGCCACGCGCTGTGCAAACCCCAGCGCAAAGCGCCGCCCTCCACACACTGCTGCCTTTCACTCTGGTCCCTAAGGATTACCGCAGCCTGTTGCTGTCCTGGCAGCGCTCGCCTCCCCGGTGTGTGGTGCAGTTTGGTGCCGCTCTCCTTTCACGGAGCTTTGCGTGGGGCCCCCCTCTCCCCCTGAAAGGAAGTGAAAGTCGCTTCATTCTGCTTTTTGGGGCAGCTTTGCATAGGGGCTGCACTGGGGCTCTCGGTAGGGGGAAATAGTCTCTGCTTTCTCTTTGTTTCTCTGGTTGGTGCCATGGCTTCGAAAAGGTGCCCTTCAAACAGCAGCGAGGTGGAGGGCATGTGCAGATCCAGGTGCTCCGTGCTAGGGTGGCTCTAGGGGCTCCTTCGACTCATCCACTGTCACCACTGGCAATCCCAGTGCAGACCTCACGGCTGCAGAGCACGTGGCAAGTGCTGCAGGGCAGCTTGGTGGCACCGGCCCTGTCCTAGAGCGCCTTTCACAGCCTCTGTCCTGGGTTTCTGTCCCTGTCCCTGCCTGGTTTCACAAGCAGGGCCCTATCCAAGGACATGGAGGGAGCAGCGTCACCTCCTGCCAGTGCCCGTCCCTGCCTGGACGGGGGACGAGGTGGGGGCTGAGCCTGGTCCTCGCAGCGCCCTGGTGCTCCGAGCCGCGTCGGGAAGCTCCGTGCCCGCTCCTGGGCAGCGGCTGCAGGGCAGAGGAGCTGAGGGCCCTGCGCACGCGCTCCCCGGCTGCGCCGCGGGTGGAACGGCTTTTAGATTCATTTGCATGGAGGTAACGGACTCGGGAGCTGCTCTGCAGCGGGGCTGCTCTGGGCATGGGTTAACTGGGCTGTGTCGGAGCGGGTGACGCCCAGCCCAGGGGCGTCACAGCACCAGGGGTGTCACAGCAGTGCGGTCCCCATCACTGTGCGTGCCGCCGAGCCCCTCCGTGCCGCGGTGGATGCGGTTCCCGTCGCTCTGCCCCAGCTCGGTGCAGTCACGGTGCGCACTGGGTCCCCCCATGCTTGCGAAGGCCGGGGGCAGCAGTGTGCGCCATATGCCACTGCGATCCGCAGGACCCCGTGTGCCACCACCCTCCCGGCAAGGGCCCGTGCAGCAAATGCCACCTCCTGGCGTCGTAGGAGAGCGGGAGCAGCGCGGGGCAGCCCAGCGGGGCAGCCCAGCGGGGCAGCCCGGCCGGCGGCGGCAGGAGCTCCAGGGAGCGCAGGAGGGAGCTGGGGATGGTGAGCCCCACGCGCTGGGAGCCCCACGTGCTGGGAGCCCCATGTGCCCGGAGCCCCATGTGCCCGGAGCCGCAGGGGGCCGGTCAGTCGAGTGCTCCCTGATTGACTGAGCCTGTTCACTTGTAGCTGGATGGCTAGTTATTTTCTGCCAACCCGTTCATTAAAAAGCACAGGTTTTATTGCATGTTTCTATTAAACGAAATATCTATTCGTAGGGTTACTGCCTCCTTTACAGCTTCACCTCCTTGGCTGAGGGAGATGCGGGTGTCACAGCTCAGCACCCGTGTGTCTAGTGCCACAGCAGTGCCACGCACGTCCAGCAAAGCACCTACCCCTACCTGCTCTGCCGGGCCTGCGCAGCGTTGCTGGAGGGCTCCTAGGGCTGCTGGCCCCTCTGCCCTCGTCCTCCACCCGCTTCCTCTCCGGGGCCCTTAAGGGACGTGATTTCCCGGTCTCTGGCTGGTCTCCGTGGTGCAGAGGAAGCGTTCCCTGCACCGCGGCGCTCCATAAGGCTCCCTGTTCACAGCAGCCGGTGGCGGCGTGGCAGCCGCGCGCTCCCTGCATGGGCTGTGGGCCCCTCCACGTGCACAGGGGCTGCCCGGGGCTGCCCGGTGCCTGCAGCGAGCGGAGCTCCCGCGGTCGCGCGTTGCAGCCGGGCGCCCTGCGTGCCCCTGCGTGGCCCTTCCCTGCCCACAGCAGCCGGTCGGTCACCCTGCTCCTGCTGTGGGTGCTGCACACCCTGCCCTCCCTGTGCCACGTTCCCCGGTGTCCCCCTTCCAAATCCATCTCCCGGGTCCCGACTGCGCCGTGTGCTCTGTGACTGGTTCTTAATAATGTCCTCGGGGTATTTGCCATGTCCTGCTGCAGCTAACGGTTTTGTTTGGAGCCCAGGACATCTCGGAGCATGCTGCTTTGAGTGAATAGTTTTAATTAGTTACATTCTTAGGCTGTGGTTTGCTGCTCTGACTCACTTCCAGATCTCTGATAATTTGAGCACATGACTTAATTTCAAAGAGCAGAGCAGAGATGGAAAGGGGCAGAAGTGGCAGCGCCGGGCTCGGGGCAGGGTTTTCTCGTGTAGCCTCTGTGCTTAATGACGGAGCAGCGGCTCGGGGGAAGCCTGGGCCTGGCTGCGCCTGCGCGAGGGCGAGCGGGACGGCGACGCGGAGGAGCCCCGGGGCGGCGGGCTCTGCTCCCGCGGCTCGCGGTCGAGCGGAGCCGGCGCGCTCGGGATGCGCACGGGCCGAGTTTGTGCCCGGGTGGCGGCAGGAGCCCCGCGCCACCCAGGAGCAGAAGCCAGGTCACCACTATCGAAGTCCCTGTTAATGGCCCTGCCTGCAGCTCCCAGGATGTGCTGCATCCTTCCCCTCCCGCCTGCTGACCCGTTCTTGTTGGGGTGTCCCATGTGCCAAGGCCGCTGTGGCCGTGCTGAGGCCGAGGTGCTGGCAGCATTCCCGGCGCTGGGCTGGGCAGCGAGGTTCCTGGATGCAGGGATGCAGGGATGCAGGGATACAGGGATGCAGGGATGCGCTGTGGCGGCTCGGGCGCTGCTCGCCCTGCACACTGGTGCTCCCGCAGCTCTGCGTGCCCGTGCCCATGCCTGGCCTCTGATATCCCGAGCAGCACTCAGTGTGCACGGACCACCCGCGGGTGGAAGATCCCTCCGGAGTGCACGGGAGCTCCAAGGGGAACGGCCGGCGAGGCGTTTGGGGCCGCGTCACTGGTGACGTTTCCCGCTGCGGGCTGAGGGCCCGGTGACTCCAGGAGGAGGATTGTGCGCCAGTCTGGGGGCTCTGGGGCACAGAGGGGACGCGGCCGTGGCCAGCGCGGAGCTGCGGGCACCGGGGTGGCTGCTCCGCGCCCGGCGGCTCTGTGCTGCGGGTGGCAGCGCTCCGGCCCCGCACGCCTGCCAAGGTGACGCTCCGGTGACGCAGTGCCGCGCACAGTGGTACGGGCGGCTCCTGCTCGCGCTTGCGCAGCCAGCGGGTCGGGCTGCGGTGCCCGCAGCGCTCCACGGCACGGGCGCGACCGCGCTCGGCTGCGCTCACCGCGCTGCGCTCTGCGCATGTCACCGGGTCGGCGCCTGCGCCTGCGCGGGGGGCGCAGCCGAACTGCCTTGGTGGGCTGGCGAGCCTGGAGAGAGCCCTGTTGTGGGAGCACCTTTGTGCGTCCCGAGCTGCCTTCTGGGGCACCGCTCGGTCACTCCAGGATCGAAAAACAAGCCCCCTAATCCGGCAGGAGAGGGGAAACTCGTGCTTCACTAGCATCATCGTGATCTGGTTTTGATTAAACGGAGCAGTTGTCTCCTAGCAAATCTGACCTGAAAGTTGATTTCAGATGGATTCTGCTGAAGTCTAATCTCATTTTTTTCTAATCTTTGTATCAGCAGAAATGACGAAATCTGAATACTGCATTACTAGCTAACCAGGAACCCACCGCAGAGAGCTGCTCGCTCTTCCCGAGGGAGGGGAGCCCCTCGGGTGCTGGGGACTTTTGCTGCTTTAGCTCCAGCTCGACGTGTTTCCCTCGAGCAGCCCTGGCTCGGGGGTGCCCGGGCGCCTTCCCTGCTCATCCGGCCGCAGCGGCCCCTCCGATCCGTGCGGGCGGAGCGGGTTCCCGGGGCCCTCATGGCGCCGGCTGTGTGCCCTTCCTCGGGACGCTCTGCTGCCTCCGGGCTGCCCGCGGTGGCCTTGGCGGTGACGCGCTCTGCCGCCGGCCCCGCTGCCGCCCGTCCCGGCGCTCGCCGCAGCCTCGGGATGCGGGATGTTCCCAGGGATTTGCCCGGGAAGCAGCGCGCTCTGCTGCGGAGCCGGCCGCCGTTGCCATGGGAACACAATCCCTGCTGTTTGAATCAGATTTAATTCCTCCTTCTCCCTCTCTGCTAGTTACGACACCGGGATGCGTTTTTGGCTGGGAACACAATGGCGTTTCAGATGGCACCGGGAACGGGAGAACGTTGTTCCCTGCGCTCGTGAACGAGCTGCCTGCCCTGCGGGGCCGGGCGCGGGTGTCCGCGTGGTTCCCTCCCGGGTACCTGCCCTGCGGGGCCGGGCGCGGGTGTCCGCGTGGTTCCAGCCCCAGTACCTGCCCTGCGGGGCCGGGCGCGGGTGTCCGCGTGGTTCCCTCCCCGGTGCCGGCCCGGCGCGGGCGGCCCTGCCGCCGGCGGGGCGATTCCAGCCCCGCGGATGCTGCCGGAGGTGGTCACGTCCCGGCTGCGCGGCGGCGCCTGCTTTGCTGCGGCGCGGGGACGCTCTGCATCGTGCGGGGCAGGAACGCCCGCCCGGCATTCCCCGTTCCCGCTCTGGGCGTTGCGCGGGCGGCAGCTCCTTGCGGCTCCCGGGCCTGCTCAGGAACCGCTCGTTAGAGTTAATTTCACTTGAAAAGCCTCATTCCAGGTGCTCTTGCAAGCGGTGCCCTTTGAATCCGGGGCGGTGGGAGGGTGGCTGGGGAGTGAGCTGAGCAGCCCTTGTTGCTGCTTCCAGGACACGGCTGGAGGTCGGCACAGCCCGCGCACGATGAACGCTTCCCTGCTAGGGCTGAGCGAGGCGGAGGATCAGGGCGCCCGGGAGCCCTTTGTGGACGGGGCTTTTACAGCCCCCTGCTCCTGGGGAGCTGCGGGCCGCGTGTGGAGGACAGGGCTGGTTGTGCAGGGGACGCCCCTGCAGCCTGGCGTGCCTTGGGCGCGGGGGCTGCAGGAGGACGTGACGTGGCCGCCACGGGAGGTTGTGCTCGGTGCTGGCGCGGAGCGTGTCGCGCTGCCGGCCTTGCTTTGCTCGCCCCGGCTCCCCACACTCCTCTGCTAGCGGGTGCGCCGGGGCAGCCCGCGGGGTCCTGCACCCCAGCGGTGAGTGGGGTCCTGCACCTGGAGGGCTTTGGCTGCCGCCTGCTCGGGCTCGCTTGGGAACTTGCTCAGCAGCATTAAAAATAAAAGCAGCAGAAAACATTTGTGAGG
Organism: Eudromia elegans; assembly: GCA_003342815.1. NCBI lineage: Eukaryota > Metazoa > Chordata > Aves > Tinamiformes > Tinamidae > Eudromia > Eudromia elegans. The sequence goes on from PTEX01000029.1 coordinate 5,756,087, forward strand.
AATTCTAACTCTCTGGGAAGAGCTGCTTCTAAATGACAGCCCCTACGTGCTGACATTTTCCGTGCAGTTTTTAGGCTCCAAACTGGGGCTCTGGGCAGAAGGGGGCTGGGGCCGTGGGAGGCGAGGGGTCTGGGTGTGAACGGGGAGGCTGCGGGGAGCTCGCGGCGCCGGAGCTCGGCTGCAGGGAGCTGCGGCTGGAGGGCGGCCCTGCCCTGGGCGCTCCCCTTGCCGCCCGGGCGCTCCAGCGCCTTCCCGGAGCCGGAGCCGTTCTCCGGGGGGTCCCGGCGCGGCCCGGCAGCCGCGGGGTCGTGGTGCTCCCGGGAGCCCCCGGCCGCCCTCTGCCCGAGCAGCCCCCGCGCTGCCCCGCTCTGGCAGCCCGGCGGGCGCGGGGCAGGGAGCGCGGGGCCGGGCGGCAGCGAGCGGCTGCTGCACGCGAGCGCGGCTCTGCCTCCGCACGGAGGACCGGCCGGGCGTGCCCATTCCATCCCCTGGGGGTCCCGAAGGGGCCGGCCCAGCTGCTAGAAGCAGGTTTTGCACAAGGGGGGACCTTCCCCCTGCCCGTCCGCAGGCCCCAGAGCACTGAGGTCCAAAGTGGAGACAATTCCACTGCAAAGGTGAAGACGCTGGGTCACCTTTAGCCGTGCAAAAGCAATCGTAGAGGAGTAGGACTGTGATCACTCATGACACTGATGCTGGAATAGGGCCGGTGGGGACGGGAGTGTCATTCCTGCAGAACAACCGTGTCCCAGTGACAGTGAACGAAGAGCAGGAGCCGGGAGGGGAGGCAGAAATCCGTGCAGTAAGGAAGGACGCTTAGCCGTGCACACCCCCGCTTGGGAGCTGCCTCTGCAGCGAATTCGCACCCTGGTTGGGGCTAAGGCAGATGAATTTTATGGAAAACACCTTTAGTGGGAGGGTGTTTTCTGCTCCCGAGCCGGAGGGGCAGCGCGGCGCTTCCCGGGGGTGGCTGCCAGCGAGCGCGTCCTGCGCTGAACCCGTTTCCTTTTCTGCGGCTTCGCTCGGCACCAGCTCCAGGATAAATAGCCTGTGTGGTACGCGGTGTTGCACCGAGGGGCCCTATTTATTCTAGCTCTCGGAGCTGTGTGCCAACGTGTCTCCCTTCCTCGCCAAGCTGTGAGGACGCCCCGGCGCGGGGAGCGCGCGGCACGCGGGAGCAGCGCGAGCTCGGCGGGCGCTGCCGCCGAGCGGGGCCCTCCGGAGCTCGCTGCCCTCTGCCCGGGGGCCGGAGCGGGGTCCTCACCCCGCGCCCTCGCGAGGGACCTCGGAGAGGCTTCGCAGCGGGGTCAGTGGCCAGGAACGAGGAGCTGCTGCCGCTCGGGATGAGTCCCGTCCTGGGGGACGTGGGGCAGAGGCTCCCACTCAGAGGTGGCCGGGGTGGTGCCGGGGCCAGGGCCGGCTCGCGGGACGCTTGCGGCGGGGAGCCGGCTCCTCAGCGGAGCCCCGGCAACGTGGTGTTGCTGTTTATGTCAACGTAACAGATCCTTGCGAGTGTTTACTGCTCTCCCGCGCTGCAGAGCTGGCAGCGAGCGCTCAGGAGTGGAAGAGCCGCCCGCCCCCAAGCAGCTGCCGATGCCGAGGGAGGCGCGAGGCGGCGGAACGAGCCGGGAGCGAGCCGGGAGCGAGCCGGGCCGTGCGGGCGCGTGGGCAGGCAGTGAGACGGGGGTCGCGAGGGGACCCGCTGAGGAGCCCCCGGGCGCTGAGGCTGGTCTCTTGCAGCCGCGTGCCGGTGGCTCCGCAGGACGCGTCGGGCAGCGTGGCGAGGAGCCGTGCAGGGCACCCGCGGCCCCGCGTCACCACCCGTGTCCGCAGGGCCTGGCCGGCTCAGCCCGGCCGTGCGCCAGGAGGGGCTGGGACACGCGCGTCCTCCGCGCGGGCACGCGCGCTCAGAGAGCAGCAGCAGTTCCTCGGGTCCCTCTCGCCTGCCGGTGCGGGCAGGCACCCGGGCCCTTCCCGCGAGCCGCGGTGCATGTCGCAGGCTGCGCTGGGGCTCCGCGGGGCTCGCGTGGCCGTGATGCGGCACGAGGCCATCGAGAGCGGATCCCGACGTCCGGAGGCGGCATCCCCGGCAGGGCCCCGTCTCGGCAGCAGCGCCCCGGGGGGCTGGCCAGGCGCGGGAGCGGCTCTCGGGCGGGCGGCGGCGCGGGCGG
>PTEX01000029.1:5758397-5805269 GCA_003342815.1 Eudromia elegans
GGCACTGCCAGCCCGCGCCAGCTGCGCGAGGCTCCCGCTGGTTCCGCCCCGGGCGAGCGGGCGCTCCCCGGCCTCGCGGGGCCATTTCTCTCCTCTCGCACGGCGGAAGGGCCGTCGGGGGAGGCCGGGTGAGCTGCAGGGCTCGTCCGGCCGTGTGAACAACACAAACCCGGCGTGTCGCAAACTCGCCCTCCTGCGTCTGCCCAGCGCCGCAGAACAGCTGGCCGGCAGCTCCAGGCAAGCTCAAAGGCTTCATTTCCCCCCTTAGGATCGTATCTACGGGTATTTTCCTTCGTTCCTCTGTTTTAATAAAGCAGGCAGGGCATAAACCTGCCTGTGGGCTGGCTGTGTTTGCCGTGCCCGGAGGGGCTGCAGCCTCCCAGCAGATCCCCGTGGCCTCCAAGCCCGTCGGCGCGGGGACGCCGGCTGCCGCCCCGAGCTGCAGCGCACGGGTGAGCGGGGCGGCCCACGTGGGCAAAGATGCAAACGGATCCTCTCCCTGGGACGGAGCTGCATTAGGAAGTAGGGCATAGCCAAACATTAATAAAGTCATATTGGCCAGCAGGGACGTGCACGGGGAACGCGAGCCAAGAAAGCTCTTTGCAGAGCTCCGCGTAAATAAAATGACTCTTCTCTCTTTCTCTTTTCTTCCCATCTGAAAGCTGGCAGCCCAGATAATGTTTTAATTGGGCACAGAGCATGTAATTGCGCAGGACTGTTGCTCAAGAAGAGTTAATCTGATTCCCAGTGTAATGAGGGTTTGTGCACGCAGCAGAGGCCCAGCACGCTGGACGCTGGGGAGGAGCGGGGGCGAAGCTCTCCCTGAGCGTGGCGGCTGCTCAAGGACTGCGCGGCAGCGCCGGGCTCCGCTCGTGCCCTTCCCGCGCGGTGCCTCCGGCTGCCTCCCTTGCAGAGGTGCTGCGGGTGCCGCTCGGGACCTCTGCTCCGCGCCCCTTCCCTGGCCCGCGTGGCCCCCAGCCCCCTGTTTTCGCCTTGGTTCACCCGACTGCAGGATCCTGGGCTTCCCTGCAGGAAAGGCTGGGACAGGGGCTGCCTGCCGTGCTCCGGGTCCATGGAGGCTCCATCCCACCGCGTCAGCAGCGTTCCTGTTCCCGGCGGAGGGCAGCGGAGCGGGGAGATGCCGTCAATCCACGCGCTCGAAATGTCACGTTAACGCCTTACCCGTACGGAGGGGAAGGCAGGCCCAGGGCCGGGGTGCCCGTGCTGCCGTATGAGAGCGGGCAGCGCTCCGGTGCCGCGGCACCGCCGTCCCGCTCGAGGAAGGGAAGCGGTGGGGCCGGGAGCTCCCGCTGCTGCCGAGCGCTGCCCGGAGACGGCCGGTGGGAGCGGGGCCCTCCCGCCGGGCAAACCGGGCGCTGCCGCTGCGTGCCCGCCTCGGGGACGGGATTGCCCCAGGGCCGGGCGAGTGCTCTGTCCATGGGTCTGAATCGCCCCAGGCCTGTCCCGCCCTCCCGGGGTCCTGGAGTCTCCACGCTGGAGCTGCCCTTGCCCGGGACGCTGCTCCCTCAGGAAAAGTCCTGCTTTTAATAACGGTCTCTTCCCGATTGGAGATTTTCTGCCCCGAGGGATTTCTGTTCTTGCCTGCCTGCTCCCAGCTTCCCTCCTGCTCCTGCTGTGAGGAGAAGGCTCCTGCCGGGGCGCTCTCTGTGCCATTCCCAGGATATCAGCAGAGTGGGGTCCCGGCTGCCGGGAGGCGGCGCGGGAGCCGCGATGCCGGGAGCCCGCAGGGACCGGCGCTCCCGCTGCGCCCGTGTTTCCAGCGCCCCTCGCCTGCAGCCGACATCCCGTCTCCGCGTCCGCCGTGGCAAACGGGAGGTGCTGATGGCTCCCCAGGGTGGCAGTCGGGGCAGCCCCTCCGTGGGTGTCGCTGGTGGCTCCGTGCGTGCCCCTTCCTCCCGGCGCGGCCCCGCGGGGCGCCGGGGCTCGGGGGCGGCCGCGCGGCGCCGCGGGCGAGGGCCGCCCTCCCCTTGCAGCGCGTTAGCGCGTGGAGGCGCCGCCGCCGGCGGCCCTGGCACAGGTGGGCAGCGCCGAGAGCGGCTGTCAGCTCCGGCACGGCTGGGGAATAGGAACAGCTTGTTCCATAAGTGAATCCCCAGCAGGTTTTGCAGAATCAGGAAGGCTCCGGCTGCGCGGGATCGCGGGCTGCCTGCGCGCTGCAGCGAGCCGCAGACGGAGCCGCCGCGCCCGGGGACGCGGGCTGCCCCCCGCCCCTGCTCGCGGGCCGTGGGGTGGGCCCCGCGCCGTGCCGCCCTGCTCGCGGGTGACAGCCTGGGCCCCGCGCCGTGCCGCTCTGCACCGTGCTGCCCTGCTTGTGGGCCATGGCCTGAGCCCCGTGCTGCCCTGCTCGCAGCCATGGCCTGAGCCCTGCGCCTTGCTGCGCCGCGCCGTGCGCCCTGCTCACGGGTGACAGCCTGGGCCCCGCGCCGTGCCGCGCCGTGCGCCCTGCTCGCGGGTGACAGCCTGGGCCCCGTGCCGCGCCGTGCCGCCCTGCTCGCTGCTCGTGACCCGGCCCGGCGCCGTCTCACTTGAGGACACCGAGTTCTTCCCGCTCGTGTGGTCAGTCCCTTCCCCGCCTGGCTGCGAGTTCCTGGGCAGACCGAAGAGCTTGTGCAGGTGACTGCAGGTGCTCCCAGGAGGTGACTAGGAAATAAGTGATGGTTCTTGCCAAGAGTGCTTGGAAAATTCCTCATTCGTGTGTCGTCTTAGCCCCAAAAATAGGATGTCTAAAGGACGTGACCGCTTTGTCTTGCAGCGTGTGCTCAGCAAAACTCCTCTTGCTTCAGTCTTCAGGAACAAACAGTTCCTGGATCTCCAGCTTCACGGAGAATGAATTTTTATATCAGTTATGAAGCGCATTGGCCAAGGCCTGCCCACCCTAGGCAGATCAAACCAAGCTGATCCTAAAGCAGATCCATGTGGATCCCGTTGCTTTCCCGGTGCTTCAGGCAGCAGCAGCCGCTGCAGATCCAGAGGGGTGGGAAGGGGCTGGCCGGGAGCAGCGTGGTCTCCCTGCGGCACCTCCGCAGCCTCCGCCGGCCTCCTCGTCCCCGATCCCGGCTCCGTGTCCGGAGCAGCCGCCGTTCCCCCGAGATTCCTCCCCAGCGCGCGTCCCCGGAGCTCCTCGCGCGTGGAGGCCCCGGCAGCGCGGAGCATCGCTGCCTAATTACCCGGCACTCTGCCTGTGGAGATAGGAGCCTCTTCCCAACGCGCGCAGTTGAGGGGGCATAAGAGGAAGAAGAGGGGAGTGAAATTCCCTTCTCTGCCTTGGAGATAAGTGGCCAAAGGCAGCTCCAGCTGAATTGTGTCATTAGTGCTTTGGAGAGCGGGTTTTTATCTCCCCTGATAGGGCTAGCACGCTGCCACAAAGGGAAAGGAGCCTTCAGAGCAGGTTTGCAGCCTCGCGCTGGGACCCGACACGTAGTCGGGTGGGAGGGTTGTTGGTGCAGGAGCTGCCCCTGCTCCGGCCGCACTGCGTCCCGGCGGGACGGGCGTGCAGGGAGCGCCCGCCGCATCCCGGGAGCCGCCGCCGGGTCCATACATGGGCTGCTTCGTTGCTGGGCGAGAGGTGCCCGCAGGGAGCAGGGCGGCCCAGGGAGGGCAGGGCAGGGCAGGGCAGGGCAGAGCAGAGACAACAGAACAGAGCAGGACAGAGCAGGGCAGTGCAGGGACCGCGGGGAGCGCAGGACACAGCAGGGCAGTGCAGGGACCGCGGGGAGCGCAGGGCAGCCCAGGACCGCGTCTCGCTCTGCACTCGCCGTCGGCTCCAGGGGAAGGCGCTGGCGGCCTCCAGCGCTGGAGGATGCGGCAGAAACCGGATGCGCCGCTGCCATCGCCGGGCACTGCGAGGAGGAGGAGGAGGAGGAGGAGGAGGGGGAAGAGGAGGAGGAGAGGACGGGCGGCTTGGTGCTGCTCGCTGCAAGCTGTGGGGCCGAGCGCCCCCCGAACACGCGCGTCCTGTGCGGCGTCCCCCGCTCGCGGCGTCGCCCCGGGGCGGGCGGCCGTCGCAGTGTCCGGGCGAGGTGGGTCCTGCTGTCACGGAACGGCCGCTCTGCCGGCACACGGAGCCGCCCCGGCGCGCCGCTGCCGTGGCAGGGCCAGCCATGGTGCACGAGCCCTTGTGGCTCCATCGCTGTCTGCTGGGGAAGGGGGGCGGGTGGGAGAGCAGAGGGGCCGCCCGCCCTTCCCGACGCCCCTTTCTTTCCTTCTGGGTATATCCCGTAGGAAATTAGGCTGTTTCCCTTCGCTGCTCTGGGCTCTCGTTCAAGGAGCCCACGAGCACCAGCCTGACACACGGCAGCCTCGAGCGACTGGAGTCCCATGCGAAGTTAAAGAGGTTTGTTGCCTTGCAAGAACTGCAGAGCTTTTAGTCAGAGCTGGGGATTAAATCCAAAGCACACAAATTTTAGCTCAGCTTTTCTTCATGTGCTCTAAATGATTAAAAGCTGCAAAGCGCTGTCAGGAATCTAGGACCTCCCCTCCTGGAAACCCTCTTTGCCCTCGCTTTGTGCTTGCTGCGCTTCACGGATGTGGCAAATCTTATTTCTTGGTGTGGATGGGGGCTCGGGGGCTCCTGCCGGCTGCCGTGCGCTGGGGTGGAGCTGGGCTGGGGCTCCCGAGCCCGGAGGCTGGCCCAGCGTGGCGGATAAACGCCAAGCTGCTTTAAAAGCGTCTTTTTGGGTTTTGTTGCTTCTTGCTGGGGTTTTGATCACCAGGGCTCCCGTCTATTTGCTGAATATCGTGTTATTTGCAAAGGGGAAACATCATCCAAAGGAAACACCCCCCGGCCCCCTGCACTGGTACGCGCCTGAAGGACTCGTGGGGCTTCGTCATGTTAGAGCCATGTGCTGAATTCCGGAGCTGCCGGCTCTCTGGGGAGGTTTTAACTCTTGCCCGGGTTTGATTGGTAGCGGAATCCCGGTTGATCCTTCCTGTATCCCTGCTGCCTCCCCGTGAGTGACACCGGACAATCCCCTCCTATCTGGTGCGCTGCATCCGCTCTGGCTTGCGATGACCCCAGACTCCCTGCTGCCCGGGGCAATGACAAGGGGCTTCTCCGGGATGGGACTGGGAAAAGACAGCGGGGGGGATTAGGGTGACTGCCCTGGATCATTCCTTGGACTCGGGCAGAACCGGTGCCGCCACCGCGGAGCAGCAGGACACGGAGCTGGTGGGACGGGGCCGGCCGTGCGCGGCGCTCGGCCAGCGCGGGCTCCATCCCGCGGGAAGCCGCCCGTCCTGGCGCGGGAACGGCTCCTTCCTGGTGCTATCCACATCGCCCGGGAGACGTCGCTCCTTCCTGGCGCTATCCACATCGCCCGGGAGACGCGGCTGCCGGCAGCACCGCGCGGGCTCCGGCGGGCGGAAACCCCGCGGGAGCGACGGGGCGCGAGGACTCGGGCTCTCCTCGCTTGTCGGGTTTTGAAGGTTCCCTCCCTGGCATGTCCCCGGAGCCCGAGGGAGCGGGAGCAGCAGGGCGGAGCGCGGGGCCGCTGAGCAGCCCTGCGTTAGGCAGTACCGAGTGATAAACGCTCATGTTTTATTTTGTTGTACATAAATGACTCAGGACGTTTGTGGTTCATCAGGGGGATTTGATAACTTTATTATCCGTGTAACAAGATGTACAAACGAGCTGACTAATTAGCAGCCTGGGAAAGCTGCTGCTGGTGCTGCAGCCCCTGCGCCGGCGGAGACGGAGCGCTGGAGCCCCGCGCGGCGGCGCTGCCGGCGGCCCGGCCGCGCGGTCACCGGGATGCGCCGGGTTAGTCACGGCAGAAAGGGCCTGTTACGTCTTCTGCATCTGCTGGGGAGGACGCGCGTCAAAGAATTAGGGCAGGATTACTGGCATAAGCTCCTGCACCTGAATCGTTCCATTGGCTGCGGGGTTTTGGTTTCTCTTTTTTCTGCACATGTAAGTGTTTGCAGCGGCCCTTTCCGAGGCCTGCTATGGTCTGTTCTGAGCTCTGGATGTAAAGCCCACACCGCTGCAATCAGCAGAGAGCAACTTGTTTACTCGGGGTAAATAGGCAAGGGTGATGCTTCATCATCTCCGAATGGATTTTCATTAGCGTCTGTATTAATACTGATTGCTGAGGAAGCCGCCGCTCCTGCTGAACATTCAGATGGAGATCCCTTAATTGACCTGTAATATGTGACGTTGTGAAGGCACCGCAGTTACTTCTCCAGCTGAAGAGAAAACGCTGCGTTCCTGGTGGCCTCCTTAGGCCCCCGCTCAGCGGGCAGGCGGTGCTAAGGGGAGGGGTGGATTTAAGGAATTCAGCTCTCCAGTGAAGCCTTAAAAGAGCGCAGGGGACCCCGGGCTGCTCTGGGCCTCGCAGACCCTGCCGCCCTCGCCCTTAGAAACAGCCCTCCCGCCTCTGCCGCCCACGCCTTGGGAGGTTCCCTAGGTTTGCGGATCTCCCGGGACAGGCAGGAGCACGGAGCCCGCCTGGAGCCACCTCGGCAGGGTCCGTGTCCTGGCATGGCCGGTGCCACCCGGAGCCACCTCGGCAGGGTCCGTGTCCTGGCATGGCCGGTGCCACCCGGATCTGCCTTGGCAGGGTCCGTGTCCCGGCGTGGCCGGTACCACCCGGAGCCGCCCCGGCAGGGTCCGTGTCCCGGCGCTCTGGGTGCCGTGGCCACCCCTCCTCAGCTCGGGCCCTGCTCCTCCGGTGAAGCGGCTGGTGCTCTGGCCCCTGTGCGCTCCAAAGCCACCCGCGTCCGGCCTGGCCGTCACCTTCTCTCGGCTGAGCTCAAGCGACGTCAGCCCCATGGAAACTTCCCTGCCTGCAGCCCGGGCTCGGGCAGCGCCGCGGAGATTCAATTTGTGCGGGCGCCTCGGAGCGAATCGTTGCTAATAGAGTTCTGGTTCCTTCCTTCCTGCCTCGCGGACGCTCGTCTCGGCGTGCACATGATGGGAGCGGGGAGCGACGTTTTCCAGCAAAGCTCCATTTGCGGCGAGGAGAGGCCCGCGGAGGAGAGGCCGCTGGTGCCTCTCGAGCAGCCTGTGCTGCTGGAACGGTGCGAAGGAGGCCGATGGGAGCCGCATGCGGCAGGATGCAGCAGGGCTGTGCGTTTAGTGGTACATGCCCGTGCTCCTTGGACGCCCTGTGTCCCTGCGGCTGACACCGCGTCCCGTTTCCGCGCTGCTCCGCTCGCTCTGTCCCCTTGTGGTGCGGTAACGCGTCCGTCTCGCCGTCTCCTCCTGCTCATGGCTGCAGCTGGTGCTCCGGGGAGGCTGAGGGTGCAGGGGGTGCAGGGGTGCCACCGTGCCGCCCACCCGCGGCTCCGCGCTCCCCGTGCCGGCATGCGCGGCACGGAGCAGGCAGGGCGCGCAGCCCGGCACCGCCGGCTCTCCGCCGCATCCCGGCGCTGGCCGTGCGGGCAGCGGCTGCGGGGACTGGCCCTCCGTGCAGGCGGCTCCGTGGCCGTGGGCCGTGCGGAGCAGCAGCGGAGCGGGGCGGAGCGCGCACGAGCCCGCGGCAGCGCCCGCTCCCCGCTGCACGCACCGGCCTCTCCAGCCCAGACGTGCTGGAAAACGTGCCCGTGTCGCGTGCGGGAGCGGGGGGTTCTGCCCCGCGGCTGCTCCACGCGGCTCCTGCCCGGTGCTGCCAAACACCCGGCCCAGCGATCGGCAGGGTTTTAAATCCTGCCACGGGTTTGTTTAGAGAAACCTCCTTGGCAGCCTGGAGGCCCCCCGGGACGAACCGCGGCTAACAGCGCTTCTGCGGTTCGTGGTGTGAGGCAGAGCCCTGCGGCCGGGCGCCCGCCGGGTGCCGAGGGGTGGCGCGCGCCGGGCGGCCGCTCGCGCTCACGCCTCGCTCTGCTCTCTCCGCAGTGTGCTGCTTCGTCGTGCACAAGCGCTGCCATGAGTTCGTCACCTTCTCCTGCCCCGGCGCCGACAAGGGCCCCGCGTCCGACGTAAGTAACCGCCCGCCCGGTGTGCCCGGCCTCGGCTTCCCCGTGGCCGGGCCGCGCTCCCGCCCGACACCGCTGCCGCCAGCTGCGCCCACGGACACGGACACAGAGCGCTGCTTTAATAATAATAAGAGCGGTTTTGATCTCCCTGGGGAAGGTTTTGGGCAGCTTGCCCCTCTGTCCAGGCAAGCCTTGGATCCAGGTCCTGATCGATTCCTCTGGCCACGTGCAAAACACCTGAAGGTCAATGGGGACCTACTTAGATGCTAAAACTAAAAAGGAGGAGGGGACAAAAACCTCCCCCAGGCTGGGGTGCCTTCCCCTCGGCACGCGGCTTCCCCGGGCTGCACCGCGGGCGCGCGCGGCTCCGCCGGGACCGGGGCTGCCCGGCACTGCGCGCCGTGCGTGCAGGGCAGCAGCCCGACTCGAGCCCTCCGCCCGCCCAGCTGCGGCCCCTGCGCGGCCACTCCATGCCTTTGGTTTTCCTGGCTCGTGTCCCTGCCTCCCTCGTGTTGCTCCTCCAAAGCAAGGGCCAACACAGGGGAAAGGCAAAGAGCGCACGGGGACGGAAGCGAGAGCGAGGAAGGGGCCCTTCCCTGCCCGGCGCCATGGGACCTTCCCGCCGAGCAGCACCGTGCGCCCCGATCCCCTCGGCCACGCGGGTGCTGCTCCAGCGCGGTTGGTTTTTGTCGTGTTGCCTCTGGAAGCGGAGGCTGGTGCCTGGGAGTGGGGCCGGCGCACGAGGCTGGTCCTGGTGCCGCTGGTAAAACCCTCCAGCAGAGCCACCCTGCGCCCGGCACGGCAGGACGGGCTCGTCGTGCCGCCCCGTCCCTCGGGAGCAGCCTCGGCCCCGGGGAGGGAAGCGGCTCCCGCGGGAAGCGCCGCCGCGTCCCCAGAGCCCCGGCCTCGCCGGGAGCTGGTGCAAAGCCCGAGCTCTCCTCCGCTCTGCTAACGGCTCCGGCACGGATCCAGAGCGGCCTCCGATCATGGCGAGTGCTGGTAGGATCGGGGTTGTAACAACTTTAGCTGCACTTGGTTTTATTTTTTTTTGGTTTTTAATGTAAGTGCAACAATCTGGTAAGTGTCTTTCCCTTCAGAAGTATTAAAATCCAATTAAGCCTTGCGGAAAGAATGGGCTTAATTTATAGCGTTTGTTTAAGCCTTGCAACGTGCTTCATTTCAAGGGGCCGCGTGACGGTGGCTGGGGACGGTGGCTGCATCCTCGGTGGCTGTGGGGGCTGCGCTGTGACCCCAGCCCGTGCCCAGCTGGTTCCAATTGCCCCATGGCAGAGCCTGCCAATTAAAAACAATATATTAACAAAAAAAAAAAGAAAAAAAATCTAATGTTGGCCTTGAATCCCTCTCCATGTCTTTTAGTGCTTTGCAGTTACTTGAGAGTTGGGGAGAAGCCTTTTTTCTGCATCCTGTGACGTGCTCATGGTCTGCAGCTGCTTGATTTTAAGCACCTGAGTAAATCTGCTGAGTTAAATGAATCTGTTGCGGGTGCTTCCTGAGCCTGGGGTGTGCTGAGCTGCTTGTGGCAGGGCAGCTTGTGTGCAGCTCCTGCACATGTGGCCTTGGGATGAAGCTGCTGCGTTGCAGCCCTCAGAGTGCAGTGCAGCCCCTGCGGAGCCGGCGGGCGCGTGAGCCCCTTCCCAGTGCGCGGAGCAGCCGCATGGAGCAGCGCTCCGCTCCCCTGCCACGGGGGAGCCGCATGGAGCAGCCGCGTGGAGCAGCGCTCCGGTCCCCTGCCGCATGGAGCAGCCGCATGGAGCAGCGCTCTGCTCCCCTGCCATGGGGGAGCCGCATGGAGCAGCCGCGTGGAGCAGCGCTCCGGTCCCCTGCCGCATGGAGCAGCCGCATGGAGCAGCGCTCTGCTCCCCTGCCATGGGGGAGCCGCATGGAGCAGCCGCGTGGAGCAGCGCTCCGGTCCCCTGCCGCATGGAGCAGCCGCATGGAGCAGCGCTCTGCTCCCCTGCCATGGGGGAGCCGCATGGAGCAGCCGCGTGGAGCAGCGCTCCGCTCCCCTGCCACGGCGGAGCCGCATGGAGCAGCTGCATGGAGCAGCGCTCCGGTCCCCTGCCACGGCGGAGCTGCTCGCGCGGAGCTGCCGGAGCCTCGTGACCGCTGTGCAGGGGAGGAGGAGGGCTAATTCACAGCCTGATGAGGTCTTCCAGGGAGAATTAATCACCCTGTGCAGTGGAGAATGAGGCTCCAAATATAAACGCCGGTGCTGCAGACAGTGGGGCTGTAGCTGCCGCTGTTGTGGGCTGCTTTTACGTCATTGCTGGGGTTTATTTCCTTCTTTATTGGTGAAGGCGATACAGCCGGGCTGTGTTTGGGTCGGGGCTCGTTGAGGAGCGTCCACAGCGCAGGGCTGACGTGCTGCAGGCCGGGAGTCGGTGCACGAACGTCCCGCAGGCAGCGGCTCCGGGCAGAAAGGAGGAGCCCTCGTCGACCGGCTCCGTGCGCTCCTGAGCAGGACGGGCAGCCCCGGCGGGAGCCGTTCTGGCCCAACGCGCGTGCTGCAGAGGCAGCCCAGAGGAGCAGTGCCAGCGATGAACCCCGCGCCCCGGCTCGCGGGGGCAGAGTTAACGTGACCTTCGGGCTGGAGCTTCCCGAAGAGCGGCGACCTCTTGGGACCTGGAATCAGGCACGGATAATGCGATGCAGTTGGCAAACCTAATTATAGTTGGTGCTATTAGTAGAATGCATAATTATTTAAATTGTAGACAAAATAATCATTAAAATGACCTTCTTTGCATTATCCTGGTAAAGGTCAGCTAATCAAAATGCATCAATAAATATCCAAGTGCTCCGGGAGGGTGACAGGCCGGTAGCGTCGTTTTCACTTTGCGTTTTTTCCCGGCCATGGCAGGTTCAGGAGGGGCCGGCTGCAGGGCCCCCCCGTGTCACCTCGTGTGCTTCCTGTTCCCTGCGTGCCGGAGGCAGGATCATTTTGTTGTCTCAAATGCCTCTTTTCTTGAAAGCTCCGGATTGTGTTTGCGCTGCGGGATCCGCTGGGGTCGCTCCCTTTTAGAGCAGAGGCTTCAGGAGTGGTAGCACTGCGGCTCGCCCGGGTGTGCCCGGAGGCAGAGCAGGTCAGCGCGAGGCCCTTCTCCCGCATCGCCCGTCCCTGGCTGCGGGGTGCCCGTCCCGAGGGACCCGGGGCAGGAGCGGGGTGTGCCAGTGACCCGGGGCTGGATCCCTCTGGGAACGTTGCACCGCCCGGGGGGCCCAGGCGGACACGGGGGGTCTCTGAGCGGTTCCCGGTGCTGCGGTGCCAGCGGGGAGGCCGCGCGGCCGCCTCGCTGCCTGGCGCGGGGGATCTTCCCCGCGGAACCCGAGAGCCGAAGCGAGCGGCCTGGCGTTAACGCGAGCCCGTTGGATGCGTTTCACTAGGCACGAGGTACTGACTGCGACGGGCTGCGTTTGCTGCGCTATTGTGTTGCTGAAAGCGCTATGAAATTTGCTTTAAAACAGTCTTTTCACATGAACCGTCTTAATTCTTCCTCCAAGGAGATCAGTTAAGGCTCTCTCTGCCGTGGGGAAGGGAAGTGCGGGTGTGTAACTGCTCCAAAATGCCGGGGGCTCCGTAGGGCCCGGCACACCCTGGGAGCGGCGGCGATGGGAAGAGCGCGGGCACTCGTGGGCTCGGGGCCGGCCCTCGGTCCCGCGGCACCAAGGTGCCCTTGGGCGTCCTGGAGCTGGGTGGTGATGGGGGCTCCTGCGCCCGCACGCGGCCCCACGGACGGGCTCTCTGGGCAAACGCTTCCCTGTGCTTGCCTTACGTCTCGGCAGCTGCACAAGCCGCGATGTAGTCACCGCTGAGCGTCCCCGCGGCACAGAAATAGTCTCTTTGTTCAACGCCTTCAGCCTTGTTCCAAGACGAAATCCGGGACTTGCGAAGTCTCCGGCGTCGTCTCACGCGGCAGCGGAGATGGAGCCGGCCCTGCCTGGCGTGCTCGCTCCGTCACGGCGCTCCCCTTGTGCGCGGAGCGGCCCCGGCGCTGGAGCCTCACGGTGATGGAGGCTTCTAGCGCCCACGGGCAGAGTTCGGGGTAGAGACCCCCGCAGGGGAGCCCTGGCCGCCGCCGCGGTGGCTCTGCAGGGCTCGGCGGAGCCCGCGGGCCCCGGCGCGCCGCGGCGTGCACGAGCGCGGCCTCTCCGCGAGGCTGAGACCGCGTCCCCGGGCGGGAGCGCTGTGACTCCTCCTGCCCCCAGCTGGCCGGAGCAGCGGGGCCGGGGTGCCCTGCCGGGACTTTCCTGCGGGGGAAACCCGCGTTTCTCCTTTCGATGGGTTTGGCCCCGGTCCCGCGGGTCGGACACGGAGCGCCGTGCGCGGCGCTGTCCTGGGGCCAGGGAGGCAGCGCCCGCACTGCGGCTCCGGAGCAGCGCCGGGGAGCCGGAGCTTCCCGGGAGCAGCTCCTTCCCTCGGAGCACGCTGCCCAGCGCTTGGCGTCCGAGCACGGACGTGGCTGCGGGGTGTGAACATCACGGTGGTTTTTCCTGCCCAGGCCCAGTTGGTTGAGGTGGAATTTGCTCGTGTCCAGTGCTGGGGTGGTTTAATGAACCAGTTTCACCCGGTGCTTTCTGTGCTCGCTGCGCTGCACACGGTGCCTCCCCGGGGAGGCCGCGGTGCCCGGGGCCGCGTCCACGGTGCAGAGCCGGCCGGCACGGGAAGCACAAGGCCCTGGCCCCCCTGCCAGCCCTCCGTGCTCGCTTGTCACCCTTGTCCTTCGTTTCCTCCTAGGATCCTCGGAGCAAACACAAGTTCAAAATCCACACGTATTCCAGCCCCACCTTCTGCGACCACTGCGGGTCGTTGCTGTACGGGCTCATCCACCAGGGCATGAAGTGTGACAGTAAGTGGGCACCGGCCGGGGACGGCACGGGAGGAGGGCTGCACGGCAGGGAGGAGGAGGAGGAGGAGGAGATGATCGAGACAGGTTATTCCTGAATTAACCCAGTGCTTTCCTATTTAAACTGCCTGCGAATACCCACCGTCTGCTCGCGCGTCTGCGGGACGCCGTGTGCGCCGGGCTCGCCATGTGCTGCCTTCCTCTTAAATATAGAAGCAGGCGGCTCTTCGGGAGCAGCGCGTTCGTGATCGCCCTCAAAGCGTGACCACA
Source organism: Eudromia elegans (assembly GCA_003342815.1). Classification (NCBI taxonomy): domain Eukaryota; kingdom Metazoa; phylum Chordata; class Aves; order Tinamiformes; family Tinamidae; genus Eudromia; species Eudromia elegans. The sequence continues at coordinate 5,771,465 of PTEX01000029.1, forward strand.
AGAAACGAATGTGTTTAAAATATGGGTAAAGGTAAAAGCACGGGGGATTTGATGCCCCTTCTTGGGCTGTGCAGCATTGCACCCAGGGCATTACGGACGACCAGATCAGACCAAGTCTGGTCCCTACGGGGGTAATTAGAACTAGGGAGATTGAACGTCTCTGCAGACGAGATCCTGCAGCCCAAGCGGCTGGCACGGCCTCCCCGCCTGCCCCAGGACCCCAAACATGCCCCGATAGAAGGAGGCCAAACTGCTCCTCCTCCGCCTCCATCCCGAACGCGCGGGAGGCCCGAGCGAGCGTGTCCTTCCCTCCCGCAGCCTGCATGATGAACGTGCACAAGCGCTGCGTGATGAACGTGCCGAGCCTGTGCGGGACGGACCACACCGAGCGGCGCGGGCGCATCTTCATCCGCGCCGACATCGACAGGGACGTGCTAACCGTCGTAGGTGGGTGACGCGAGCGCGCGCAGCCCCCTCTGCCCTCTGTGCCCATGGGGACCACGGAGCCGCTCCGAGCGCCCAGCCATGGGGCAGGACAGGCCCTGAGCGTCTCTAGAGCAGCGCCCGTTCCCAGCACTCCGGAGCCCAGGGTGTCGCGGCCACCGTGGTGCCTGCATTGAGGCCTCTCCGGATTTGTTCCATCCCACCTTCTTCTCGTTGCTGTTGGATCGTGCCGTGCTCCAGCAGCTGCAGCCCTGGCTCGGGAGGGCAGGCGTGGCGGGTCCGGCTCCGGGCGCGCTTGTGCAGCGCGTTGCATGCGACCATTGTGCAGCGTGTTGCATGCGACCATGAGCGCGTCCCCGCGCGGCTCCCTGGGCTGGCAGCCGTCCCCGCGCGGCTCCCGGGCCCTCCCGCCGCCCTCGGCAGCCGCCYCCCTCGCGGTGACGGAGAGGGGCGCTCGGCTGCGAGCGCCAGCGCGGGCTGCCAGTGCCCTCTCGTGGCGCCCGCTGCGCGCGGGCGGAGGCAGGTTTTGCATCAGGTAATTGTGCGCCTTGATCGGTAGAGGCTCCAGTAAGCCCTAAACATCCCGGCATCCCAGATGCCATTCCTGGGGAAACGCCCTTGTCCCAGCTCCCTGTGTCCAGCTCTCCAGCCTTGGGAGCTTGTCCGCCTGCACGCGTGGCAGGGACAGGGATGCTCCTTCTCAAGAGGCCTTTGAGGACTTTTGCCACCCGAATTTGGGCACGGGGGCATTGCTGGGGATTGCAGGGACGTGCTGCAGGGCTCGACGCCTGCGCTGCTCCTCAGGCTCGCTCGGAGCCGTGCCTGGGACACGACGTGTGCGCTGGGGAGAGGATGGAGGAGGGCTGCAGGCAGGGGCGAGGCGGGGAAAACGGCTTGTGCAGCAGGACACGCTGAGCCCCCGCCTGCCCGAGCGAGGCCCTGCTCTGCAAGGGCGCCACGAGGAGCAGCGGCTGCGTCGAGGCGCGGGCGGCCTGGGGGCCGGCAGGGCCCCTTCCACTCGTGCAGAAAATCCACGTGTTTCTGGAGTGCTTCATGCCCCGAAATGCCCTGTCCGGACCCACAGGGAGAGCCGGGCACAGGCAGGGCTCGGCGCGGGCCGGGGCAGTTCAGGGCTCAGCATGGGCCGGGGTGGCTCTGGAGGAGCGCGGGGGCCGCGGTGGTGCCGGCGCAGGGCGCCCGTCACTAGATGTCAGCACATCCCCAGCACTGCTGCAGGGGAGCCGGGAGGAGCATCCCCAAACACTCCAGGTCGCGCTTCCCTCCGCGCTCCTCCTTCTCTCCTTCCCTCCTTCCCTCCCTCCCTCCCTCCCTCCCTCACTCCCTCCCTCCCTCGCGCTCCTCCTTCCCTTTGCCTCTTCCCGCCCGTGGAAAACGCGGTGCTTGGGCTGTCCGGAGCTCGGGCTTTGCCTCGAAAGCAGCCGCTGTGCGCCGGCGCTCGCCGGCGGGGCCGCTGCGCGGGGAGCGGGCAGCGGCAGCAGGCTTCGCGCCTGGTTCGGCTCCCGCAACGCGGCGCGGGTCGAGCTGGGCCCGTCGTGCTCGTGGAGCAGAACGTCGGGGCGCGGAGCCGGCTCCCGCTCGGGGCGCTGCCGCCTCCCGGTGCGCTCACCCACACCCTGCGCGCTCCACGGGGCCGGCCCGCGCTGTTTACCAGGCTGCTGGAGCAAAACAGCGACGGAATGCAGCCAATTACGCAGTGATTAGATCAACGAGCTGGGAGTGCGTTAATTAATAATCGCCCGCCCAGGAAGATGCAGCCGCAATGAGTCCAGGGCCTTTCCTCTTCCACGAGCGCATGCAAACAGGTCCTGCCACGGGCCGGGATCGCGCTCACCGCGCCGGGCAGGGCGCGCGGGGCCGGAGGATGCTCCCGCTCCGCTCGGGCAGGATTTGGGGTAAAACCGGCGTTATCCCAAGTGTCCCGGGCAGCGGATCCCTGCTCCAGCCCCATCCCCTGTGCGGGGTGGACGCGGGGGCTGCTCCCGGCCCCGCGCTCCCTTTCATCCCGCCCTGCCGGAGCCGCTGGCCCTGGTGGCAGTGCCGCGGGTTGGCGCCAGGAGCTGCGTGGCGCCTCGGGGCCGCCCAGCGCTGCCACCACAGCCGCTTTCACCCCCGTCGCGGCGTTCCGGCCCGCGGCTCCTCGTGGCGGAGCTGCCGCAGGGAGAGGTGTCAAACTGCTCCGCACCGAGCTGAGCAGCCGGGGAAGTGCCACAAGCCGCTGGAGAAGGCGCCCGTCCTCCGGCACGAGACACCCTGCGGCACCGCTACCGCGCTCTGTTTTCTTTCACTTAATTGTTGATTTCTGCTTGAAAAATCAGAGAGTTACTTAAGGTCAAAGCAGAAGCATTTTGTTTTTTAAATGAATAGATAATTTTATTCCCATTAATGAAATGTCTAGCTCTGCATGCTGAGATAATAACACAAAGTAATCAAATCTCATGCTCCAAGGCATAACCTGATTGACTGCGAGGGCCGGGGAAGGTTTTTCCTGCTCTGCCGAGAATTGAGCACCGGCCTCGGTCGCGCGAGGGCTCCTTCGCTGGCGATGCCCAGCAGGGCCCTTGCTGGGCTCCAGGCAGTGCCCCCGCCGGCCCGGAGCCGCGAGGGAGCCGCGGGTTCGTTCCCGGGCTGGCATAGGGGCCTGGCCGGGGGCCGGGGGCTGCCGGGAGGCTCCAGGAGCTCTGCTGGCCCCTGGGGAGCTGGTGGCCAAGGAGGGAGCTGCTCTGTCCACCTTTCCCAGGGGGGAAATGCGGGAATGTCCCGGGCTGCAGGAACCTCCCGCCCTGCAGGAGCCTCCTGCTCTCCGGCGGGGACTGCAGCGGTGCCTGGACCCTCTTTAGCAGCAGCACCTTGGGCAGTCGGGGCCGGCCCTGTGCATTGAGCCCTGCGGGCGGTGGGGCCTTGCAGAGCTCGGGGGTCCCCGTCCTTGTCCCCGCCGTGGCCGTGACGCCCACGTGCCAGCAGTGCCATCGCCCCGGCCCCCGCATCTGCCCCCGCTCCTCCTGCCCCTCGCTAGTCGGCAGGGCCCTGTTGGGCCCCGCCGTGGGATTTTTCCCTAAGACACTGCTGCGTTTCATAATTCAAGAACGTGGTTACAAAGATAGGCCCTTTTTATTTTTTTCCCTATCAAAAAGGCGCAGATAAAAGCCTGTAACGGTGAAGAGAAAATATGTATTCTTCTCGTGTGATAAGGGGTGACGGGAGGCAGGCACTGCAGCCCTATCAGCGCGGAGCCTCGCAGGGTCCTTGGAAATTAAACTCATTACTTAGCGATGGCACGGAGCAGATTGCCAGCCTTTCCGCTCAGATGGCACACCGCTTCGCACGGAAGACCTAGACCGGGACTCCAAATTAAGCCACAGAATAACCGCTGTGTATCCTTGCCAGCGCAGAGCCGGGATTTATGTCCAACGTTTTTAAAAGTATATATTAATTTATTAAGTGACATATGAAAATAGTTGCCTGCGTGCTGTGGAATAGAGCTGCGGTGCCCGCGGTGGAGCGGGCGGCTGTGGACGGGACACGACGCGGGGCCGCCGGAGCCGGCGGGTCCCTCCGGGGGACGGCTCCTCCTGGGCGCTCTCGGAGGGGCCCGGCTCATCCCTGCTGCATCCAGGCTCACGTGCGTTTTTACACCTCGAATACTGATATTTTTAATGTTCTTCTCTCCACAGTACGAGATGCTAAAAACCTAGTCCCTATGGATCCCAATGGCTTGTCAGACCCCTACGTGAAGCTGAAACTAATCCCAGACCCCAAGAACGAAAGCAAACAGAAGACTAAAACTATCAAGTGCTCCCTGAACCCGGAGTGGAACGAGACATTTAAGTTGTGAGTACAAGAAACACCTTTGGGCTGCTTTCCCTCACCCCGGGAACCGGCGCCGTGGGGCTCGGAGCAGCATTCCCGCCCCGAGCGGGTCTGCGCGGTCGGTGCCTCCGTGCGGGCTGCAAGCGCGCGGGAGCGAGCCCAGCCGGGCCGCGCTGTCCCCGGGGACGGTCCCCTCGCCTGGCGGGGCGCGGCGCCCGGGCACGTGTGGGTGGCCCCGTGGCTAACGCGGCCCTCGCCGCCCTGTTGCAGCCAGCTGAAGGAGGCGGACAAGGACCGGCGGCTCTCGGTGGAGATCTGGGACTGGGACCTCACCAGCAGGAACGATTTCATGGGCTCGCTCTCCTTCGGCATCTCCGAGCTGCAGAAGGCCGGCGTGGACGGCTGGTAGGAGGCGCGGGGCCCGCGGAGCCGGGCGGAGCACACTGCTTCCGTGCTGCATCCACACTGCATCCGTGCTGTGTCCACACTGCATCCGTGCTGTGTCCACACTGCATCCGTGCTGTGTCCACACTGCATCCGTGCTGTGTCCACACTGCATCCATGCTGTGTCCACACTACTGCCACGCTGCGCGTTTCCCTGTTGTCTCCCGGGCAGGACTCTGACCTTTCCCATCCCGTTTCCTTTCCTTTTCCTGCTCGCTGCCGCCCAGCAGCTCTGTTGCCTTCCCGTATTTCCCATGCAAAGTGAGAACGTTTAGAGTAAGCTTGACACATCCGACGGCAGCCTAAAACCACATGGTACCAGTTTGCATTGGGCAAGGCAAGGAGCCCTGCTGAGCCCCGGTGAGCCCTGCTGAGCCCCGGTGAGCCCCGGTGAGCCCTGGTGAGCTCTGATGAGCTATGGCGCTGGGCAAGCAGCCCGTGTTCTCCGGAGCAGGCTCTCCATCATGGCCTTGCTTTGCCCAGGGATCGGGATGCAGGAAGGGTTGGAGGTGGCGTTTTTTATCCGTGGGGTTTGGGTGAGGAGGAGGAGGGTCGTCGGGAAGTGGGATCGGCATGGGGGTAACCGGGTGCAGCGCCGCCTTGCGCCGCGCGGAGCCGAGCGAGCGTCGGTCCGCGGCTGCTGCTGTGCTGATGCGGCCGCCTCGCTGTGCCCCCAGGTTTAAGCTGCTGAGCCAGGAGGAGGGAGAGTATTTCAACGTCCCGGTGCCCCCGGAGGGAGAAGAAGGAAACGAGGAGCTGAGGCAGAAATTCGAGGTGAATCTGCTTTTCTTGGGAATTTTCCTCGGTGCTTCTCCTTGCTGCAGCCTGGGGCAGGCTCTGCTCTGCCCCGAGGGCTTTGCTCTCCGCTCCCGTCCCCGTCTGCATGGGGGACGTGGGCAGGGCTGTCCCCTGGCGCCTCCCGTGTCCCGGCGGTGCCGCCGTCAACGCGCACGGTTCTCCCCACGCGAGCAAGGGGCTGCTCGGGAGCTCCCGGGCTCGGCTCTGCCGGGTTTCGGTGCCGTTTGGGCCCAGCTCTGCCTTCAAGGAGCCTTCAAGGAGCAAGCCCCACTTACAACTCAATAAGCCATGGAAGCTCTTGCCAAAATGATTGATCCAGACATTACTGGATTAATGGCTCCCTCCCGTTCCTCAGAGCAGCCAAGATCCTTCCAGGGCCCTGAGAACGGACACGTTACATCTGGAGACATGCATGGAATGAGCCATATAGGAAATGAAGCATTTGGCCTTACAGAATTCAGCCTGACGTCCGTAACTGCAGCGTGCAACCAGAGAGATTTTTCTAAATAACTTGCTTTTTAATTAAAAAAGAAAATCTCACTTTCTATATAACTTCCCTGGACCCTCAAGAAACCAAGGCATCTTCAGTATGGCAGCGGTGGTAACCGTGCGGTGTACGTAGTGTACCTAGGTGGCACTTTGCGGTTTTGCGAGGAGCTCGCTGCCCGCCCTGCCGCCCTTGCGGCTCCTGACGTTCGGCGGTGCCGAAGTCACGTGCGTGCTCGACGGCCCGGGCGGGGGGCCGCGGCTCGCGCGCTCCCGTGGGGCCCGCAGCGCCCGCTGCCGGGCCTGCGATGCCCTTATCAGCCGGGACAGCTTGATGGATGCGAACATCCGCTGCTATTGCATAAATTCAGATGGAGCAAATTAAGTGTGACAAATGGGGTTGGATAACGAAGGTCAAATGCTTTTTAAATTTCTTTTGTGAGCAATATTTGGCACACTTCAGTCGTAAAACTTAAGAAGGTCTCAGGATTGTGTGAGCATCAGGAGCACATTAAAAATAGGTTGGGGGACTTCTGTGCCCGCTTAGGGACAGGCATTAGGGACACGTGGTAGCAAACCCAGGGCACCTCTGGGGTGGTCTCTGCACGCGCTGGCTCCCCCTCTCGCCGCTGAGACCTTTCCCCGTCCCGCCCGAGCTGTGCGCTTGGCCTGTCTCGCGGGAGAGTCGCACTCTGTTTAATCCCCCTCTCCTCCCCTGGGAAAGCAGGAGGACGCTGCAGAGCAAGGTCAAGCACACGCCTGAATAGGGCTGAAGCAGCCCCATTTACACCCAAGTCGAGAGCAGCTGTATGCAGCAAGAGGGACGTGGAGCCACCCTCGCGCTTGGGCGCTCCGACGCTGCCTGCGCTGTGGGGAGGCACCGGAGTTTGCAAGGTTGCGACGTGAGAACCCTTCACTGTGTTGGAAACCCCTCCTTGTCCTTGGCTGCTTTGATCCGGAGGGAAAGTCCCGTCCCGGCATGGCCAGGGTTTCCTTCCAGATCCCCCGCCCGGGCCCAGCGCCGCCCTGCTCGGGCTGTGCACGTGCCAGGGGACGGGCGCGTGGCACCCGCGGAGGAGGGTTCGGGGCTGTTGGTTCACGGCGACGCGACGGCTGCCCGGGGCGTTTGTGACAGCTCGTGCCCGCAGAGGTTAATTTAGTGTCAAGCGTGACCTGAGCTGATAGTGTTCCTCGGCTGTGGCCATGTCGGGAGGCTTTCGCCGGCCCCGGCGCGCGCTGTGCCGGGAGCTGCGCGCTTCCTCGGCACGCAGCTCGGAGCGGGACCGGGCAGGATCGCGCGGGCGGAGCCTTCGGGAACGGCCAAGGACAGCGTCTCCAGACTCTTGGGGCTGATCCCGAGTGGGATCGCTGCGAGGTCTCCCCCGGGGGTGATTCCAGAAGCCGCAGCTCCTACAACGCCCATGGGGGCAGCGTTTCCCCGACGAGCCGGACAGAGCGGTTCGTGGTGGCAGAAGCCAGACGGCACTTGCAGGGTTTCCTCCGAGCTGATCCAAAGGGAAATGGCCCGCTGAGACCCCCCCTTGCTTTGCTCCAACATAAATCATTGCACAAAGACTCTGCTCCTTTTGAGTGCAGGCCCTTCCCCTCTGGGGCTGCGGTGCTGGCGGCCGTCACGGGTAGTGGCTGTCGAGCAATCCCAGCCCCTTCCCGGGCGCCGTCCTCGAGCTGCATTAGCAATTCCGATGCTCGCAAATCCTTGAGACCGTTCCTTTGGTCTGCGTGCCGGCGCCTTCCCGCTGTTTGTAGGTGCTGCGGTGACCTTGAGCGGAGCTTTACGGCACGAGAGCGTCGCCAGCAGCAATCAGCAGCAGCAGAGGCCCGGCCGCCGCCGCTCCTATCTGCAGGCGCGGCGAGCGGCTCCGAATGGAGCTGCTGCAATCGGGTTAATGGAATTTCATGCTAGACTGAGCCCGATGGCAGCGCGGCACTGTGGCATATTTCTAGAAATTAAAACGGAATCAATTGTGCGATAGCTTTTGCGCACGGCAGCTCAGCAAGGAGAGAGCCCGGCCGGCGGGGAGGGCCGGGCGGCGGCGGATCCTGTGCTCGGGATGGGGTTTGGGGCCCCCATGGGCAGCCATGGCAGAGCCGCCTGCACGGGGGAGCAGAGCAGAGCTGCCTCTGCTGCCGCTTTCCCCCCAGAACGGGTGTGGGGCGCCAGGACCCGCCTGGGCTGCCCCAGCAGCCCAATCCCCTATCAGATGGAACCGAGTTGAAGCCTGATAAACAATCCCTCGTTTCACCCCAGTACACTAACATTCGCAGCCACAGATCCTGGTCGCGCAGGGCAGGGACCCGAGCGGGGGCACGGGGGGCAGCAGAGCCCTCTTTGCCCCGTCTCTTCTTCTCCCCGGGGTGTTGCGGGGTGCAGAGCTCGCCGCTCGCTCCGTGCTCCGAGCACCAGCCCCGGCTCCCGGGCGGGACCCGTCGGTCCCTCGGTGGCGGCGGGCACGAGGAGCCGCCGCCCGTCGTACAGCCCGTGGGCGCCCGGCTCCCTGGGGACGTGCTCCGGGTCACCGTGTCCTGGGCTGCCGGAGGGAGGGAAGCTGCAGGGGATGGAGAGGGCGGTCGTACTGGGGGGCTTCGCTTGGAGAGGCCGTCGGGGGGATGCCGAGAGCCCCAGTGTCACCTGCCCTGTGCTCCCTGTCGCGCCTATGGGAGGGGTCTCCAGGGCTCCCGCAGTGTTTGAGGAGAAAGGAGCTGGTTTGGGGATTTGGGGCGCGCTCTTTATGCAGTAGCCTCGCTCCAAGCCGCGCTCAGTGACTCTTCCCTTTCCCCGTCTCCCGTCTTTGCAGAGAGCCAAGATCGGTGCCGGCTCCAAGGCGGCCGAAGAGAAGATGATGAACGCGATTTCCAAGTTCGATAACAATGGAAGCAGAGACCGGATGAAACTTTCGGATTTCAACTTCCTGATGGTGCTGGGGAAAGGCAGCTTCGGAAAGGTGTGGTAGGACCTGTCTGTTTGCATGGCCGTGGTCTAAACCAGGAGTGTCCGCAGCATTGTTGGGGTGCCGGTCCTGGAGCGCACACCAGGACCCTGCAGACCTGGCTGCACGTCTTAGAAACCGGGCGCTCCCTCCGGGGCAGCGTTTGCCTTTAACGCCTGGCTCTTTATTCAGCCACTTTTCTAATTGCCAGTTTACATGAACATTTTAATTAACTTTCCAGGCCAGTTGTGAGTGGCAGCAGAATTTTGTTCCTCTGGTAATTATGTGACTTGGAGCCGTCTTTGTCCTTGGGCTTTTGCCAGCCTTGTCCTGGTTTTCGGTAGAAACCCCAGTCCGGTGGTGCCTTCCCGAACGGCTGCAGCACCCTGGGCTGGAGGCCGCAAGGCGTCTCCCCCTCTCGGCATCTCGGAGCCGAGTTCCTGTTTTCCTCTTCTCTCTTCCAATCTGCAAAACGTTCCCAGCCCCATCTGTGGGACTCATCACTTGGCCCCTGCGCTCCCTCCAGCCTCCGGATCCCGGTTCTCCCGCGCTCGCTCCTCCCGCGCGCTCCTTCTTCCGCACCCTGTTCTGTTGTACTGGATCCTCCCGCGCTCCCTCCTTCCTCCAGTGCCCGGTTCTCCTCCGCCAGTTTGTTCCTCCAGTGCCTGGTTCTCCTGTGCTCCCTCATCCCCATGCCTCGTTCTCCCGCACTCATCCCCCATGCCCGGTTCTCCTGCGCTCCCTCATCCCCGTGCCCGGTTCTCCTGCACTCATCCCCCATGCCCGGTTCTCCTGCGCTCGCTCATCCCCATGCCCAGTTCTCCTGCACTCCCTCATCCCCATGCCCGGTTCTCCTGCACTCATCCCCCATGCCTGGTTCTCCTGCGCTCCCTCATCCCCGTGCCCGGTTCTCCTGCACTCATCCCCCATGCCTGCTTCTCCTGCACTCGCTCATCCTCCCGCGCTCCCTCCTCCCGCGCTCGCAGCTGCAGCCTCCATTCCCGCACACAGGGGCGTGGGTGCTGCTGGCAGTGCTGCTTTTCCCTGGGAAGGTGCCGCTGTGTTCCCGGGCCGTGCCCCACGCCGGGAAGGGAGCCCACGTGCCGGGCACCCTCCTGCCCGGGCTGCCCGCAGGGATACGCGCCGTGCGCGCCGGCAGCCCGCCCTGGGCTTGGCAAGGGGAAGGGAGCTGTTGCTGGCGGGGGAGCACGGCGCCGGGCACAGCCCAGCCCGGGTTTGCCGCGCTGCAACGCAAAGAGGCTGTAGTTAATGTATGCAGCTCGCTCGCGCTCTCTGCAGCTGACGGAGCTGCCGCGCCATTGTGGCCGGCCTTTCCCGGGCGTGCGTGGGGTTTTCGGAGCAGGGCTCGTTCTTCTGCCTCCGTGGTTGTGGAGTGCAGAGCAAGGGACGTGCCCACGTCCTGTGCGCCCTCGGGCTGCAGGGGCTGCGGCTGCGGCCAGCGAGCGGCTTCCTACGCACGCAGCCAGCGCCCCTGCATCCCCGCGCGCCGCGTCCCGCCCGGCCGCTCGCGTCCCGCGTGTGCTCGCGTGGCCCGTGCTGCCCGCCGGGACGCGCCCCGGCCGCGCTCGGCTCCCCACGGGGCCTCGCGGTGCAGCAGGGAGCTCTCCTCGCACACTCATCCCTGCGCGCGCCGTTTCCAATGACAACGCGCTCTCCCCGCAGAGCCTCTGAGCAAAATGTCTTAGAAAGCACCGAAACGCTCCTGGGTGTCACCCCTGCCCCGGCGCCCTGCGCGGCAGCCCCTCGTGCCGGGTTGTCGGGCTGCTCCTCGGGAAGGGCGGTGGGCAGGAGGCGCCTGGGGACGCCGTCACGTGCGACCCGCTGGCTCCAGAGCCCGCAGGGTCCCCGCAGCCGCGCTCGGCCGCGCTCGCTGCTCTCCCAGCCGCTGGCACGAGTCCAAGCCCAGCTCTTTCTATCACTTAAGAGCCAGGCCCAGTGGCGCTGACTGTATTTCCCTTTGCATTTCCAAAGGCGACGCTGGGACCTGCTAGCCTTTTCTCTGCAAATCCGCTGTAGCTTGAAGCTCATTTCAGCTCCATCCTATTGATGTTGATTCCCTGTAATTTATTTTCAAAGCATCCTAACTCCCATTCCTGACGTGGCCAGAGCATTTCGACGCTCCTCCAGGCGCAAGGCAGTTTATTTCCCCCGCGTGCGCACTGGGCGCAGGGCGAGCTGGAAGCGGAGCGCGCTCCACGCTCCGAGCTCTGAGCCCACAGCACTGGGATGCTGTGTGGGTTCAGGCAGTGCCGGGAGGTCTGCGGAAGCCGCCCCGAGGCGGCTCTGCTGCCCGGGATCAGCTGCGCCGCAGGAGCGGAGCGTCCCGTCGCCTGGAGCACCCTGCACGCAGGCAGCAGCGGGTGAGGTGCAGGGCTGATCTGCCCTGTGCCCGGGAAGGGCTGGCCCGCGGACCGGCCAGCTGCTCCGCGCTGGCAGGGGCCAGGGGAACCCGGCTGCCCTTGGCCGCTTCTGGCCGTGCGCTGGCTCCCCTCTGCTTTGGGTGGCCGCCGCGTCGTGCTCTGGGGCACACCGTGTCCGAGCTGCTGCTGCCCGTGCTGCCCGACCGGCCCACGCCCGGGCTGCCTGCCCGGGGGGAGCCTCACCCTGTGAGCAAGGCGAGTGGGCCGGGCGGGCTGGGGAACAGGCCCAGGCGCTCCGGACGAGCGTCCTCGCTGTCCTGAGCTCAGGTTCCAGGTTGTGCTGAGAGGCAGCGGTCAAGAGGCGCGTGCTTTGCATGGCACGCGCCACTGCCGCCCCTGATGCCCTGTCCCCTGCCCCGGCAGGTGATGCTCGCCGAGCGCAAGGGCACGGATGAGCTCTACGCTGTGAAGATCCTCAAGAAGGACGTGGTCATCCAGGACGACGACGTGGAGTGCACCATGGTGGAGAAGCGAGTCCTGGCGCTGTCGGGGAAGCCGCCGTTCCTGACGCAGCTGCACTCCTGCTTCCAGACCATGGTGAGCGCCGAGGCTGCGGCTGCGCCCGTGCCGGCAGCCCCCGCTGAGCACGGGCAGACCGCAGCGTCTTGGCCTCTGACGGGGAGGCTGGGGCAGAAACTCCCCCCTGGAGGGGCCAAGATTCCCGCAGCGTCTCTGGGGCATCAGCGTGAGTCAGCAAGGCTTGTCCTGGAGCCCTATAGAGGCTTCCCATAGTGATCGTGCTGGTAGCACGATGGCGGTGCAGGCAGGGCGCGTTACCGAGAGCTGGCACCGCGCGCCCTGCTCGCTGCGAGCGCGTCCCGCAGCGCGCCTCCCACCCCACCCCTGCCTCGGGCAACGGGCACGAGCGGAAACCCGCAATTCCACACGTGGAGACGGGGCGAGGGGCGAAGCGGGTGACGTGGAGGGTGCTTCCGGGGTGGCCGGGACCGTCCCGCGGGCAGCTCCAGTGCTCAATGAACAGACGCTGGGCGGGAGGAGTTGGGCTGGGCTGCGCTCCTCGTGCCCGGGCAGGAGACAGACTAAACGGGCAGTTAGGAGGAGGCAGCGCTGGAGGAAGCCCGGAGGGAAGGGACTCGGGATGCGGCTGCTGGAGGCCGCGCGGAGGCCCGCGCTGCCCGGCGGGCTGGGCGGCTCCAGCCGCGGCGCTCGCGGTGCCCCTGCGCGCTGCGCTCCCCAGCGCGGCCCCGGCCCCGCTCTTGGCTCCCAGCTGCCTCTGGCACGAGCCGCCCTTCCTGCCGCTCTTCCTCCCCAGCGATATATTTAGGAGGCAGCTGCAGCGGGCGCCGGCTGCGCCGTGGTCGCTGCCGCGCGGCGCCGGCTCAAGGTGACTCCGCTCGCGGCGCCCGCGCCTCCTCGCTGCCTCTCATGGCCCCGTGCGCTCGGCCGGCCTCAGCGCCAGGCGGGTCTGGCCCGGGGGGACGAGGCCACGATGTGAAACGCCGGGGGCTGTCCCACAGTGCTGGGGGTGCCAAGTGCTCCCGCTGCTCCGCGCCTTTCCTCCTCCTCCTCCTCCTCACATTGCTGGCGGGGAAGGGCCGTGGGGGGCAGGACATGGCCCGTCACCACGTCCCCCCTCCTGACCCGTCTGTGCACTCGCTGGGGCGGTTGTGCTCACACCCCGTGTGCTGGCAAGCACGGTGGTTGATGGGCAGCCCCTGGCTGACCCGCTGGGCACGGGCAATTAGCTAACGAGCCGCACTGGGTGCTGTCACCGCCTGCGCGCAGGCTGGTCCCCACGGAGCCAGGCCAGGAGCATGGAGCCAGCGGCGGGCGGCGGCAGGTTCATTAGTAAATCCCTTTAAATAACCCCCGGAGCCGAGCGCCGCGCTGGCCTCCGTGCGGCACCCCGGGCGCGCCGCTGCTCACGGCTTGATCCCTGCAGGATCGCTTGTACTTCGTCATGGAGTACGTGAACGGCGGGGACCTCATGTACCAGATCCAGCAGGTCGGGCGCTTCAAGGAGCCGCATGCCGTGTAAGTCCCGAGCTGCGGGGAGGGCACGCTGCGGACCGGGGCTCACGCTGCGAGCTGGGGCTCACGCTGCGCCTGCAGCGCCCTGCACAGCCCCGGCCCCTCCGTGGCGCCCTGTTGTCCCTGCTCCACGTGACCTGGCGGAGGGTCTGCGCTCCTCAGAGCCACCCGGTGCCCGCTGGCTCCAGGAGCGGCGTGCGGAGCCACCTGGGCCGGGCCCCGCGTGCGGGAGCTCGCCAGGCCCGGGGCATCCTCCGGGGAGGGGGGCGGCGCGCGCCCGCCCGGCGGCTCGCGCTGACAGAGCCCGTCAAGGCAGCGCCCAGTAACGAGCAGGCTGCCCTCCTAACGAGGGGCCGCGTGATGAGAAGTGACAGCCCCGCCAGCCCCCAGCAGCCCCGTCCCGCTCCTCCCGCGCGCTGCACGGCGTGTGTTATGTCACACTCGTGTGATACTCGCCTGGTATTTTTATGCCACGGCTGTCCATATCCCTTGGTCATGAAGCCCAGCGTGTCTCGTTTGGTGCAATTGGATCTGAAAGGTTTTCATTCTGATTCATCTGCTTTAATGACCACTTTTCTCTCTAAATCTCGCCTTCCAGGTTCTACGCAGCGGAAATCGCCATCGGCCTCTTCTTCCTGCAGAGCAAGGGCATCATTTACCGGTGGGTGGCTGCCTGCCCTGCCTCCCGAGCCCCGCGGCGCGGAGCGCTCGTCGGGGCAGCGCGCGGCCACGCGGCACCTGGGGCCCGTCCCTGCCCTTGGCCCCATGCGAGTGGCCGTGGCCACGTGCGCCGAGGCCGCGCCGCGCGGTTCGCTGCAGGGCGCCCTTTCCGTGGCGCTGCCGTCAGTGCGAGTGCTTCGGAACAACCTGTCCCGAGACCGGCAGCGCGCCCGGCGCCTGCGCTGCGGACGCTCGCGCTCCTCCCTGCGCTCGCGGGGGACGTGGGGCCTCCTGGGGCTGGCCGCTGGGGAACGCGAGCCGGGCAATGCTGCCCCTTCCTGCTCGGGAGAATCCCCAAAGCCCGAGGTAGAGCAGAACATCCCAATCAGTGTCAGATACCATTAACTGCCGTGCAAGAAGAAACGCCAACCGCGCTAGTGAAGTTCTGAGCGGCTGAAAACGGTTCTGAAGATGAAAGAAGTGGAGCAAACCTGACGTGAGGGATGTTTTTTGCATCATCTGCTGCAGAGAAAGATTCTGGGTCTGCCAGTCCCAAGTGCCCCTTCCTTCCTCCAAATCTGAATGCAGATTTGTGCTCATCTGTCTTTGGCCCATCAGAGTTCTAAGCACTGACACTATAATTAGAAAAAATTATCTTAGAAAACAGCAAGAAGTTGTGAATTGTGCTGTTCCTTTTATTGTACTCTACCGAACAAAGTTAGAGTATGCCAAGCAGAAGGATTATTTAAAGCATAATTTTGCATGTCAAGCATTCTTGGCTCCACCAGCCTTAACTATATGGTGTGTGTGAAACACTCTGACAATCTGCTGGCGTTTTAGTGCCCGTCCCTCGTGCTCTGTCCAGGTCTCTGCGGATGGGGCCGGGCATTGGGACACTGTCGGTTTGTGTTTTCTTGGGCAGGAAGTCACGGGGAAGGGTGGGGAGCTTTATGGAGAAGCTGCTTGGCTCTTCACTGCTTGAGAGCTCAAAACACACCAGAATTTTCATAATGTAACAAACAGCACTTGAAATCCAGCTCCTGGCCCCGTTTTTGGTGGCACGCTTAGAAGCGCTTTGTGCAGCGTATGGTATGCGGGGGGTTAAAGCAATGTGGTTTGTCCTGGGGAACCCCTGGCTTGGTTTTGCTCGTTTTCCCTCGCCCTGCAAGACGTCCGCGCGGGCGCCTGGCTCGGGGAGCCGGCCCCTTTCCTTCCCGCGCTCCCTGCGGCCCCTGCAGAAACGTTCTCCTCTCCCTTGGCAGGGACCTGAAGCTGGACAACGTGATGCTGGACAGCGAGGGGCACATAAAGATCGCGGACTTCGGCATGTGCAAGGAGAACATCTGGGACGGGGTGACCACCAAGACCTTCTGCGGCACCCCCGACTACATCGCGCCTGAGGTGGGGAGGCCGGGGGCTGCTCCGGGCCGGTGCTTTGGGGAGCGGGCTTGGGACAGGGGAGGCTCCTCCGTGAAACACGCTGTGGGGCTGCAGTGGGGCTGGGGAGCGCGGCCGGGCCGTGTCCCGGGCTCCCTGCATGGCCCCGGCTGCCGCCCCTGCCGGGAAGCTCCGGAGCGCCGTGAGCCCAGGGCGGGAGCGAGGGGAGAGTCCGGTGCGAGGGAGCCTCGTGGGCCCCTTCCCGCTGCGGCACGTGCTCCCCGGGCCTGACTCATCCGCGTTCTGCCGGAGGAGTCGTTTTCTGAAAGGACACGTGTTTTCCTTGCAAGACGGCTAATTTTAGTCAAAGAGAATGTCATTTGTTGGGCTGGGGGGACCATAAAGGAGCATTCTGCTCAGATTCTCTGGCAGCAGAGCCAGAATAGCTCTGTGGGATCGCGTCCCTGATGGCAGCCACGGATCTGGCTGGGCCGGCGCGTGGTCTGGATGTGCCGGCCGGGAAAGCTGGAACGTCGGCGTCCTTCCTGCCATCAGCCCTTCCCAGGAGAGGCTGCGGGCAAGGGGCTTCCCGAGGCGCTTCCCAGCGGAGGGAGGGGCGGGATGGAGGAGCTCAGGGATGCGCTTCTCCCTGCTCCTCCATCCCCGGAGCCGCTGCGCTCGCAGGGCACGCGACAAGTGCTCCATGGTGCGTTTGGAGGGGGCATTTATAACACTTGGGTGGGCAATTGTTCCCAGATGCTCCTTCCCTTAAAACAAAAACATCCCTCTAAAATCTTCTTGCTCGTGTGAATTTTCAGCGATGAGATTAATTTTTCAATGTTTATCCATTTAAATGTTTTAGAGAAAGGGATTCTCTGTGCAGGGATGCGGTGAGATGCCCACGTATGCTAAACTCTGTTGTGTTTTGCTGCAGCCAGGGAGATTTTTAATTACTAGTTGAAACGAGTATTACAGAGCCATGTTCCACCAAGATTAATACTGGTGTCCTGTGGAATGTGCCTGTGTGGCTGGTGTGATTAATACTCCTTCAGAGCAGGACAAATGACCGGTTCTCTTGGTATTTGCCTGAGCATTATCATTTCAACACTTATATTCTTCTGCTTGTCCTATCTTTTTCTTCTCCAGAAGAAAAGGAGGAAATGGGAAATTAGGATGCAAATCACTACTGTATCCAGAAATAATATTAAAGCCTGATAGCAGTAGGTTTCCAGGGAGTAAATAACACGTCCCTTATTTATGAACGGGGTATAAAATTCTTGCCTGGCCTCACGTTTGGTGGCAAAGCCGGTGCCACGTCCCGTGTTCGTTCCCTAGCTGCAGTCCGGGGCTCTTGCACCAGACCCTGTGGTTTCCTCGCGCTGGGAGCCGCAACGCTCCCCAAGCCGACGTGTCCGTGGGCCAAAGCTGTCCTGGGGTTTGCTTGACCCATTTTTGGGGCCTTTGCTCTTCCCATGTGGAGTCCCGCACGTGCCAGGGTGGTGGGTGGCACGTCGCCCGCGGGCCCTGGTGGGGGGACGCGGTGCCTCGCTCCACGCACCCCCCCAATTAGCATGTGATTTGCATTGCTGCTTCAATCTATGAATCTCTGCCGAGCAGGAAGCCGTAATTAGGATGAATAAATTGTGTAATTGTTTTGCGCTAAGTAGCAGATGGCAGAGCCCAAGGGCGGACAACGCCGCGCTGCCGTGACGCCCGCACGGCGGTGCCCGAGCGCGGCCGCGGCGGCTCCTTCGCCACCCGCGGACGGGGCCCTGTCCCCGCCGCCACCCCCGGGCTGCCCCACGCAGCCTGTTCTGTGCTCCGAATCACTTGGGCTCCAGAGCATCCGCAGTGAGCGGGGGCAGGCGGTGCTGTCGGGCCGCGTTAGGCTCTTGTGCAGGGACGCGCGCTAATGAATGGCAGAGCGCACGGGAGCACACGGGAGTGCGCCGGAGCACACGAGAGCGCACGGGAGCACACGGGAGCGTGCCGGAGCACACGGGAGCACACGGGAGCACATGGGAGCACACGGGAGTGCGCCGGAGCACACAGGAGCACACGGGAGTGCGCCGGATCACATGAGAGCGCATGGGAGCACACGGGAGTGCGCCGGAGCACACGAGAGCACACGGGAGCACACGGGAGTGCGCCGGAGCACATGGGAGCACACAGGAGCACACGGGAGCGCGTGGCCACCGCACCCAAGCAAGCAGCACCAAGCAGCAGCGCCAGGCCCTGCCGTGCTGCTCCAAAGCAGCTGCGCTGAGTCGGAGCAAAAAAACGAAGCTCGGTCTGCGTTGGGATGAATCTGCCCAAATTCACACTGAACGTTCCCATTTTTGTCTAATATTTAGCGTGCATCTGGGGCTTGGTTTTATTTCGGCTGCTGAGCCCTGTGCCTGGGGAATATTTTGCTTATATCTGTGGTTTTGCACCGTTTTGGAGGGCCGAGGCTCAGCAGATGACCCGGTGCTCTCGCGCTGGGCCGCAGCCCGGGCTGGGTTTGCGCCGCGCCGCCCGGGGCGCGATCCATCCCGCTCTCCGTGTCGTTTGCAGATAATCGCCTACCAGCCCTACGGGAAGTCGGTGGACTGGTGGGCATTCGGCGTGCTGCTCTACGAGATGCTGGCCGGCCAGGTACCCGTGCACGCGTGGCACTGCGCCCTCGGCACGGAGCTCAGCTCTGCCACGGGGCGGGCAGCGCGGGCCAAACAGCGCCAAGGGCGCCGTGGGGACGGTTTTCCCGCGTGGGAACGATGACGGGTGGAATCAGGGACGTGTCCCCAAACTCTTGTCGCTTTGCACAGGCTCCCTTCGAGGGCGAGGATGAGGACGAGCTCTTCCAGTCCATCATGGAGCACAACGTGGCCTACCCCAAGTCCATGTCCAAGGAGGCAGTGGCCATCTGCAAAGGGGTAAGGGCCGGAGCGGGAGCCCGCCTTGGGACCACGGTTACGAACCGCTCCCCAGGCAGCCAGCGCGCGGGTTTGATCTGGCACTCCCAGAACTACGTAGTGTTGTAGGAACCTGTTAAATGCTTCCTTTTAATATTAATATTTAAAATACCCGCATGCCCCATGTCTCCCAATAGTGCTCCTGCCTGCCGGGGACCTTGCACGGCGCGGGCGGTGCGTCCCGCTCCGCCCGGTCCGGAGCGGGCGCCATGCGCGGAGGTGTCCGCTTGTGCGGGCGCTGCGGGGAGGGCTCCGCGCTCCAAGCGGGTCAGCGGCACGGGATGGTTCCCAGGGCACCCCGCCGCCCGTTTCTGTAAAAGGTGCTAAAATCCCCGTGTGAGATTAGAAAGGGCCCTGGTGGTTGGAGAGGAGCCGCCACAAGCTGCCTCCTGTCTCCAAGGGCCCCGCGTGCCGCGAGCGGCTCCGCGGCGCTCACCATGAGCCGGGGAGCGAGCAGGGCTGGAGCAGCGAGGGGCAGCGAGGCCTCGGGCTCCTTCGCAGCCTCATCAGACATGACTGGGGTGCTGGGAATGCGCCAGGGGAGCCCTGGTTGAAGCGGTGGCTGCTGCTTTTCCCAGCGCCGGGCTGCGCGGGCGGGCGCTGAAGCGGGCGCTGCGCTTCCCTCGGGAAGGCCTTGACCTCGGCCAGAGCGGGGCCCGCGCGTGGAGCGTCCTGGTGCCGGGACG
The DNA here is from genome assembly GCA_003342815.1 of Eudromia elegans. NCBI lineage: Eukaryota > Metazoa > Chordata > Aves > Tinamiformes > Tinamidae > Eudromia > Eudromia elegans. The sequence continues at coordinate 5,790,523 of PTEX01000029.1, forward strand.
GACGCTGGCCCCGGGGCTGCGCCCTGCTCCTGCCCCCGCCCTTGTGGGGGCTCCTTGCGCGGAGGGGGTTCCCCGCCGAGCTTGAGGGCGCAGGCGGCGTTGGTGCCGCCGGGCCGCGGGAGCGGAGCCTCGCAGCAGCCCTGCCGTGGGTGCACGGCGGGCGCCGGCCGGCGCGCTCAGCAGCCGCGCGGGTGGTTTTCACCGCGGGTGCTCATGGGGAGCACTGGTCGTGAGCGGCTGCAGCCCATGCAGCGGGGCAGGAGCAGAGCTGGGGTGACCTGAGGTCTGGAGCATCCGCCTTCATCTGCGGAAACATGAGGGTTTCCGAAGTATTAGCCTGGGGATTAAATCGACTTGTTCCTGTTTAACACGAACAATGCTAAATGATTATCCAGCGTAATCCCAGGGCTCCGGCCCGCGGGCTGGCGGGTCCGGTGTGTCCGTGGCAGCTGGTGCCTCCGAACTGGCATGAATAGGAGCGCAATGGGGAGGCAGGACAGTTTCATTCCTGGCGGCAGCCGTTGGGAATGCTGCCGGCTCCGCAGGTCCGTTCCCGCCGTGGAGCTGCCCGTGGCATTGGCGGGGCTGCCGTGGGATGGTGGGTGTCTCTGCTCCACGGTGGAACGGGGTCAAGGGCAGCGCTTGAATTCAAGCGGGGCCTGCATGTGTGTAAAGGAGCTGCCGGGTAAGCCGTGCGCTTCTGGCCAGGAAAAGCTCGTTAGTAAATTAACGTGGACTGTGTCTGCTGCCGTGGGTGCCCGGAGCCCTGCACGGCGGCGCTGGAGCGGGGCACGCGCCGGGTCCCGGCCTGCCCACGCGCAGGGAAGGGCCCCCTGCCCCAGCCCCCGTCGGCCTTGCCGGCCCCTCGAGGGCCCCTTACCCCGACCTGCGCGTGCGGGGCTGTGAACGGGCTGGACGCTGCGGGGTGGGTCACTCATCTCACCCGGGCGCTGGCCTTGGCGTCACCTCCGTTACAGCAACCCAGGGCTTCACGTCCCGTGACGCCGCTCCCGGGGCAGTGAAGGAGCCGGGCGCGGCACAAATCCCCCTTTCTCCTTTTTCTCCCCCAAGCTGATGACCAAGCACCCGGCCAAGCGCCTGGGCTGCGGCCCGGAGGGCGAGCGGGACATCAAGGAGCACGCGTTCTTCCGCTACATCGACTGGGACAAGCTGGAGCGCAAGGAGATCCAGCCGCCCTTCAAGCCCAAGGCGGTGAGTTGCCGGCCCGCGCGGTGCCCGCGGACGCGGCGCGGGAGCTGCTCCGGAGGCGGCTGCTCCGCAGGCCGGGCACGCGCCGGGCAGCGACGCCCGACGAGCGGCTGGGGCGGCCGCGGGAACGCCGGTGCCCTGGCGCCTGCGGAGCGGGGAGCGCCGCGCGCCCATGCGGCCGCACTGAGGTGCTGCTGGGTTTGTCATGCCGGGGCCTGGACCCGAGCGGGTCTCTGCTCCTCGCAGCACCGAGCCCGGCGCCTGGCTAGCGCAGCCCCATCTCGCCCAGCAGCTTCTGCCCAAGGCCGAGGGAGGCGGCGGGAGCCTTGGGTGCGGAGGAGCCCTGCGAGGGGGAGGGCAGGAGCCTGGGCTGCCCCCCTTGCTTGCGGATGGCATTGCCGCGGGAGGGAGGTGCTGCTGGTGCCGGGCGCCCGGTGTGGGAGCGCTCAGCAAGAAAGGAAGAGCCGCCCGGGCTGGCGGAGGGATCCGCTGCCCGAGTACCCCGGGGCTGCCCCTGCTCCCGCGTCCCCGCAGGGCCCGGGCAGCCCCTGCCCGCTGGGCACAGCCTGGGGCGCCGAGCGGGTCTCACCCTCAGCGGGACGGCCAGTGCGGGAGGACGGAGGGCCCCAAGCTGCGGATCCGCATCCCTGGCTCCCAAGCCCCATCCCTGGGCTCCCAATCCCCATCCCCAGGATACCAAGCCTCATTCCTGGCTCCCAAGCCCCATCCCTGTCTCCCAGCCCTTCCCATGGAGCAGTGACTCAAGGATGAGGGGGCATATCCCTGGTTTCCCGGTCTCCTTCTGCCCCTGCTGGGGTCATGGACATGTCTGGAGCCCGGAAGGGGCGACCATGTCCGTGTGTCTCGTCCGCAGCTGCTGGCCCAGCTGGGGCTCGGGAACAGGGAAGCTCAAACCTGGTCCCGCTCGCGCTGCTTCTCATCCCAGCGATCGCGGTGGGGACCTGCTTGTCCCTCCCTGCCTCGTGCTGGGGCGCAGCCCAGAGCTCAGAGAGGTGCTGGGTGCACGCGAGTCCTTCCCTCGCGGGAGGGAGCTGCTGGGAGCCCCTTTCACGTAGGGGTGGGCGCTCTTGGCCCCCCGCTGCCCTCCAGCAGCCTCGTCCCTCCTGCAGCTCCTGCCTGAGCAACCGAGCACGAGCAGACGGCCCCTGAGCCCCTTGCGAGCCCAGAGCCGCGGGGCGGTGCCTGCCTGCAGCCCCGCTCACTCGGTGCCGCCCGCCGCGTCCGAGCGCCCGCGGTGCCCCAGGGCCGCGTTAGCAGAGAGCGAAGGCGGGGAAGGGGTCCCGGGAGCGGCCCGTGCGGGGCCAGCGGGGCAGCCTGCCTGGGCAGCCGTGGCGAGGCTGCGCGGGAGCGGCCCCCGCGGCGCATCGGGCTCTGCGGTGACGTGGAGCAGAACTCCTGGCTCGTGCCCGTGCACGGGCGGCCGCAGAGCGGGGCGCTCGCTGGGCGCTCACAGGTGCCATTGAGACAAACGGGCCCTGGCGTGCGGCTGGGCAGGACTCGGTGCCCGCGCAGCAGCACAAGCTTCGCGCCCCCGAGCGTCCCTCCTCCTGCTCACGCCGTAACCGCCGTGTCCCGCACGCCTCTGCGTTCACGCGCAGTGTTGCCTGTTGTTTGTTTGTTTGTTTTTTACTGTTAAAGAAGCTGCATTCTGTCAAAGCACTTTCGTACTGTTTCTGTGTTTAAAGTATGCAAATTTTGTCCTGCTTTAAATGTCTTATTTCTTTAAACATCCTTTTGATCACCGACCTTGGAGCAGAGGATGGTAAGCTATTGTCTCCTGCTTTTCACCTAACAGCTGGCGTTGGGAAAAATCTTCACGTTTGATAGGACGGGAAGATTAAGAGCGAGGCAGGTGCGGTTGATGTAGGATTTAGGCAGGATTAAGGCAAGGCGGGTACCTGCTGGTGGCTGATACTGCGGCAGCTCTGCCTCCGCGCTGCAGAGCTGCTCCTTTCATGCCATCTGCGAGAGCAGAGCGGCGCGGGAACGAAAACGGGGGTTGTGCAGCTCGACGTGTCCTGGGTGGGCGGCCGGGGCGGCTCTGCCGGCCGCGGGGCCGCGCGCTGCGCCCTGCCGGGCTCGCCCCCCCGCGCGGAGGCGGCAGGCGCTGCTCCGTGCAGGCTGCGGAGCAGGGAGCGGGAAGGGGGGCCCGGGGCGCGCAGGGGTGCGCGGGGTCGAGCTCCGCGCGGCGAGCCCCACGGAGCGAGTGGTGCGTGCCAGGGAGCCGGGCGGGGAGTCGCGTGCAGGGTCACGGCCCGTGTTCGCTTCGTCCGTGTCGGGGTGGTGACGGGAGCGCTCGGACCGGGGCGTCGCTGCGAGGCGGCTGCAACGGGGCTGCCCCGGGATTCCTGCGTCCATCGGGATTCCTGCATCCATCGCGATCCCTGCACCACCCAGGACATGTGTTTGCTCTAGGCTGGATCCCGGTCTCTCGTTGAGATAATTATTGTTTCGGGTATCTAATTACTCCTTTACTTTGCAGAAGGAGTGGTGATTTGTAAAGTCCCTGCATGCTGAGAGTGTTGAATTCACACGGCAGAGCACAGGACTGCTCACAACAGGATGGTGGTTTAAAAATTGCTTTTAATCTAATAATTTTTAATTGCATAAATTAGACTTTCCTGTAATCGCTTTGAATTAATTAGTATTGGAATGCCAGTTATAGAGCAGATTTGGGGTAAGTTCTGGCTCTCCTGCACGGGCTGTTTTGCAGCTTTAGTTTCCATCCTTATGGGAGGAGGTTTTTGGCATTAGCAACCTCCACTCTGACGGGCTCGTTGGGACAGAGATGGAGGCCAGGATGCTACATGGGAAGAGCAGGTCAGCACCTTGTCCCTGGCCTTTGCACACCGCAAGGAGCGACGCGTGCGGGGTCGGAGCGAGCCGTCGCCGGCCTGGAGCGAGCCACCCCTCTCCATGCCGAGGCAGCAGGGCCCCGTGCGGGCTCCCGCCTCCCTGGAGGGAGCCAGATTTCCCTAAGCACGAGCTTCTATTTCCAGGAGTATTTAAGAGCCGTAATCTTCCATGAGTGGCAAAGAGCCAGTTTTCTAATGCGAAGCAGCCGCGGCACATGGGACGCTGCGTCCCCCGCGAGATGCTGATCTCCCTCCGAGACATCCCCGGCACCTTTGGGAGTCCGACCCCAAGCAGTTTTCACAATTAAACCCTGTCCCAAACGTTCGCCTTTATCTTTGGGCTCCAGCTGGAGGATTACGCGTTTAATCCCGCCCGGCGGAGGCGGCCGCATGGAGCTGCTGCAGGCGCCCACGGCGCTGCAAAGCACCCCGAGTGCTCCGAGTCTGGCCCAGCCGAGGGGCTTCCCCGACCCTCGGCAGCTCCGGGGCTGAGCTGGGAACGGGACCAGGGAGGCGGGATTTAGGCGCCCGCTCCGTGGGCACAGCAGGAGCTCGCGGCCGCAGCACCAAAGAGCAGGGGCGAGGGCACGGGGGCCCTGGGCTGCTCCGAGGCGGCTCCTTCTTGGCAGCAAAACGGCCATTTACGGCCTTTGATGGCATCTTGGGGATCATTGGAAAATATTTTATTGTGCCTTTTGTCTTTATTTGAAATCAAGCTAGAAACTGATAAAATAAAAAGGCTATCTGCTAAGCTGACAGCTTTATTTTTGCAGCTGCAAAAAAAGTCACTCTGTGCTGGCTATAAATATTAGACAGGACACGTTGGGGATTTATGTAAGATAAACTCCCACCCTCCCCCTTTCTCCGTTCAGGATGGAGCGATGCCTGTACATTAATATAGTACTGAAATGAGGCGGATTTTCACAACATGGCTTTAGATAAATGTAAGGCTCCGTACAGGATGTCTCCCTTCCCTCAGAGAGGAGCTTAATTTTAGAAGCTGCAGAGCTGGTGCTCCCGCCGGCAGCCGCCCGGAGCCGCTCCGTCCCCTCGGTCACCCTCACCGGGCTCGGCCGCGGGCTCCGAAGCGGCGCTGGGTCCCCGAGGCGGCAGCCGGGGCGGCGCAGGGGCTCCGCGGCAGCCACCGGCCTCGGGGCTGCTCCGCCGAGCCCGGCACAGCCTGCAGCTCCGCGGCGGTTACCGCAGCTCCGCGGCGGTTATCGCAGCCCTGCGGGAGCCTCCGTGCCCGGAGCAGGATAAGGGCAGCTCTTCCCCGGCCAGCCTCGAGCCTCGACGCCCGTCGAAAGGCTTTCCATCCAATATTCTCCCTTTCTAACATTACGGTGAGAATTATTCCTTGCCAATATACGTATTAAAAATGCATTTGTACCTTTTATCCCAATAACTGGAAGCACTTCACAAGGATTAGTTTTTAAATCTTTATGATGGATTTTGGTTCTTTTGATTTTTTTTTTTTAAGACAGCTCATTTCTCTATGGCAAAACCAAGGCTGGTGCTGTCAGCGTTTCGCGTGTGAACTGTCTCGCGTCTGCAGCAGGTTCTCGTGAAGCTAATGGGCAATGACAGCGATATTTTCAAAGCCCTGTAAACCTTTAGCGGCGCGTTGGGAGACGGCAGCATCGCAGGTGAGCTGCTTATTAGCAGGTGAAGCTGCTCCGCTGGGCATGACGGCTCCCGTCCCCTGGAGCGCTGCACACTTGCTCCGGTGTCTTGCTGGTGGTTTGTTTTATTTCCCTGCTAACAGGGAGGACTAGCGACAACATGGCCTAGAAAAGCCCATGTCTCTTCGTGTCATCGCTTTAGCTCCCAGGCTTCGTGGAACTGGCAACTTCGTTTGTGTGAATTTGTTTTCCATTCTGATGCTAATGCGGTGGCTTCCCGGCAGCCGCTGGCTGCTGCTCACACGTCCAGCCTCTGAAAGGCCCTTTTGCAAACTCCGGAGCGGAGCCTGGTCGCGCGGCTGGAGCAGCAGCCGGCTCTGCCCACGGAGCGGCGGGCGCTCTTGCCGGGTTCCTTGTCTCGGGAGTCGGGGGTTGATCTCGCAGTTCCGTCCCCGTGGCGCGGGGACGTGGAGAGCTGCCGGACGCCCCTTGGGGACGCGGTGGCTGCCGCTGGGTATCCGCAGCGCCGGGAGCGGCCGCGCGCCCCAGGCGCCGGGCCCAGCGCGGCTGCAGCGGGAGCCGAGGGCGCTGGCGCCGCTCGCGCGGGGCTGCCGGGCCGCGTCTCGCTCGGCTGCGGTCAGAGCGCGATAGGAACCCGACACGGGAGCCTCGCGCCGCCTTCCCTGGCACCTGCTCTCAGCAGAGGACGGCGCTGGGAGGCGTCGGCGTTTACATGCATTTGACTTCAATATTTTATTATATTTAGTCTGACGTTTATTAAAAATGTAAATCTGTTTCCTCAGCAAATGGCAGTTAAACACCAGGAAGAAATTGTGGCAGGGCTGGAGCACGTGTGCTCGGCGGGGAGCGGGGGCCGGGCGGGCGGCGCGCGAGGCCGGTGGCCGCGGTGGCCGTGGTGGCCGCCGCTGCGTAGGGGACGCGCTCGCCGCCTGTGGCTGCAGGAGCCCACGTCTGCATTGCAAAGGGAGCGAGGCAGAGCGGCTGGCACGAGTCCCGAGTGCTGCCTGTGCCGGGAGCCGCCGCGCTCGCCCGCTCCGGGCGTTCCCGCTCCGGGCGTTCCCGCGGCGCTGCCGGAGCGGGGGGGATGATCCCCGGCAGCAGCAGCAGCAGCGAGGGGGGCGTCTCGGCTCGAGGACGGGGGCGCAGGGCAGACGTGGAGGGGACCAAAGGCGGGCAGGGCACGGGCAGATCCTCGCCCCTCGCTGCCATGCCGTGCCGCAGCCGGGGTGCTCCGGCGCTGCCCGCAGCCAGCAGAATCCATGAGTGTTTTGCATCGTTTTCGCTTCGCCATGTGCTGCTCGGCAGGGCTGGGGGGTGCTCAGGCCCATCCGTTTGCTTTGCTTCTCCACCCACCATACGTTCTTTTTTTCCCCTCATAGTGTGGACGCAATGCTGAAAACTTCGACCGGTTTTTCACCCGCCATCCACCCGTCTTAACACCTCCCGACCAGGAAGTCATCAGGAACATTGACCAGTCAGAATTCGAAGGATTTTCCTTTGTTAACTCTGAGTTTTTTAAGCCTGAAGCCAAGAGCTAAGTAGCTGTGTAGATCTCATCCCTGCATCTTTACCATCCGGTCCCAGCTGCTGTCGTGGTGACATTTTCCATTGCAAAGTCACATTCATGGTTTTTCTTTAGTCATGATACTAGAGTGACCATATTTCAAAGCCAGGAGAGTCTTCACATGATTCGGGGCATGCCTGAATGGTAGGTGCTGTGCAGTAAGTACCGCAAATCTGTTTCTATCAAATTCTGTTTGTAAGCAACGGGCAGGATTCACCGTGTAGCGGAGGTCGGTGCAGGGCACGTCCAGCAGCGCCCGGGCCCGGCAATTAGGAGAAATCTCTGCAGCCCGTGCCCTGATTCCTGCTCTCTCCTGGTATTCCCGTGTAACCACGAGCATTTCATCCGCAGCCGCCTTAGTGCTAGAGGCGAGCGCGGGGTTTTCCGGAGCCCTTCCCGCAGAGCGGGAGCACGGCCCTGGCGCCGCGCTGGGGCTCCGGCCCCGTTGCTCCGTGCCACGGAGAGCTGCTCGCTGCCGCGCTCCGCCCGCCCCTCCGCGAGCCACTTCCCGGGTTTCTCCTCGTAGTGCAGTGTCTGAGCCGCGCTTTTATCGGAAGAGACGTAGCCGTGCAAAGCAGGGAGCTGGAAAGGACTGCTGCGAACGCTTTCAAATCCATGGTCACCCTAGTAAACATCACGTAACCTGGTTGTTCATATCAAAACTTTTTCTTTTTTTCAAATGCCAAAGCGGTTGAGTTTGTTACTTGCGCTTTAAATGTGTCAAAAATGGTATTAACACAAATGAGATGCTATTTAACATTGAACAGTATTGTGAATTCTGATATGGAGCTTGTAAAGAAATCTGTTTTAACTAATATTCTACTTAAAAAAACCCATTGCCGCTAGATATTTAAATTGCCTAAGTCTGGTTCCTGGCATCAAAGCAGGCTTCAGGAAGGAGGAAGTTCTCTTGAAACGGTAACAACCCCATGGCTTCCTTTTATACCGCTCTGCAGATGTTCGTGGGCTGTCACTTTGTACCAAGCTGCTCTGAGCTGTAATGTGCCAATTCTTTTTTTTCCGATACTGATCATGCAATAAAAAGTGGGAAATCGCTGTCAAAGCGAGCTGCGTTTCTTTGCGCACCCCGGCGAGGGGCCGGAGCCCCGGGCGGGCGGCGGCCGCCGCGCTGTCCCCGGGGCCACCCAAGGACGTGGCCATCGCGCAGGCAGAGAGGTTGCGTTCCTCAGCGGCCACCTGCTTGTCCCGAGGGCGCGCGATTCCCACCGGCACCACGCAGGCCGGGAGAGGAATCCCGGATCTCCACTGCTGTGCGGAGAGGAGGAAGGACCTGGAGAGGAGGAAGGACCCAAAGAAGGACAGGGAGAGATGGAAGGACTTGAGAGAAGGAAGGACCTGGAGAAGAACAGGGAGAGATGGAAGGAACTGGAGAGAAGGAAGGACCTGGAGAAGAACAGGGAGAGATGGAAGGAACTGGAGAAGAACAGGGAGAGGTGGAATGACCTGGAGAGGAGGAAGGACCTGGAGAAGAAGAAGGATGCAGAGAAGAGGAAGGACTTGGTGGAGGGACATGGAGAGAGAAAGGAGCTGGAGAGGATGAAGGATGTGAAAGAGGAAGGACACAGAGAGGAGGAAGGATGTGGAGAAGAGGAAGGACAAGGAGAGAAAGAAGAGCGTGGAGAAGAGGAAGGGCATGAAGGAAGGACAAGGAGAGCAGGGAGGAGGCGGCGCAGGAGGGCCCTGGGCGGGAGGCCGCAGGCTCTGCCGCACGCTCCCCTCCTGCATCGGGCTGTGCGGGCGGCTGCAGGAGGCCCCGGAGCTTCCGCAGGCTGCGGAGCTGGCGCCTCGTGCTGCTCCCTGGGAACGGCCCGTGGAGCGGGCGGCAGCGGCATTCCCGGCTCTGGGGCTCCCTGGGCCCTGCCTGCGGCGTGATCGGCTTCTCCGCCTCCCCACGGAGCTGCCGGGGCCACGAGGCGGCTCGGGAGGCACCGGCGGCCACGAGGAGCAGACGGAGCCCAACGGGCGCAGCTGGGACGGGCAGCAGGGAGCGACAGCAGCCGAGCGTGTCCCACAGGGCCCTCCCTGCTCCTGCCTTCCTCTTTCCCGGCTCCTGCCTGTGACCCTTCCCGTGGAGCGACATCTCCAGAGCACGCAGTGGCCCCAGTGCCGGAGCAGGATGGAGGAGCCGCCGCTGCGGCGGGGACGCCAGGGAAGGACCGTGTGCAGGGCTCGTTGCCAGCCGGGGGGCACCGGGCGCACAGGGCCCCAGCGGGGCAGGGAGCGGGTGCTTGAGCCCTGCGCCTGTGCCCCGCTCCAGCACCGCCGCGAGCGGGGCCGGGGCTGGAACCAGCCCGGCGGGTCCCCTGCGCCGCGGGCGTCCCGGGAGGGCCCACGCGCGGCCCCGCGGACGGTCGCTCTGTGCTCGCGCTGAGTGTTGCCTTCGTTCGGAGCTTGTCCCCGGCCCCGTGTGTGTTGCCGTCCGTGCCCCGTGTGGTGTGCGTGCCGAGCGCGCCCGCGCGCCCCCGCGAGCTTAACGCTGTGCTTTCCGCCCAACAGAAGGACAAGCGCGACACGTCCAACTTCGACAAGGAGTTCACCCGGCAGCCCGTGGAGCTCACGCCCACCGACAAGCTCTTCATCATGAACCTGGACCAGAACGAGTTCGCGGGATTCTCCTACACCAACCCCGAGTTCGTCATTAACGTGTAGCCCGCGGCACACGCGTCCCGCGAGCCGGCGCTCCGAGCCGGAGCCGAGACCGCTGTGCTCCTTGTGACCCGCGAACGCTGACACCGACCCCAGTGACCTTAGTCGCTCCCACGCCGCTCCCTTGGAATGCTACGCATGGTCGATGCTTTACGCCCTTGTGCTGCAGCTTGCCGTGACTGCGCGCCCGTCCCGCGAGGGCCCCGGGGCGGCCGGGGGGCTCGTGCGGCTGCGGGCGCTGCGGGAGGCCCCTCCGGCGAGCACCCCACGAGCGCCCCACGAGCGCCCCACGAGCGCCCCATGAGCGCCCCACGAGCGCCCCGCGAGCGCCCCGCGAGCGCGTGGCCCCCGGCCCCGCCGGCTCAGGCACCGCGGCGGCAGCACGAGCGTCCTGCCCATTCCGTGAATCAGAGCAAATCTTTTCCAAGCGCGAGGTGGCTTTTTCCTTTTGCTGTTTTCTAACGTCTGGAACAGTTTGCAGTTTCAGTATCCTCTCCCAGCACACTCATAAATCTCTCTCCTGTTTTTTCACAGGCACCGTCAAAATTTAGCAGCTCTGTAAAGGATATTAATATTCTGCCAAAACAAAACACGTTTATATTCTTGGTTTACAGTTTAGCCAGCGAACCTACGCCCGCCACAACAGGGCTGTACTGAGGGCTATTTCTAAAGGCACCTTTTATACTTGACACCCTCCACTATGATCTTAGAGCCTCCAAATCATGAATTTTACGGACATGTTGATTTGCCTGATCTCAGTCGAAGCTCCTGGGGATGTTGCTCCCCAGTCCAGCCCCCTGCAGCATTCCCAGTTTTCCGGGCAAGGAAGGTGCTGCAGGCGGACGGGGTGGGCGCCGAGCGTCCCCCGTCGTGCGCGGGGCCTTGCAAGCAGCAGGCGGGACCGAGCCCGTGTAAATAGACACGCCTTCACGGCTGGGGAGACGGGGCGGGCGGTTTGTGAATCACACAGAGTCCTGTCGGCCAGGTCCCGGTTCGTGGATCTGTTCTAGACCTCGGGCTCCCGGGGAAATTCTCCCCCGCTGCTAATGGCTCCCTAAGGACAAGAGCCGCTGCCGCGGCCGCTGCTCGGAGCCCGGGGCCCTGGAGCAACCCTGGGCTGGCGGCCACAAAACACAACCAGAAAAACTGCAAATTGTGCCAGATCCGAGGGGCTGATGGAGATGGGCTGGGACCAGAGCAGCCCCAGCGGGCTGCGTTGCTGCTGGGAGCGCTCGTAGCTGCGGCGCCCACGCCGGGGCTCGCAGCATGTCCCTTAGCGCCCCCTCCAAACCCGTCGCTGCACAGCTAGCTCTGCTCGTGGTGAATGTTTCACTATCCGTGTCCTCAGGTCCCGCATGCTCCGCGGAGGCTCCGCCGTGGTGCGGAGTGCGGCCGCGCGCCGGGATGCGGAGTGACACCGGTGCATGGAGTGGGATGCGCTCAGTGCCAAGAGGCCCCGCGGGAGCCTCCGCAAGCAGAGCGGGCGCAATGCCACCCGTGGGGGCGAAGGCTGCACCCCAAGGGCCACCTCTTGCCAGCTGCTGCTTGCCAGGCCCCTTGGAGACGTCACGCCCGCCGCCAGCGCCCTGAGGAAGGACAAGGTGCCAGCGGCTCCGTTTGCCGTCATGGCCCGAGGGAACCTTTGCCGTTCGGCCGCCACGCGGGACTCCGGGCTGCTCCGTCCTGGGGCGCTGGCGGAAGGTCGGGGCAAGGAGGTGCCCGTGAGCAGCAGGGCAGGTGGGACGGCAGGAGCCCCGGCAGGAAAGGCCCCTCCTTCCCGCTGCTCAACACGTCTTCCCCGGGGCACCGGTGGCTCCGCTCCGCTCCGCGCGGGCGCTGCTGCCTGGGGCGGGTGCTCGTGGCACGGCCTGGGTACCGAGGCACAGCGGGCACGGCGCAGATGGCGTGCCTGGGACAAGCGCTGGTGGCGCGGAGCTGGCGCTGGTGGCACAGCACCGTCCGGGTGCTGGCGGTGTGGTGACAGTGCTGCTGGCATGGCGTGGGTGCTGATGGCATGGGTGCTGATGGCATGGTGACGGTACGGGTGGCATGGCATGGGTGCTGATGGCACGGTGTGGTGCAGGTGCTCATGGCATGGCATGGGCGCTGCTGGCATGGCGCGGTGTTGGTGCTGGTGGCCTGGCACGGCACGGACGCTGCTGGCGCTGCGGGCACGGGGCAGGTGCAGGAGCAGCGCTGCCCACCCAGCACGGCCGCCCCGGGAAGCACCCTCCCCTCGACCCCCTCCGCTCCGCGGGCGCGGGGTTTGGGTGGCAGCGCCCGGCAGCCCTCGGCGCTCATGTCCCTGCCGCGTGTTCCCAGCGGTGCCCGGGAGGCAGGTGGCATCGCAGGCAGCCGGCACCACGTCCTGGTGCCTCCGCAGCCTCGCTGCTGCCCCGGGCACGTGGCCAGGGTGACCTGTGGCCACGGCCACCCGTGCCCGGCCGGACACCGGGGCCTCCCTGCCCTGGGAAGGGAGCGGTGCTGGCAGCGGCCGATACCCCCGCAGCCTCCTTAATAAACGCGAGGGGCAGAGCCCTTGGTGGGACCTCAGCAACGACCCGGGAGGCCAGCGGGAACGGGATCAGCGGGAACGGGAGCGCAGCCGCTCCAAGGACAGGGCCCGGGCGCGGAGCAGCAGCACGGGCCGGCGCTGCCGCATCCTGCTCCATGCATGGAAGTGTCATCCAAGCTGTTTGTCTCTGACCACGTCCCAACCGGCAACTGAAAATGAAGTGGAGAAAAAAACTGAACCTGTTTATTGTTGATGAGTTTGTGTTTGTGAATTTGATTTCACCTGCAAGTATTTGATGACTTTTCTACATCCTAGACTACCTGCTCTGTGTTTGTCCAGGGTTCTCCTTCCTAGACCTCCTTTTAGATGGGCATATACTCTTTATCTATTTGCTGCATGTATGAGAAAATAAAACATATAATTTTAAAGAAAAGCTGCAAGTGAGACTCGGTCACTGGGGCCTTGGGAGGTCTGGGGCTGCTGCTGCGGATGGGACCCCCATGCACTTAAACCATCCCCAGCCCCGATACCAGGACACTGCGCTCCACGTGGGCCTTCCCACCAGAGACCGCATGGTCCAGGATTTCCGAGTTGTGGGAATGCCACCGCCGCCTGGCCCTGTGTCCCCAGCGCTTTGAGACGCTCCCCAGTGCCCCTTATTGTGGCTGCTGCAGAGGAAGCATTCGCTTTGGTGACACCTCCCTTAATTATGGGAGCTAATGACAAAACCATGGTGACAAATGACTCAGCTTTCAGCAGTGAAGTTAATGAATTCCGAAGTTGGAGTCTCCAGCGGAGCAGCTGGAAAAACCCGATTACGGAGGTGCCTTCGGAGGTGCCGGGAGCTGCCGGCTCCGCACGACCAGCAGCGCAAGCCCGGGTTCCGGCAGGGTCCAGGTGGGGCCCGGCCCCCCAGCATGGACAGGGAGCTCTGGGGCCGTCCCGGCCTCCTCCCGCGGGGCCTCCTCCCGGCCGCGTCTCACCCGTGGGATGGAGGGGGCCGGGCTGAGCGCGCCGGGCACCCGCCCGGCGCAGCCGGGACCCCGGAGCAGCCGCCCTCCCTGGGGGCTCCGGTGCGGCCGCACACGCTGTGGACACCCCGGGCTGGGCTAACGCCCCCGGGAGACTGCAAACCCCTGCGGGGGCAGCTCCACCGCCCGGCCCCACGCCCAGCGCCGCCCCCGGCCCCGCGTCCCACCTGCAGCACCTGCCGCCCGGAGCAGCAGCCGACACCGCGGCCCGAGAGCCCCCGTGGCCCCCGGCGCCCACAGGAACCGGCACCCTCGTCCCCTCCCCAAACACACGTGTATTGCAGAGTACCAGTATAGATTCCCGATATATGAACACATCAACGTCTCTCCCCCGGTGCCCAGGCAGCGGGTGCTTTGCCCTCCATCCGGGGGTGAAGCAGCAGCCGGTGCTGCAAAGATGAATGTGAAATTGGAGGCTGAGGTGGTTGCTTGGCTCTCACGTGTCCCGGCTTCCCAGAGTCTGATGTTTGCGCCCAGCAATACCTGTGTGTGCTTGCACGTATGTACGTGTGCACCGGCGGCGAGCGGGGACGTACGCGCTGTCAGGTAAACCGGCTGCGTGCCTCTTGCACGTAACCCCTACCAAGTTATTAGTGTAAGAGGTGGATATGCCATAGGGCTTATTGGAAAGGTCGCATGAGTCATAAGCTCATCCAACTGGCAGCAAAAATGTTTGCGAGCGATGAGCTAGCAGAGCCAGAGCGAGCGTTTTAACCAGTGTCAAACAATTAAGGCTCTCGCCAGGGCCCTGTGCCCGGCACCAGCCTCCCCTTCCCCGTCCCGCTCTGCCCCGCGGCACCCGCGCTGGGCGGGGGGCTCCAGGGATCCTCACGGGGCAGGCAGGCAGGGTGCACGTGTGTGCATGTAGGTGCCATGTGGGTGCAGGCGCATGGCTGCATGTGCACGCGTGCCTGTGTGTGCACATGTGTGTGCATGCACGTGTGCACATGCGTGTGAGCTTGTGCGTGTGAGCGCTGCACACGCCTGTGCTGGGGCTCCTGCGGAGCTGCCGCTGCGGCCCCGGGGCAGGCGCAGGATCCCAGCCCCGCACCGGGGCCGCCGGGAGGGGGGACAGGGCAGCCGGGCCGGCCCCGGCCGCATCCCGGCGCCCTGCGAAGGCAGGGGGGGTACGAGGCCCCTCCAACCGCCCAGCCCGGTCCCCCGAACCCCACCGTGCGGTGCCCGGTGCCTGCGCCCCCCGCCCGTTTCCCAGCCCCCCCGCCCGGTGCCTGCCCCTCCATC
>PTEX01000029.1:5805394-5824472 GCA_003342815.1 Eudromia elegans
CCCCGCCGCCCGCGGCCGAGCCCGCCTCCGCCCCCCCCCGCCGGTGCCTTGGCCGGGCGGCGCGGGGGCTGCGCCGGGAGTCGCGGATCGGAGCCGCTCGGTGCCCGCTCCGCTCCGCGCTCCACTCCGTTCCCCGCTCCGCTCCCGGCTCCGCTCCCCGCTCTGCTCCGCTGCTCCCGCTGCGCTGCTCCCGCTCCGCTCCCCGCTCCGCTCCCCGCTCCGCTCTCCCCGCTCCGCTGCTCCCTCTCCGCTCCGCTCCGCTCCCTGCTCCGCTCCGCTCCGCGGGCCATGCTGGCCGGGCGCCCGCGGGCTGCGCGGCCCCGCGCGCTGCAGCCGCCGCCGCCGCGGGCCGCCGGGCCATGATGCGCGGGGCGCGGAGCGCGGAGCGCGGCGGCGGCGCCGGCCCTTCCCCTGCGAGCCGCCGCCGGGCCATGAAGCAGCATGAGGATGTGTGAGCGCGGCGCCCAGATGCTCGTCACCACGGTGGGAGCCTTCGCAGCCTTCAGCCTCATGACCATCGCCGTGGGCACCGACTACTGGCTCTACTCGCGCGGCGTGTGCAGGACTAAGTCCGCGAGCGACAACGACACGAGCCGCAAGAACGAGGAGGTGATGACCCACTCGGGGCTCTGGAGGACGTGCTGCCTCGAAGGTACCTGCGCCGCGGGACCGGCCCCGCTCCGCGCTCCGGCGCCCCCGGCAGCCCCGCACCGACCCCCGGCCTCGGGGGCGCCTCCCGCGGGCACCGACGGGCGCTGCTGCGAGGCGGGGACGAAACTTTCCGGCGGCTCCTCCGTGCAGGATGTGGGGGCGCTGGGACCCCAAGGTCGCTAGGGAATCAGGGGGCACAGGGAGCTCTGGGTCTCGGGGGCCTCTGGGGACTCTGGGGGTGCTGGGGGCTCTAGGGTTGCTGGGGGCTCTCGTGGTGCTTGTGGTGGCCGCGAGGGTGGCAGCCTGGCCGGGGTTGGGGCTCTCGCTGCGGGCGGCCACGCAGGGGGCTCCGAGCTGCTCTGCTGACGTGGCCTTGGGGCAGGAGGGAACCCGGAGTGTTCCAGGCTGGGGTCTGCTCTGGGCCCCACAGGATGTTGCAGCAGGAGCAGCCGTTGACCCCACAGCAGGTGCCGGCAGATCCCGGCCGGGTCTCCGCGGGCGCCATGTCCCCGTCGCGGGGCCGGCTCAGCCCGCCAGCCCGGCGCCTCGCAGGCCCGTCCACAGTGTCACGCGTCCCCCTCCAAACAGCAGCGCGGACGCACCGTCCCCCTGCCGCCACCCCCGGCACCGGGGCAGCGAGTCGCTCGGGCATCGGGTGCCAAGGCCGGCGGGGCTGGCGCTGCCCCCCTGCACCCCGCTGTGAGCGGCCGTTCCCCCCGCGCCGCGGGACGCGCTCGGCCCAGCGGAAACCGGCGGTGCGGCCGGGGCCAGGGCCAGGCCCGGGCCCGGGTGGGAGGAGGTGCCGGGGGCACCGTGTGGTGCCAGCGCTGGCAATGGGCTGTGGCGGCTGGACCCGCGGCACCCCGGGGGGACCCGCTCTGCACCTGCAGCAGCCCCGGTGGCAGCGGCGCCTCTGTCCCAGCAGGGACCTCGTTAGGCGGCCGCTGCTAACGGTGCCGCTGATGAGCCGGGAGGCCGAGCGGCCTCTCCCTCTGCCGCATCCCAAGTTCTCCATGAGTCACAGCCCTGGATGCAGAAATCCCCGGCCCTTCCCTGGTGTCCATCCGACACCCAGTGGGTTCGGCAGGATCTTCCTCACTGCCTCGGGAGCTTTGCATCCTCCTCTGATCCCGTCATAAACAACTTGGGGCGATGTGTCCCCGCTCTTGGGCGCGGGAGCGGCTGCCAGGGCTGGGAGTGATGGCATCACCGGAGGCATGAGTAATTCCCCAAATCCGTAGCTGCGCTGGCTGTGTTTTCTCCCCGGGCGAATGCTTTATGCGCCCCTGACGGCGATAAATCACCGCGGTGGACGGAGCCAGCGAGGCGCCGGGTCCGGGGCGCGCTGCTCGGCAGCGCAGGCTCGCAGCGCGTCTCCCGCGCCCACCGGGGCTGCCGTGGGGACGGGCACAGCAGGGCCCAGGCACCTGCCCGGTCCCTGTCCCAACCGAGGAGGGACAACCAGCGCGCCGAGTGTCCTGCCCGGGCTGAGGCTGGTTGGCCCCGGGCAGCCGGGTGCGGAGGAAGGGGCAGTGGGGGCTGGCGCAGGGGCTGCCCGGCCCCAGCCCCTCTTGGCCCATGTTTTTCGTGCACCCCCCGTGCCCAGGCTGGGAAACGCTCACACGCTGCCCTGCAGCGCTGGGCATGGGCGTCAGGGCATCCAGCGGGCTCTCCCGGCACGGGCTGCACGCGGGGCCCTTCCTGGCTCTCCCCGCCGGCCTGGACGCGCGTTGGCACGGAGGGGTGGGTGGTGGGTGTCCCCCGCGCGTGGCCGTGGCGAGCACAGGGCGCGCGATGGGGCTGGTGCTCACCGAGCACGCGGAGCGCGTGGGGACAGGAGCCCTCTGCGGCTCGGACACACGAGGACGGGCCGCGGTTCCTGCTGCTGCCCCGGACTTCAGTCACGGCCCGGCAGGCGCGGGTGCTCCTCGGGGCTGGGTGCCTGGCGCGCCCCTGCTCCCGCCCGGCACACACGGACCGTCCCTGCGGCTCCGCCGCCTGGGAACCGTCCTCCTCCTCGGCTCGGCAGCAGCGGGAGCAGAGCACGGCGCTGGCCTGGGGTAGCTGCTCCAGCTCGCTCCGTTTCGGGCGAGCAGGATCCTGCTTTCCATCCCTCACGCACCGCCGAGCACGGCCTCCTGCTCGGCCGCCTCCCCGGGCAGCTCCCAGTCCACGCTGCGAGTCACCGGCCTCCGCCAGCCTTTTAGTTGCCCATAAGAACAACCCCGCCGGGAGCCCGAGGTGTCCGCCAGGCAGAGAAGGTGGGTGCCCGTTCCCCGCCAGCCCCGGGGGTCCCCGCAGAGCGGCGCCCGCCCCCAAGCCCCGCTGGCCCCGGCACCGAGCGCGCTGCCGTGGGGCACGGCCGGGGCGAGCGGCTCTTCCCCTCGGAGCAGCAGCTCCGCTCGGCCGCGCGGTGCCTGACGGAGGGACGCGGTGCCGGGCGGCAGCTCTGCCCCCGCACCCGTCTTTGTCACCCGCACCGCTCCTCGCGCGCTGCCCACGTGCTCCGGGCCAGGCGGCACGTGGACCAGCTCCCGCGGTGCCGGTGCCGTCATTCCGGCTCCTGCTCCACTCCAGTTAAACACAGGGCTCTCAGCCCTCAGCTTCCTGGTCTTCCAGAGATTCTCTGTAATTCCAAGATTTATTGAGGATCCGTTTTGCCTCCCGGGAGCTCTCCCCGGCATGTTTCAGGGGCTGCAGCGCTGCAGTGCCCTGTTTGCACTGAGGAGCAGCCCTGGGGCCGCGCGGCTGCTGGGGGCACAGGAGCCCATTTGCTCCCGTGTGTGGAGCAGGGGACCCAGGGCATGAATTCCCGGGTGTCACTTCCTGCACCGCCCGCGTGCACTCACTTCCCAACTGCTGGTTTCTGCTCCCCAAAGCCCTTTCCTGGGGGCAGTTTAGCTGCCTCTTCACCTGCAGCCCAGGGAGGCTCCAGAGCTCCTCCAGGAGCAGGGATGAGGATCTGGAGCAGGCGCTAATCCCGGGGCCCTGCCCTGGCCACACCTGCACACCTGGGGCCCAATTCCAGGAGATGTAAAAAAGCTGGAGCCAGGGAGCAGGGGGAGCCGCCTGGGAGCAGGGGGAGCCGGGGGAGCAGCCGTGCCCTGCAGGATGCCCGAGTGCCCCGGGGCTGCTGCTGCTCCCGGGGCTGCTGCTGCTCCCGGGGCTGCCGCCAGCGGAGCTCGGGTCGCGTCCTCCCCTCCTGCCACGTCAAGGTCACCGTTCCAGCGCGGTTGCAGTGAGTCAGGGCCACCAAGGTGGCACAAGGGGACGCGCTGAGCTCTGCCCCGTCCCTGGCTGCACCCGCGCCGGCTCCTCTGCCGTCCCCGGTGTGTTTGGGCAGGAGGTGCGCGGGGCTGGGTGTGAGGCCGGGGCCAGGGCGGCCTGGCCACACTCGGGTCCACTCGATGGGCTGCACGAGGCCGGCGGCGCTAGCGGCTTCCCCGGCACCTCGGAGCCGCCCCGGAGCTGCAGCGGGAGCAGGAGCGGAGCGGGCGCCCCTTTACGGAGCAGCTTCCCACCCCGACATCAGGCCTCGCTCCGCCAGCCTCGCTGGCACCGAGGGAGCCAGGACGCGCCGGCTCGCAGTGCCGCTCCCCGTGTGCCACGAATCTTGGGGCCTTTTGCATCTTCCTTCTCCCCCTCCTTCGGATCTATATTCAGTCACTGCCTCCCGCAAGGGAAGAGCTGAGTGGGAGTCGGGATTGTTCCAAAGCCGCAGAGTTTCTCCAGCAAAGCGCATCCCGTGGGGGGCTGCAGGCCGGGGTGCGCAGGGCGCTCCGGCCGGGCTGGCTCTGCGGGACACCGGGCGCATCCCGCTCTCCGGACGCCGGGAAGCGGCGCGGGGCTCCCAAGGCCGCTCTGCCTCCTGGCGGGATCCTGCGCGCGGAGCCGCCTCCCGCCCGGTGCAGATGGAGCAGAGGCGGCAGCTCCGTGTCCGTGGGAGGAGGAGCAGGGGCGGCCCCGCGCCCACCCCGGCCCCACCGCCCCTGCGGGCGGGACACGGTCCCCGGGCTGAAAATACCAAATATTTATAGCGGCAGGGGGGTGTGAGAAGGGTTTTTTAAAGAAAAGCAGCAGCAGCAGCAGTGAAGAGGCAGGAGCCCGGGCGTCAGTCCGGCGACTGAACGTCAATGCCACCTCCAAATGAGCAGCGCAGAGCAGAGGAAGAAAGCAGGAGTTCAGTGGCTTTCTTGGGTGTTTTTGGAAGGGAAGCAGCCCTGCGCGCTGCCCCCGGCCCCAGCGCGGTCGGAGACGGGCTGCGAGAGCCGTGGGTGAACCGTAAAGACGAGACGCTCGTGCTGCTCGGGGCCGCCAGGAGCCTCCCGCGTGACTCTCCGCGGCTCCGCAGCCGCGTTCCTCTGCGAGGAGCCTCCTCTCAGCAGCAGGGACCTTCCTAGTGCCTCGCGCCGCGATCGGGAATTCCACACCGCCCCTCGGGCGCTCCCTGGCCAGCGCGGCGCTCTCCTCGGAGCCCTACGGATGCGGAGCCCGCATGGCCGCCAGGCTCCCGTCGCAGCCCCCGCGTGTCCCCGTGCTGCCGCGTGTGCCCCGGGCCAGCCCGTGCCCAGGCTCGCGGCACTGCCGCCCTGCGGAGCCGGCGCCTCTGGAATTTCTCCGGAGCCCCTGGAGAGGCTCCGTGTGTGTGGAGGCCGGGCCGCCCTGTCCTGCAGGGCTGCGCAGAGCAGCGCCCCGGGCTGCGGGCCCCCTTGCCTGCTGGGGGTGCCGCTCCCCTCGCTGCAGCCGCGGGACGGCCCCGGCAGACCCCGCGCGGCTCTTTGCCTCCCCTCGGGCTGCGAAGCCGCCCGCCAGCCGGTCCTCGCCCCTCTGTGCAGCGTCTCCATTGAGTCACCGTCCTCCTCGAGGAGGTGCCCTGGCCTCCGCCACCGGCTGCGGCGGCTCGCGCTCGGGCAGGGGGACCCCATGGGCTCCCCGTGCCGGCTCCCGGCAGAGCCCCCGTCCCCACGCGGCGCTTGGGCCCGTCCCCGCGCAGACCCCGGTGCTGGGTGCTCGCCCGACCCCTCTAGCGGCTCTCGGGGCTCGGGATGCGGCTGCACTGGGTGTGAGAAGTCTCACTTGTAATAGCAGCTATTTAGCATCCCTGTCTTGTGACTGACGCTCCTGCCGCCCTCCTCTAGTAACAGGCTGGGGCGGCGCGGCGCTGCTGCTCGCCCCGGCGCGCCGGGCTACAGGTTTTGATGCTTTCTCCGCTGTTTGTTTTTTGCTTCCTCTATCCACGCCACAGTTCCTGGCTGCTGATTGATACTCGGAGTTACAAACGTCTCCTTTCTCCCTCCTCTTGCATATTGGTATTTCTGCGGCTGTTTGATCATTAGCCGGCTGCTCCCCGGGCACGAGCGCCCCGCTCAGCACCGCGTTTTGAGGCCTCTCGTAAAACAGCCTCGGATCGTGCCCTGTTCCCAGCCACGCTTTGTGCTCCAGCCCGTGCTGACGGAGCTGCCGTGCCGCGGCTTCCCGCTCCGCGCGCCCGCTTCCCGCGCAGCGAGGCGCTCCCTCGGCGCTTTGGGCCGAGGACCCCGCGCGCCCGCCCCGGTGCCGCCGCCTCCCGCTCATCAGCACCGTTTCCCCACGGTCCTCCCGCCGGACAGGCCGGAGGCGGCAGCAGCGCCGGGAGCCGCAGTCATCCCGCGGCCGCCCGGGAAGGGAAGCTTTGGGAAGTCGCCGGCAGCGAGAGGCGGTGGCTCCTGCGGGGCCTTCTCGCCTCTTCTGTTCTGCCTCTTTTTTTTTTTTTTTTTTTTTTTTTTTTTTTTTTGCCAGAATTGTATTAATTTAAAAGGATAAACCCCATCAGCGGAGCTCATTAATTTCTAGCATATGGCTTATTTACACGGACTCCGGCTGCTCCGGCACGCGCTTCGCCGTAACCGGAATGTCAATTAAATGCTGAAATAAAAATCAATGTCTACTCGCTCCTAAGGATGAAACGTGCAGCGGCTCCCCCAGCGCGGCCGGCGGCTCGTGGGGCGCTGGGGCCTTCCCGATCCCAATCCCATTCCCGTTCCCGGATGAGCTCCTTGCATTTGGAAGGACGTTGCGGGAGGAAACCCGGGAGAGCAGAGGGAGCCCTGGTGCAAGCAGCACCCGTGCGGTACCTGATTGCCCTGATAATGGGAAAAACAAGGCTGAGCCCTTGGAAAAGAGTGCAAGAAATTACCCATCATTTTCAAACTTTTCCCCTTCTCTATTATTCAGAATTGTTTTGCTTTTCTGAACTACCTTGTGTAGGTTGTATTAATCCCACAGATTCCAGAATGGGAGATGATGATTCACTGTCAAAATGTAGATTTTTTTTCCTTTTAGAAATGCTGAGGGAGTGAAGTTGCGGTGACACACGCGGAGCGCTGGCGCCTCGCGGGCTGGAGCTGGCGGCGCTCCGAGTGCCCGGCAGGCCCGAGACGAGGAGCCGGGGCGAGGCTGATCCCCTGGGATGGGGCTGATCCCCCTGGGACGAGGCTGATTCCCAGCAGGATGATGCCAATCCCCCCCAGGGCAATGCTGAAGGCTCTGGGCAGATGCTGATGCCGCCTCCAAGTGATGCTGGTTCCCCCATCAGGGCAATGCAGGTGGCCCTGCGGGTGACACATGGGCTGTGCCCTCCCCATGGGTTTGCCGGCCTGCCCCAGCAGTACCTGTGCACGTGTGCAGCCATGCAGCCCTGCTCCTGTGCATGCATGCAGCCCTGCACCATGTGTGCAGCTGTGCATGTGTGCAGCCCTGCTCCCATGTATGCATGCAGCCATGCACATGTGTGCAGCCGTGCGTGCATGCAGCCATGTGTGCATGCAGCCCTGCACAAGTGTGCAGCCGTGCGTGCATGCAGCCATGTGTGCATGCAGCCCTGCACATGTGTGCAGCCGTGCGCCCCGCCCCGCTCCGCAGTGTGGCTGCAGGGAGCTGCGGCAGCCCCGCTCGCCGGCCGGGCTGCAGCCTGTGCGGGGAGGCGAGGGCGCAGGAAGCTCGCTCCATCTCTGCGAGCATCTGGGAGGTGGGTGGAGGTAAAAAAAGACGAGCCCTGAAGTTTCAGCTCCTGGGAGGTTTTTAGGCACCCTGCTCCCTGAGGCAGCTCCGCACCCGGCGCCGCCGGGATCTGCCGCAGCCGCCAGCCCCGGCGCTTCCAGCTGGGCTTCCCCGTCTCCGGAGCTGCCGGGAGCGGTTTGCAGAGCACGTGGCGCGGGAGGAGGATGGACATTCCCAGCCTTGCTGCCCCCGGCGCCAGCCCAGGGCCCCAGGAGAAGTCGCTGCCTTCGCGGCACCCGTGCAGACCCCGCACGGGGGACAGGGGCAATGGTGCAGCAGGCACCACCACCCCAGGCCTGGGGACGGCCAGGATGCTCCAGGATGCATTTATAGGAGCTCCTGCAGTGCCAGGAGCTCCTGCAGGGATGGATCCATTTGAAGTGTCAGGTGCTCCTGCGGTGACGGGTCCCTTTGCAGGGATGGATCCCTTTGCAGTGATGGGTGCTCCTGCAGTGAGAGGAGCTCCTGCGGTGACGGTCCTCGTGCAGGGGCAGGAGCTCCTGCGGTGACGGTCCTCGTGCAGTGAGAGGCTCCCGCAGTCCCCGGCGCAGCCCCGCAGCCCGCGGGGCCCCTGCAGCAGCCGTGAGCGCCGGAGCCGCTCGGAGCCGCCGTGCCCGTCGGGGCGGTGGACGGGCGGTTGCCATGGCAGCTCCCAGCCCTCCATGAGCGAAAACCCGCAAGGAACGGCAGCGTGCGAAGGAGGTGCTGTGGTGCCAGGAGCGGGGCAGCTGGGGGCTCTGCCTCCCTCCCTGCGGCTCTCCGTCCCCTCTCCCTCCGTCCCCTCTCCCTCCGTCCCCTGTCGCTCTGTCCCCCGTCCCTCTGTCCCCTCTCCCTCCATACCCTCTCCCTCCGTCCCCTCTCCCTCTGTCCTTTGTCCGTTTCCCAGAGGAGCAGTGCCCCCATGTGCACGGGAGGGAAGGAAGGTTGCATGCACCAAAGCTCACCTGTGACACCACTGTGCAGAGTCAGCACTTTATTATAATTAATATTATTATAATTATTATTATTACTACTGTTATTATTATTCCTTTCTTTAATGCTTTCCTTGTGTTCCGGCTGCCGGGACCAGCAGATGCGCGGGGAGGATCCGCATCCCGGCTCTGCTCCCGCCGCGCCGGCCCCGCTCGCTGCCAGCGCCCGGCACCGCGACCCACGCGGCCCCTTGTGTCTCCGCAGGGACCTTCCGCGGCGTGTGCAAGAAGATCGACCACTTCCCCGAGGACGCCGACTACGAGCAGGACGCGGCCGAGTACCTGCTGCGTAAGTGCCCGCCCCTGCGCCCTGCGTCCCATGTCCCGCGTCCTGCGCCCTGCACCCTGCGTCCTGCGCCCCGTGTCCCATGTCCCGCGTCCTGCATCCTGCGCCCTGTGTCCTGCGTCCTGCATCCCATGTCCTGCATCCCATACCCTGTGTCCCGCATCACATGTCCCATGCCCTGCGCCGCAGCCGCCCCTGCAGTGGCACTCAGGGATGCAGCGCGTGCAGCGGAGCCTGGGGCACTTTCCCACAGCCCGGCTGCCAGTCGGGATTTGCTGCACCGGCCCCTCCTTAGGGAGGCACCCAAACCGCTGTTGAGGCCGGGGGACCAGGACCGGCATCCATGTCCAGCTGCTTAGGATGCAACGATGGAGCCCCCATCCCTGGGCTCTTCTGCAGGAATGTCCCTGAGCTGCTGCAGGAGGCAAATTCCAGACAGGAAGAGCCTCCAGACGGGCAGTGCGCAGTAGGGGCTCTGCGTGGGGGGGTCTGCACTGGGGGGCTCTGCACTGGGGGGCTCAGTGTGGGCTCCCTGCCAGGGGTCGGGTGCCAGGAGGGAAGGCGAGGGGGCTAGTGGGGAGCGGGCAGCTCGCCGCAGCTCTGGGGCTGTGCCGGGGCTGGCCCTGAGCCCCGCCGGCCGCTCGCTCCGCAGGCGCCGTGAGAGCCTCCAGCATCTTCCCCATCCTCAGCGTGGGCCTGCTCTTCTTCGGGGGCCTCTGCGTGGCGGCCAGCGAGTTCTACAAGAGCAAGCACAACGTCATCCTCAGCGCCGGCATCTTCTTCGTGTCCGCAGGTGGGCGCGGGGACGGGATGGGGGAGCCTGCGGGGAGGAGCGGGAAGGGGAGCGGGATGGCAGGGCTGGTCCCGCTGCTGCTGCAGAGGGAGCAGAGGAGGAGGCAGCAGCCGGAGCTGAAGCGATTCCCTGCGGAGACATGCACGCCTCGGCGCCGGCTGCGCTCCTGGCGCGGAGCCCCATCCCCAGGGATGCTCCAGGCCCAGCAGGCACTAGGGGAGACGGAGCCTTTGCGCAGCAAAGCTCCCCAAATGGCCCTTCCTGGGATGGGAGGGGGCCGTGGTGCCATGAGCCACCGTCTCTCGCCAGGTCTCAGCAACATCATCGGCATCATCGTCTACATCTCGGCGAACGCCGGGGACCCGGGACAGAGCGACTCCAAGAAGAGCTACTCCTACGGCTGGTCCTTCTACTTCGGCGCGCTGTCCTTCATCATCGCCGAGATGGTGGGCGTCGTGGCCGTGCACATGTACATCGAGAAGCACCGGCAGCTCCGCGCCAGGTCCCACGCGGAGCTGCTCAAGAGGTCGGCGTTCACGCGCCTGCCGCCGTACCGCTACCGCCTGCGCCGGCGCTCCAGCTCCCGCTCCACCGAGCCGCGCTCCCGGGACATGTCCCCCGTGAGCAAAGCCTTCAGCACCATCCCGTCCACCGACATCTCCATGTTCACCCTCTCCAGGGACCCCTCCAAGGTCACCATGGGGACGCTGCTCAACTCGGAGCGGGACCACAGTTTTTTACAGGTCCACAACTCCATCCCCAAAGAGTTCAAGGAGTCTTTGCACAACAACCCGGCCAACAGACGAACGACGCCGGTGTGAGCGGGGCAGCGGCGCGGGCAGCGCTCCGCGTTGGGCTGCATGACGTGCTCCTCGTGACGGTGTCCCCAGTGAAACCCGCTGCTCACACCACCCCGGCGGCTCCCGCCCCCATGGCCGGGGCTCCCCGGAACGGCGCGTCCCGCCCCGGGGGCGGCAGAGCCGCGTGGGGGCTCCCGAGGACGGACGGACCGCCGGGTCAACCCCACCACGTGGCTCGCAGCCGCGGGGCCCCTCGGCCGCATCCCGTGCAGCCCGCAGCGCCCGACTGCTCCGTGGAGAAGCCTCGGACGGGCCGCGAGCGCTCGGGGAGACCTGCGGCTGGGTTTCTCTCTGGCATTTCGTGCATGCATTAAATAGCTTGGAATTCAATTTTGTCATGTTGGGTTGGAAGAACCACCCCTTGCCTTGTCCTGGGCTCCTGAAAGGGCTCCTTCCTCCCTTCCTTCCTCCCTTCTTTCTTTCCTCCTTTTGGTGCACTCAGACCAGGACTCAGGAGCAGAATTCCTCCAGTGACTGGTAGCCATTAGCCAGTGTCTAATTAACTCCTAATGCATGGGAATATGAAGTAATTCCCTAACTGGAGCAGGGCCGAGTGGCCGGGGGCTGCTGCTGAGCGGGGGGGCTGTGGGGGCAGCCAGGCCGGTGGCCGCAGCCCTGGCCAGCGCCGGCGCGCGATGCTGTAATGGGACATGACCGGGAGATTAATGAGCAAAACACCAATAAAACAGCCCAGTTTGGCGAGCGCTGCTGCCTGCGGCCGTCGGGACCCACGCGCTGCGGGGGGCTGGGCCGCGCTGGCCACGCAGCGCCCGCGACGGGGTCACCGGGCCCCCTTTGCACCCTGGAGCGCGGTGCGAAGAGCCGCACGAGGCCGGGACGTCCCCGGTGTCCCCACGCGGGGGATGCCGCGCTCGGAGCCCCTGCGTCGCAGCCCGGGCTCGTCCCGGACCCCGGCGCCGGCAGGGCCGCGCTGGCCCCGGCGCTGTGACAGCCAGCGGGCCGGCAGGAGGGGGGTCTCCAAAGGCGACCGCGTGTGCGCGCAGCCAGGTCCTGGCTCCCAACACGGAGCCGCCGCGTGTCGCTGCGGCCGCGAGCGGGCGAGCAGGGCGGCGGGCGAGCGGCCGGGCCCGCGGCTTCGTGCGGCACTGGTTGGAGACGGGCTTTAGCTGCCAGCGAGGGGCCGGAGCCCTACGGAGCCTGCGGCTACGGCCAGGCCAGCGCCGGCCACCCGGGGCCGGCCGCGCTCCCGGGCGCCTGCCCTTGGCTAACGGGAGCACCTGGCGCTGCTTGGCCGGTGATAAACAGCCAGGCCTCTGGCCTGGTAGCTGTTTGCTGCGGGTGCCAGCTCCCCCGGGAGCAGCAGAGCCCTGCGGCGCGTCCCGCACGGATCTGCTCCGTGTGCCTCTCCGTCCCACCCGCTCCTGCAGGCTGCTCCGCCGCTGGAGCAGCGGCTCTGCCCCAAGACTTCACCTCTTCTCACGCTGCCCCTCCTGGGGTGCCCTGGCCAGCGTGGACAGACCCGCACCCCGAGGAGGCCCCGGGCGCCCGCGCCGGCCCCGGCCGTGGGGCTGGCGTCAGAGCAGCTCGGCCGAGGAGGAGGCGTCCCCGTGGCGCGGCAGAGCGGGATGCGGGGCCTCAGGCGGTGCACAGCCCCTTCCTCTTCATTAACGTTTGTTTGCTGCTCTTTGCTACTCTTGCAGAGGGCTTTTGTACAGGCAGGCTTATTCAGATGCTAATTAGACCTCTTAATTGCAGTAGCTGCTGGTTGCATGTGTTAAAAGGAGTTGAAGAGGAGCAGCATCCCGTCTTGGGGGATGTGTGGAAGCAAAGTGGGGAGGCTGGTTGTGCACGGCGTGAGCGGCGGCTCTGAGCTCACCTGGAGCGCAGTCCCTGCGCCCCGTGCTCCTTGCAGGGCTGTTCTCTTAATGCGCTAGTGCCCCAGTACCGTTAATGCATTAATGGATCCCAGTGCGCTGCTGCGGCTCTGCCCGCCTGCGGCCGCGAGCGGCAGGTCGATGGGGTAGAAATGCACTAGTGGAGGCCGCGCTCGGGGCGGCCGGTCCCCGTGTGGGGCCGGTGACCTTCCCTCTACGTGCATTGACGGATTGATTTGATAAAACGCAGATCAGGGTATCCCTGAGCACCGAGAAGCTGCGGGAGACGCCCCAGGAGGGAGGCGCTGCTGGAGTCGGGCACGTCTGGAGCCCTTGGGTGCCCTGTCCATGCATGGCATCCCCCTTGGTGCCTCCTTAGTCAAGTTTCTGGGTGTGTAAAGCAGCTCCCAGCTGGAAAACCGAGGGGCGGAGAGGGGATGCTGCAGGCAGAGGGGCATTGATGGGCGGAGAGACCTCGGTGGCCCGGGAGCCGGCGCTGCGCGAGGCCCTGGGTGCCCCCGACAGCGGGAGCCGCCTGGGCGCCCCGCGCCAGCCCCGCCGCGGCCGCTGATTTACGGTGTTTACCGCCCGCGTGACGTCTCCTTCGGCCCGCGTCCTCCGCTGCAGCAGAAAATCGATACCCCGCCAAAGCCAGAGGCGCCGATATTTCTCAGAGAAGTGCAAATCGATACGGATTTCTTCACAGGTTTCATTTCAACACCCGCAAGCACCCGCGGGGCCCCTTTCCCGACCTTTCCCTCCTCCGGGGAGGAAGATTAGAAAGATTTGTTTCAATCCAAGGAATTGAGCTGGCAAATGCCCCTTGGTTTTCCTCTGTGCCGGGAGTGGGTGCGTGATCCCAGAGCACATGGGAGCCACACGGCGCAGGGCACCGTGTCCAGAGCCTCGGAAGCCCCTTGGGAGCTGCTGGAAGCGGGTGCGTGGCCCCCGGGGTCCCCCCGCCCAGGCCTTGGAGCAGGAGGCAGCCCTGGTTGGGGGCAGCGCGCGGGGAGGGCCCTGCAGTGCCGCGCAGCCTTCGCCCTCGGGCGCCTCGGCGCAGGGCTCGGGCAGCGCTCGCTCGCTGCAGCAGCGTGCAGAGGTTGCAGCGCGCGGGCTGCACCCGAGCAGGGGCCGGGGATAACGCGGCCGCTGCCCTCGGGCTCGTCCAGCCCGCCCGGAACAAACACAGCCCCTCGCTGCGGCGGCGCTCCCGAAGCAAACGCGCCCGCTAAGGTCAGCGCCCGTTCTTTCAATGTCAGACGCAGCAGCGGCCGTTGCCACGGGTTACTCGCACCTCGCGGCGCACGGGCGAGCGACCCGCACGGCGAGCGGCGCGCCCGGTGCCGGGGAGCTGCGCCGGGGCTTCGCCACGGCCGCCGGCCCTGCCCCTCGCCGGGCACCGGGGCCGTGCCGATCCCAGCTCTTTGCACGCGGGGCTTTAACCGCTGCAGCGGCGCGCGGCCGGGGCAGGCGCGGAGCCCCGGAGCAGGAGTTTCCTTCAGCCCCTCTCCCAGCTGGAGCCAGGGAGGTGCCAGGACCCCCTGGAGGGCAGGGGCTCCCTGCGGAGCTGCCTCCGTGGGTGGCCTGCGGCCGTGTCCCTGCTCGTCCTGCCCCGTGGTGCTGCTTGGTGCCCGGGAGCGGCTCGGGGGCCTCTGCTCCGCACGCGGCTCCCGCGGCGCCCACGGCACCGGCACCTCCTCCCGGGGCCCCGGCTCTCCCCGTCTTCAGCCACGGCAGAGCCCGCGGTCCCGCCTGCCCCACGTGCGGCTGGACTAACGCGGGGCCCATCTTAGTGGGCGCAGGTCCTGGCTCCACGTCCCCTTCCCGCAGGCCGGCCCCACCTCCTGGCTCTGCTCTTATTTTCATTTTCCATTTTCAGCAGTTTTTTGCTCTCTGATTAAGCAGCTTCCTCTGCATCCCCCAGTTTCCTTAGCGACCCGCTCCCTGCCGGCCGCACCAGCATTCCCAGCGCTGCCGTCCGTGGAGGCCGGAGCGCTGCCGCGCGGGCGGCCGCTCGCTCCGCGCTGCTCCTGACGCTTCCTGCCTCCTCCGGCTTCCCGGCGGGAGGAAACGCGGCGTTCCCGCAGCCGGTGGCTCCGCAGCCCGGCTCCCTTGCGGCACCTCCTCGCTCCGGCCTCCCGGCGCTCCGGAGCCGCCACGCGGCGCTCGCCCGTCTGCAGCTCCGGGTGCTCTGAAGTTTCCCTTTAACGCACGGGTCTGTTGGAAACTGCAAGGAGCAGCGCTAAGAAGCAACTCGGTAAGTTTATTTTGATGAAATACAATAATTATCGTGCTTAGCAGCTGTTGCTATTTAAAATAAGAAAAAACGGGGCTTGCATTGAAAATGTTTTGTAAACCATGTGCACCAACAATCTGTTCCAATGAAACCAGCCATTATGGAAACCGCATAATAGCGGGAGCTCATTATGGAAAGTTAAATTGCAAATCATATTTTGTTTCAAATGAGCTGGATGAATGCACAATTTGCCTCAAAGAAAGAGTTTAGGAGCCCCGCGTCGCTGCCAGTGCCGAGGCTTCGGGGCTGCAGCTGCGGATTGTCCGTGTCAGCCCAGGAAGTCTGGGATTCAAAGGAGCCTTGGAGAGGGGGAAGCGAGAGGAGGGCGGGCGGCTGCTGCTGCTCAGGGCTCTCGCAGGCGCTCGCTGACTTCCCCAAACGGAGCCGCGGGGCTGGAGCGCCCGGCGCTGCCGGCGGATGAGCCTGGACGAGCCGGGTGCCGGGAAGCGGCTGCGGATGCTGCAGCGGAGCCACGTCCTGCCCCTCGCCGCGGCAAAGCCCGGCCCGGTGCCCGTGCGCTGGGAGCGGGAGGACCCTCCGGCCTTGGCACGCTGCGGCCGCCCCTGTCGAGGGGGCAGTGGGGAGCGTGGAGGCGGCTGTGGGCATCGGCGCTGCCCGCGTCCTCCGCCGTCCCGGGGCTGCGGGGAGACCCAGGGGCACAAACGGCACCGGGCTCTGTCCGGCCTCACCGTCTCACTAGGCCAGAGCAATAGTCAGTCCTGGGGGGCCCACAGGGCCTGGCAGGGGGTCCAGCAGCTCCTGCAGCTCCCTGGTGACGCGGGGCCGTGGAAGCTGCAGGAGGAGGGAGGGCAGGAGGGGGCGGCGGGTGGATTGTGCCCGTTGGCGCCCAGCGGGGAGAGCGGCAGCGAGCTGGGCACGGAGCCTCTCGCCGCGGTGCGGACCCTCACAGCGGGTTTCAAACCCGTCAACCCAGCAACAAACCGGCCAAAGTGACCAAAAAGGACAGAAAATGCTCTGCAGCCGCAAATGGCAGCTGCTGAGAGCTGCAGGCTCTTCTAAAACGCTTTTTGTGTGTTATTGTAATGCAGGGCTCCCTTCCCGGGGCAGCCCGGGCTACAAGGAAGGCTGGGAAGCCCAAGGCACTCTCTGTTTCCACCCTGTGTCCGCAGGGAGCAGGACGGAGCAGCCGCACGCTCCGGATGCTTCCCTGAGAGCCGGGGCTCTGCTGGGGCTTCGGCTGCCGCCGGCACCGCGGTCCTCGCTGCACAGAGTTCTCATTCTCCATCGGTGCCGAACCAAGAGCTCCCGGAGCTGCCGGAGCTCCGGGAAAGACGGATACCAGGCACGCAATGGGAAGCTCGCAGGGAGCTGCAGGTCAGGATCTGCCTCCTTTCCTCTCCCCTGGTGTCCCGGGCCATCCCGGGCCAGGTTTGCCCTGCAGTGCAGGGCAAGGAGGGTCCTGGAGCGCGGAGCTCGCGGTCCCTCTGCCGCCCGCCTCGCCGAGGGCGGCTCCGTGTGCCGGGACGAGGGAGCCGGGGCCCGTCCCAGGTGCCCAGGAGGAGCCCTGGCCTCGTGAGCTCCTCGCTGCCGCTGGAGGCCGAGTCCCCGCACACAGAGCCCCGTGCGAGGACGTTATCGCCGCGGGATGAGCGAGCGCTGGTGACTCGGAGGGAGGGTGACCCAAAGGAGGATGAAGTCACCGCGCCCGGACCCTCCACGAGCCTCGTGCGCGGCTCGGCCGCGTCCCCCGTGCCCTCGCGCTGAGGAGGCTCCGCTCGGCTCCGGCATCCGCCTCCCGCCGCCGGGCGTCTGTGACGGGCGATAGCGGCCGTGGGCAGCGCCAGGGGATGCGGAGAGGGGCCTTTGATCCCCTAATTAGCTTGGATTGTAAACGAGTTAGGAGGCAAAGGGGGAGGGAAGGGCGGGATCATTGCTTTGATGTGCGGGGGCAGGCGGCCGACCAGGACACTGCGCCAAGGGCAGGGATCAGTGGGGACGGGGCAGGGTGGAGGCAGAGCCGGAGCGGGCAGGGACGCGGCGGGACCGACACGGTGACGCTCCTGCCCGGGAGCCGCTGCTCCGTGCGGGCCGGGGCAGCCGCGGCCCCTCCGCCGGCCCCGTGCGGAGCCGCCCCGGAGAGCCCGGGTTCCCGGGAATGGGATGAGGCTCCGGGGGCTGACATTCCCACAGGTACAACCGGCACCAGGGGTGGATCCCAGCCTTGATCCCGGTGCTGAAATGACCTCTAGTGGCAAGAGGTGCCCAGTGTGCTCTGCTCTGCTCTGCACCGTGGGCTGCGGCCATGAGGGTCCAGCCTTGCCTGCAAAACAACCCGCACCCGTATGTCTGACATACCCTGCGTATACCTGGCCCTGCCTCCGTGTGCTCCAAGAGCCCTCCAGCTGGGGCTTCACCTGCCCCCCTTGGGGACCCTGTGGAAACAGTAGTGCTGTAAGCTGCAGGCCCTCTCCGTCCTCGTGTCACAGTGACTCTGGAGCCTACTGATGGCCTGGCGAGCATTGAGCACTGTGCTGCGCTGCTCCCCGGCAGGCGGGCCCGGAGCACGCACAGAGCCACCCTGCTTGGTGCTCTCGCAGCCCCGTTGTGCCCTGTGGTGCGAACCCTCCTGCAGGGCCGACTGCAGCCAGCCAAAACGAGCGGCAGGAGGGAGCAGCAGCCACGTGTGGCCCCAGGATCCTTCCCAGGGCCAGCCCGGGCACAGGGGTGACACGGCGGGTGCAGGACGGAGCCAGGAGAGCCTGGGACCAGGCCCTGCCAGGGGGGCTCGCCGGAATCCTGCGTCTCTCCATGTTTCCCCTGGTGCTGCCGAGAGCGCAGGGCAGCCCGTGCCCAGCGCCCTGCGTGGCCGTGTCCCCCGCTCCCCGCGCCCGCCGCGCTCTGGGGTCGTGTCTGCGCGGCGCAGACCCGGCCTGCTGCTCCTGCTCGCTTCCCGCTCTCTTCCCGCCACTCCCGCTCTCTTCCCGGCACGCAGGCGCTCCCAAGCCCCTAGGTGGCAACCTGCTCCCAGCCGGAGCGCGGAGCCCCTTGCCCGGAGCGCGGGCTTTGTGCGATGGGCAGACACGGACACGTGCAGCGGGGCCACGGTGCAGGCCAGGCGCGGGCCCCGTCCCGCTGCAGCCCGTGAGGCTCCTGGGCAGCCCTGTGGCTCCCTGGGGATGGCGCCCGGTGCCACCAGCACCGCTGCAGCGCGACTGGGCCGTGCGGGGCTGCTCCGGCCAGGACGTGTCGCTCAGGGCACCTCGTACAGGACACCCCATGTGGGACACCCCATGCGGGACACCCCGTACTGGACACCCCATGCGGGACCCACCATGCGGGACACCCCGTACTGGACACCCCATGCAGGACACACCATGCGGGACATGCCCACGTGGAGCAGGCGTGGGCACTTCACCCTGCCTGAGATTTCCCTGAACCTTCTCCAGCAGCAGTGGCTTTTCTCCAGTTCAGAGAAGCACCACAAGGCTCGGGAAGGCACTCGGGAAAGGACATCAGGCTACGAGCTTGGACGATGTCCCTAAACGAGGAGTGGGGTCACTATGGGCACAAGCAGCAACACAAAACTCGGGATGTGGGAAGAGGGCCTGGGAAAGGTCCCGCAGGGAGGGCTGGGAGCTGGCGCGGGTCCATCCCACGCAGGAATAAGGGCCATGGATTTTTGGCTTGAGGAGGGGGAGCGACCGCTGGAATAACTGTTCTGGGGTCGTGCTTGGTGCTTCGAGCAAAGTTGGATTATTTTCCCCCAGCCTGTCCCCTGCACTGGCTTTGGGTGCCGTTTGCAGAAGGTTTTGCAGAACGGTGACTGTTTTCTCCCCATTTCAAAGTTTGTGGCATGTGAGTAAAAGGAGGCAGATACAGTGACGAAGAGGGGACTCGGTGGCGGTGACGGGAGGCCGAGCGTGCCGAGCGTGCCGGGCGTCGCGCTGCTCGCAGCCCCGTGCGGCCGCGGTGCCGCAGGGCCTGGGCGCTGCTCCCGCACTCCCGGCCCACCCGCAGCTCCCGGCCCGCCCGGGCCCGGCTTGGCCACGGCACCCGGAGCGCGGCCGGCGTCCCGAGGCTGCGCCGCGCCGCCTTGGTGACCCTGGTGCGCGAGGATCTGGGTTTCCTCCTTCTCTTTTGAAGTGTGTTAATTACGGTGTCATCATTAATTACGGTGTCCTCGTTAATTAAAGCTTAGCCCTAAGCACACCCTGCGTGGAGCCGTGCCGCCTCGGGAGCGGCACCGGTGACGCGTCCGCGCAGGAAGCCTGACGTGGCCATGGAGCCGCGTGGCCATGGAGCCGCGTGGCCGGTCCGGACGGACGGACGCATCCACACAAGGAGCCTGACGTGGCTGTGGAGCCGCGTGGCCATGGAGCCGCGTGGC
>PTEX01000029.1:5827795-5874745 GCA_003342815.1 Eudromia elegans
CCCGCCCGAGCGCAGCCGCCGCCCGCGTGCCGAGCCGGCCCCTCGGCGGGCCCTTCCGCGAGCGGCGCCCGCCATGTCGTGCGTGCACTACAAGTTCTCCTCCAAGCTCAACTATGACACGGTCACCTTCGACGGCCTCCACATCTCCCTGTGCGACCTCAAGCGCCAGATCATGGGCCGCGAGAAGCTCAAGGCGGCCGACTGCGACCTGCAGATCACCAACGCGCAGACCAAAGAAGGTGCGTGGGGCCTGCGGGGCCCGCGGCGCCGCGAGCTGGGCCGCGGGGCACGCGGGAGGCCGCCCCTAACGGCGGGCGGGCCCGAGCCCTTCGAAACCCGCCGCAGAAACTGGAAAGGAGCGCGAATAAAAGAGAGGGCCCCTCGGGGCCCTTCCTTTCTATGTTTTTGTCTTCACCTGTTTTTCTTTTTTTCTTCTTTTCTGTTACGCTTGGAAAACCGACCTTGTGGCTGTTGTAGAATTAGTTGTCTGGCAACATCCTGTATCACGAGTGTTTCTGTAAGCTATAATCTTTGTGGACTCTTGAAAAGCGTCTTGCCCAAGAAGGTCCTCTGAATCTAAGCTATCCTCCGCAATTTTTAACTGTTTTTAGTTATTTCTTTTGTCTACCAAACACATTTTCATTCAGAAGCATCTGAGTGTTGTTTCAGTGTTCATTTTTAACGTTTTCAGGGGTGGGGTGGGGAGAGGGGAGGTGTGTGCCAGGGCAGTAATGAAGTTTATGGTACATTGTTTATATATATACACGTGTGTGTGTGTGTGTGTATATATATATATGTAAAGAGACGTTCTTTGAGATATCAGAAAGTCTTCTGATTCCAGTAAATGGCGCTCTGGAGCGGGGGGGTTGGGCTAGATGATCTCTAGATGTTCCCTCCAACCTCCACCATTCTGTGATTCCCAGTGGTAATTGGTCATTGTTTAATATCAGTTAGTATAATACTTCAGCTGTGTTGGTGATCTGTCGTCTTGATAAGTTTTGAATGTGGTTTTAATTTGTTTTGGGGGAATCTGGGATGTGACTTATCAGGAAAAAGATTTATCCAAAAGTATTTTCATTTGCTAAGTGATTCAAAACATTTGATTGAACACAACAGATGATTCAAGCAGTGGTTCTCTGACCCTCTTCAGCAGTCTGTTCTTTAGAGTGTGTTATAGACTTACTTTTTTCTTTTAAACAGGAAAATCTTAAGCAGTTCATATGTACACTGCAGTAACTGCAGTTTCACCCCTAACCTTTACAACTGTTTGACCTAAAGTTCACCATTTATCAGTATATATCAGAATATGATTTAATGGAACATGTGTATCAAAATACAAACATTTTTTCTGGCTTAGAGATATTCAAAGTTGAAGAGGCCTCGTAATATGTGGTTAAGGGCTGTTTTGGGGCTGCCTTTGTAAGTAGGCCTGTAGTTACATTGCACAAGAGCAGAAATTCCTACAGTAGCATTGAACAAAATTGGCAAAAACTTTCAAGAAGTGCTCAGTGCGGTTGGCGTTAAGGTAAATAATGGAGGTGTTTAATTTGCCTTAAGGGCTTCGTTACACAAGGTCTTTGCGCTTTATCTGCATTACTGATGTTCTTTCAGCTCCGCAGATGCTGGTAGGCTGTAGAACCCGCTGGCTCATGTGCAGGGGGCTCATCCCTCTAGCAGCAAGAGCCGTCAGAATGCCCTGAGTACTGATGAACCACCGTGCAGCCCAAGCATTTTTCTCAGAAGTTAAAAATACGTATATCTGAAATACCTTTTTCTTTTTTTATTATTTAAATAGATAGCTGCAGAGATACCACAGTAGCAGATGGCAAACTGAAACCCAAGTTAGGGAGTGTGTATAACTTTTTTTGACTATTCCATATTTGCGGTCATAAATGTTTTAAGCCCACAAAAAGTTTAATATTGTTAAGCTTTTAAAATAATTGTATAAGGAGGCAGCAGAGAATTCTCTGAAGAAGTGCCTGCTTCACTAGTTTAGTTCACTTGTCCATCTTTCTTTTTATGGGTATCACTCACATGAAGCTGTAAAATTCCTTTTCCTCTAGGTAGTTTGTGTCACACTTTGATATTTGTAAAGTGAGTATAAAATTCTAAGTACAGTACCAGTGACATGGATGATTACTGGAGTTCTCATAATGGTGGTTTGCATGTTAAAACATGCAAAACCCACTGTTTTTCAGAGCAAAGAGAGACAACGCATTTAAATATAGCATTTACATGTACCAAATTGTGTATAAAACTCATTATTTTTGTTTTTATTGATCGCATTAGAAACTTAAAATCCCTTTTAAGAACCTCAAGAAAAAGTGGAACAGGATATTCTACCTAAATGGGATGTTTAAAATTATTTTCTTAATAAATTATTTAAATTGCTAGAAAACTAGTAGTATTTTTGAAGATAAATTATAAGTTCCTGTAGCACACTCATGCAAGGAATATTTTATTGGTTGGGGACAGACTTTTGGAAGAAGTGAGGCCTGGGTATTACTGAACAAAAGCATGAAGTGATGAGGGAGGAGCACAGAACTGTTGTTGTTGTTGCCCTTGTTTGGGAAGGGAGAACAATGCAGCAAGCAGAATGGGAAGTGGCATAACTTCTTTCTGTCTTCTATTGTCCAAATCTAGCAAAATGGGTAGGTTCATTCCCTCTTGCTTTCGTATACGCCCTTTATTCAGGGAGTCTGTAACCTCAGTTTAGGCTTAGTGTGAGGTTCCACGGTATCACTCAGTGGTCTAACGTGCCTCTGCTTATGTGAGAGCCTTGTCCGTATTCGAGCAGTGGTTTTGATGAGCAGGTCTAACAGCTTAGCAGCCTGTGAGGCTGCCTGGTGCTGGGTGCTGCTGCACGGTGGAGTTGGGACCTGGACGGGTACCCAGACAACAGGATTGCTTCAGCTTGGCCATAGCTCCAGCTGAGCAGAGGCTGTGGTTCCCGAAAGGCAGGGCAATTCCCTGAGGCTGTGTTCCCTTGTCAAATTGTTTAGAGATAGCATTTTTCAGTAAGCTTGCTGTGTGCCCAATGTGTGATTTATTGTAGAAGTTGGTTATTAAGCCAGAAATGTTACTTCTGTTTAAATGAACTCAAGAATTTTTGGCAAAATCCTAACATGCAGTTGGTGGAACTCCTGCACTTCTGCATGGGTGGCCTTGCAAAAGATGGTGCCCGAAAGAAGTTGCCCATATTTCTCTGTATATTGTTCACATAAGCCTCAATAGCTAAACTGTTTGGATAAGGTGAGACTGTACAAGTGAAGCAGTTGCTACTGTTTTATATTGCTCATCAATATATAGATTCTTCTGATAGGTCACTATAAAAATGCAGAAGTACTTTCACTTTTTCAGCACTCATCTGCACAATAATATTCATGCTGTGCTCTATTGCAGTGGTTCAAAGCACTAATATTAATGGATGCACAAGCATTCCATTAATGGTGTTCTCAGCATATTTTTTCATAGAGTTGGTTATGGTGCTGACTTGGGAGGAATAATTTCTGAAATAGCAGAGAGAAACCTTAAAAAAAAACTATCGAGCACGCATGCTAGAGCTGACGGAGGATTAGGTGTTACATAATGCTGAACTGCGGTATTTGTCCGGATGGTGATATGTCTGACCAGTGAGATGAGTAGTTCGAAGGAAAAATAATGTTCTTTCAAGACTCTCTTGAACTCGAGGCTGGCTCGAGGTCGAAGCTGCAGCTCAGAAGTGATGGCCGCAGCGGTGCCACTGCGCGATGTCACCAAGGCCAGTTTGTACTGTCTTGGCTTGCTCACGGCCTAGGATCCCTTCAGTAGGTTGCAAATGGGTCATTTAGGTAAAATTCTTAAGCAGCTCTTGCCTCTTCCTGTCCCTGTGCCGTTCTGTGCTGCGGCGCTAGTTTAAGGGGTTGCTGTGGCAGCGTCCCAGAGCGTGGTTGCTGCTTGGGCTGCGGTGCTGTGTTGTCTGTCAGGAGGGATGTGTGGTCCTGGGAGTAGGTCACCCCTGCCATAGCTGCTCTGTGACAGGGGAGCTCCATCTGGGAGTCCCCATGGCTCAAGGGCTGGGTGCTTGTCCCTCTGGTGTCAGCCAACTGCTGCTGCGTTGCGGGTGCTACGGGTCAGCTCGCCTTGCTTCATTACTACATTACTCTTGCCCTTCCTTGTCATATGCAGAGGTGTTACGCAGTGCCGGTAAGACCTGAAGGCTTACAACAGTCTGAATACCCAGATTAATGGCTGGCAGTGTGTTAGACCTCAGTGATTCAGCGGTTCAAAACCATGCAGGTGCCCTTGAGCTCAGGTGAAAATCCCATGGACCACCTCTGTAACTGAACAAGCAACCTCAAGCAGTGGCAGATTACATCATTGATATCTATTTCAGTGCAGACTGAAAATCTGGGAGTGATAGTTCAGGCAGTTAGTTAATATTTCAAGGCAGTGCTTTAAAGGCCAGCTAAGCAGATCATTTGTTTGCTGTGGAGCATATAAATGGCTGTTGATTATCCTGGAAGAAAAGCTTAGAGGCAACAAGGAGCCTGGTTTTAAGAGGCTGGGGAGGAGTAGTACATTTCTGGGAGGGGTTAGTGGTCCTGCATGTCAGTAGTCATCTCCGTCGCTACCTCTGCAGGTATTTGTGCAGGCAGTGGAACAGCAGGTTTCAAGGCACTTTGCCCATCATTTCCCATGCTGCCTTGTCTTCAACAGCTGCTGCTGTGACCTTCTGTACGCTCCTTGAGTCGCTGCTCACATGGATGCTTTGGCAACTCTGTCACACGCGCATTGGGGGGCCAAGGCAGGCCAAACAATCGAGGGGGAACTTCTGCGGTCAGCAGTGTATTAGTATAATGTGCCTATGAAAAGTGTAGCAGACTTTGAGCTTAGTGGGTTTAAAAAGGAGAGGTTTAATTATATTTAAATGCAAAGAGGTATGAGCCTTGGCGCATAAGCAGAGCTATTGATGCTTCCCTTTTTTTTTTTAATTATTATTTTTTTCAGGGAAAAAAAAACATTGCTGACACTAACATAGTACTTGCTTAAGAGTTTTATTTGCTATGAAGCAGCAGTCTATTCCTTCACTGCAATTCTCCTTTTCTCCTTTACCTCAGCTCCTTTGATGTTTTCTTCTGAAACTGACAGCAAACTTTCAGCTGGGATGTCTCCTTATCACCTTAGTGTGATATACAGATTCCCCCCAGCTTTCTTTGTTAATTGAATCTTTATTTTTAATCACGATTCATGCAGACAAAACCCCAGTAGCCAATCACTGACATGAAACCCATTTCTGCGTCCTTTTAAGAGCCTGGGCAAGGTTGCCTCCTGCTTTGTGCATCGTCCCACTGGAGCTGTGCCTGGATGAGTGCGAAGGGCCCTTGTTCAGCAGGACAGGGCTGCTCGTTCAGCAGGCTCTGCAGAGTGACCTGCCCCGGGGCTGGCGAGTCCCGGCACTGTGCTTGGGACCCGTTGCTGCCACTCTGGGAAATTGACACTGAACGGACAAGAATTCCAAGGGGCTTCACAACAGCACTTTGTCTTTAGTCATCTTCCGTTTATATTAAACAAACAAAAAACCAAACCACCTTCTGCATTGCTTGACTGTGCTTTTATTGAAGTGCCGTTACCAATTTGAGTTCATTCATGCAAGGCAAAGGAAAAATGTGATAAGTTAACAGGTATCCAGTGTCATCATAGAAGTAATTGTCAGGTAGGCATTCTCCTGTATGGATCACTCTCTCACAAGTTCTCTAACACCCTGATCAAACTAAAGGGACAATTAAATACCAAATGCAAAAAAAGTGCCGTGCCTAAGTATCCTGTACAAATAAAGCTTTTGCTTCAAGCTGTTAAAACTCTTCAGTAGACCACATTAAGTGTTCATTGAAAGCACAGATTCACATTTCAGATGAATTCATTTCTGTATCAGACTGTTCATAGGTGGTTGGAAGGCAGGAGCTCCTTCACAGTACACTTGCAGAATGAAAATAGTTATATGTACTCAGTTTATTTGGAAGGCAGCTGTTGATTCACTGCTTCTAATGGTCTCTGAATTATCACAGAAGACTGAAAAAATTATTTCAGTGCATTTGATTGGGCCTCTGCAAATTCAGTCTTGCAGTTCTTTATCTCATTCTTTCTGAACCTGCAGTTTTCCTGGATACTTTCTTTACCTGTGATGTAGATGAAAAAATAATTGTCCTTTTTCAACTAGCGTGCAGACCGTGCAGTTGAGGTAGTCAGCTCTCAGTATTTACAGTTTTTCAGTATACTCTCAGTATTTACAGTTTCTTTTTGAGAGGTGTTGTCAATTTTAACCTTATGCTGAATGCCAAATCTTTGGTTTGATCCAGGTGTGGCAAACTTCTTTCTTGTTACAGAGTGGCTGTTGTTTCTCAGAGTTCTTTGAAGTTTCAGTCTTTTGTCTTGATCTGCACCGAAAAGTTTGATCTGTGTGGCTTTATTTGAGCAGGTAGAAATGGTTTTGAGGATTGCAACTGCTGTGCTATTCCAGTCATTTATCTGGACCTTAGGTATTGCTAGGGATTTTTTTTCCTCCTTCTGCTTTTTTCCATCACAAATTCCTAATGGGAATAGCAAGCTGGTCAAGTGGCTGCCTGGTTTCCCCTTGGAGAAATGCCCTGGGAGTTGGTTTCAGAATGACTTCTCTAAAGGCCTTTGTTTTTGTGGCCTTTAAGAGTAATCCCTTATCGAGCAGTTTAAGACTACTGTGATGTCCAGAGGAAAGTTACTGCTCTCTGTTCAATTCCTTGGGAAAAGCTGAGGATTTATTGTCAGGTGTTCTGAGGAAGCATTTCTGTCAGTGGAAATAGGAGCTAAACTTTTACTTTACTGATAAAGAAATTATTTTGGGTATATGTGCTGTGGTTTAGGGGAGGCTTAGGAGAAAAATACTAAAAAATGAGCTGTAGATTATGGAGTCTTTCACATATAATCACTGTACCTCATGAGTATTTTAGAATATTTAACCGCGTGCAGCTTTTGTGTAAATACAATCTTTTCATTTGAAGCTTACTTAGTCTGAAGGCCTTTGGGATACTTCTTGTTGTTGCTCTATCTTGTATAAAAGGTCAAAAAGTTTTCTTCATCTCAAAACCACTAGTGTAATGAGCTAAGATAAAGTATGAGTAGTTTCAGGCGTGCACTGTTTTCTAAGGCCGTTTCTAAGATGTGCTTTTGGAACTAATTTTATCTCAGTCATTTTGTTCTGCAGAAACTGAATCTAAAAATACTCCGGCCTTGTTTTGGTTAATTCATACTGGTCTGAGCTTAAGGGGAGAGAGCACTTTTGTTTGAGCAACTTCTGGCCTATGGGAGGAGGAGGGAGGAAAACAATAAGTAGCTTCTGTGGTCAGAATTCCAGCCATGTCATCTAGTATCCATTTAAATGTGAAACACTAAGCTGAAATATGCCATTGTTGTTGATTTATAAACTTAAGAAATAAGCAAACGAGTTCTCGTCTCCTGTGTTCAGTCTGTGTGGAGACACTGGCAATGTACACGAGTTGGCCCTAATTACAAGCGGTGCAAACAGTCCTAGTAAGTTTTCAGGCTTGGCTTAAATACAACCTTGGGGGGCAAGCAAGTGGTGTTTATAGAAATGTTTGTTTCTTCCACAGAGAATTTTGTGGTGGGTTTTCTCCAAGAGCTATCGGCTTTGTAGTTTTAACAGAAGCAAAAGCAACTTAACAATAGGAAAGAGCCTTTTGCATTAGTAAGATCCTCCTTTAGTGATATTGAGATCATTTTGCTCTTGGAATTCAACATGATTTTAAAAATCATGTTGCTTCTGTTTTATTATCAAATCTAAAGGTTTTTTTAAGCTTAGTGTTAGTTTGTGTGGATGATAAAAACACGTAACATATAAAATTCTAGTTTTGTATCC
This sequence comes from Eudromia elegans, assembly GCA_003342815.1. Classification (NCBI taxonomy): domain Eukaryota; kingdom Metazoa; phylum Chordata; class Aves; order Tinamiformes; family Tinamidae; genus Eudromia; species Eudromia elegans. The sequence goes on from PTEX01000029.1 coordinate 5,835,687, forward strand.
TTAAAGGGAGTCTCTGAAGTGCTATGTAAATAGATATTAATATACGTTACTGTGAATTGAGACTGATGTTTTTGTGTTTTTTTTTTTTCTGTTGCTTTCAGAATACACAGATGATACTGCCCTGATTCCGAAGAATTCATCAGTAATTGTTAGAAGAATCCCAATTGGAGGAGTTAAAGCTACCAGCAAAACATATGTTATGTAAGTCTCCATAAAACATTGTATTCTTTGAGAAGGCTTCAGTGTTTTAACTTTTTTTGATTAATCTTAGTTTGCTAGAAGGATTCCCGATGTATTTTTCTTAGCAAAGTTGTTTTTGTTACAACGGGTTAGATAGTCCTTTATTTTTCCCAGCATGAACTTAACATTTTTAGGTTTTCTGGGGCATTGGGTTTCACCTCTAAAAGTAGTAACTTTTAAAATAATTCTCTTGACTTTGTTCTTAGAGTTGATCTTGTGAGATATTAGGTGTAGACTCTGTTTCTTCTATGTGGAAAGATTCCTTAATATGTTTTATTAATTTATTTTATAGTTGACATGGATATGCAATGTAGTTTAATTTATTCTTATCTCAGAAAAATCTGTGTCTTAATGTGACTGTTTCTTGCATTTTGGTATTGGAATGTGGCAGGTATTCTTATGACCTAAATCTGGTGGGTTTGCCTAGTAAACAACAGAAGAAAAACCACGGGTTGCCAGTTGATGAGCCAGACGAACGTGTCTTGTTTCTGACTCCTATTAGTTGAGAATGTTTGAAATGAAGCAATAGCTGTTTCAGGCAATGCCAAAAGAAAAATGTCCTTAAGCTAATTGCATTTTCTGTACGATGAAATAATTAATATTTTCCAAACTTGAAACTCAGAAACTAGTTCAGCATGCCAACAAGATTGATTTGTTATCTTTCTAATGCTCTCTTTGGCCTGAGCTGATATCTGACCTCCAGCTGTTCAGTTTAAATTCTTTGGACTCTTGGAAAACAGAGCTAAACACATCAATTAAAATTACAAAAATTGAAGTGCAATCTGACTACAGGATTATTGCTGTCCCTCATTTGTACATACAGTCCACTTCCCTTTCGGTTACTTGACTATTGTTTGAGTGGATGTGTCTTCTAGTCTCACTAAGGAAAAGCCTCAGCAGCAGAAATAGCAGATGTTAGTAGCTTGTGATTGTGCTATGCCTTATCTTGAATGTTGATTCTTAAAAGTGCACTGCTAAGTTATGGTATGTATCTAACAAATAGTACAGCAGCATCCTGGCACCCATGAGGCATTTACAAACAAAATGACTCGTTTTGCAGGGCAGCATGTGAGCTTCAGGCTTACTGCTGCACTCACGGTGCTTTCAGGCTCTACCCAGTAATACTGGACTGTGCAGTACTTGTCCTTCTAAACACTGCCTGCCTTGGAGGCCAGCCTAAGTGTGTGAGCTTGGCTGCATGAGGGCAGCGTGTCCTCCATCTGTGGTTGGATGGCACCCTCTCCTGGTGTCATAATCCCGCTCTGAACTGAGAGTGCAGGTAACTAGCAGCAGTGACCAGATAAGTATCTGTATGTGAGCAGGAGGAAAAGGGCTCTGCTGCTCTAAACGTGAACATTAACCAAGCAGATCAGCTTTGTTAGTGCTCCAGAAGCCACTGGGAGAGTAGTTAACACTTTTAAAATAAAAATACGTGATGTAGTAGTATAGAGGCCTTTGAAAATGCATGATTCCTCCTATGCATTCTTCAAGGAAGAAATCTTAAGTAGTGATTGTGTGGTAATGTAAAGGCTTCTTGACATCCTCATGCTCAGAAAGTACATGGCTCTAGCCACGGGCCTGGAGTCTCCCCAGCATGGGGAGGATGTACGAGCCTTTCCGTGTGCACCCACTCCGTAACAGCCTTAGAGCTGCCTCTGCCCATGGGACGCTTCGGATGACTGTGGATTGTTTGTTAGCAATGGCAGTAGTGCATGTCTGATTCATAAGCAGCAGGTGTACAGATCCATCAATATGTGGAATCTCAGCAAGTTTTCAAATGTAATAAGATATAGTTCCTAAAATATTGTAGCATTTTCAAGATTATTTTAAAGCAAATTCTGGCAATTAAGACCTTTTTTTCTGTCACAGGACTCCTAAATCGCACAAAATCCTAGACACTGCTTTCAGGTGACATTTCTACTACTATTTTTAGTCAATATAGCATATGTAACACGTTTAATATTTTGGCACTTTCATGGATAAATACAGTAGATATCTAAACACAGTGCTTGGGCCTCCACAAAGAAACACTGTTCTCAAGACTGCACTCTGACATTTTGTTATTCCTCTGTCAGATGAGTTGATTTTTCACTTAAGTAAATTCACACTTCAAAGTGTCTAGACTATCACTGTTCATTATTAGAAATTAAAATGTTGTATCTGATTCCTGTTTATAATAGTAGGACTATGCAGATTGGCTAAAGTTACCTTCACATTTAGATGGGTGATTATTTGAGAACACAAAACCATAACACAGACTTTGTTTTTGATTCTTACATAGTGGAGTCACTATATGAGGACTTTAATTTGCACTGTTGTATTGTATATATGTAAGTTTAATTTTTTTTCAAAGTAGATTTTTTTGTTTAAGTCTCTATTCAAGGGAGAACAGCCTGTATATATGAATAAACTTCCATATTTACTAGACAATTAGAACATATTTTGATGCTTAGGTTTTATGTTTTCACTGCTTTATATTGGATCCAAGTGCTCTTTTTTAAATTCTGATGGCCTTTATTTCTTCTTCTAGAAGTCGAACTGAACCAGTGAGTGGAACATCAAAAGCAGTATGTAAAAACACAATCTCACACTTTTTTCTACACACTGCACTTGATTATAAACGATGTAGCCTTACACTTAATTTTCCAAACATTAATTTAACATATTTTCCATCAAAACCTGGTGTATGTTGTGAATACAATGTATTTGGTTTAGCATACTAAAATATGAGTGAGTAAAACCATCATTTGCAGAGTTTTAATGTGAATATTGGTATTTGTGCGTGGTAATGCATTGTATTTCATATTGAATATGCTAGAATACTTCCTGTATGACTTTGTGTTGTACAGATAATGTACGATCATTTTTTAGATCATGTAGGTTCAAGGTTTGCACAGTCGAACATGGTGCCATGTTCTACATCTGTCTGTCTATAGCTAGTAATATGTATGTTTGTATAGGTTGTTGTGTGCTTTTTGTTTCTTGCAATAAAAATGTTTGGAGTGTATTTTTTTTGCCATTTTCACATTGTATCACTTTAGCTTTTGTTTTTAAATACTTTTTTTTTTTGCCAAATGGTTTTTGAAAATGTTATCAAAAACCGCTGAGAAGCCATTATTGTTAAACTTGGTATTGTTTTTTTTCTTTTTGACTTGGGGTTTCAAACAAATTCTGAAAGGAACATATCCCAAATGTTTTTTGAGGGCAGTTCTTTGCAGCTAAATGATGCCATTTCATACCTCTATTTGTTCCTGGAAGTGTAATTGAAGTGATACTGTTTGGGCCCCTCTTGAGTATGTAACTGTTGAAAAGATTGACATGGATGTAAATAGCGTTTCAATGCAGAGTGGTATTTTAAAGATCTGCATTTGGTATTTATCTGATGAAACAACTTAGTTTAATAATATGTTTGTAGATGAGAATATCTAAACCATGACGTACAAATTCCAGCACAGGGCTAGAGGCTGGTGCGTTCGTGCCCTGCCATCTCAACTGCTGCTTGCAGCGCGTTTGCTTCCCGGGGGACTTCAGGGGTGGATGCTGCTCTGTGTTCCCAAGGGTTAAACCTCATGTTAGTGTGCTGGCACAGGGAAGATACACTTGGAAAAGCGGCAGCATTTTCTTCAAGTTTGAAAATACCCTCTCATTCTGCTGCTAAAATATAGATAAGTAACAGAAGGAAATACTTCACTGATAATGTTATAGATCTTGATTTGCCGTTTGGTTGAATGTCAATGTATAATGACACATTCCAAAGTAGTCCTTATTAATATAGAAGTTACTACTTCGTGTTTTTATTTTCCATCTTTATTTCAATTATAACTGCCTTTTCTTCACTAGACTGGTGTGAGGCATTACACTAACCCTGGATCATTGGATCTGACTACTTGCTAAGTTATTAGGATAACGTAATCTAGAAATTCATGAACTCTGGGTCTGTGTTCTAGGAAGAATACAGCCTCTGGTTCTAATCATTGGTATGCAATCAATGTAAAACCCAAAACTTCTTGTATGTAGGTTTAAAAATATCAAGTCTAAATCTGACATCCACCATTTTATCACTGATTGGTTCAAATTCCTTTTTGGACATAAATGCCTCTCATTGCAAGTTTGAGTTAGTTTAACTGGCCCAGTGACCCTAGTAGTTAATGTAATGCATTTATGTAAACCACTTTTATAGTATTTGATCTAATACAGATGGGATTTTATTTCTTGAAAACAGTTATTTTTCTTTTTGTTCACTAGCATGTGTATAAGCACAAATCACATGTTCATAAATAAAGTTAACATTCTTTTAGCCTCGTGTGTTCCCTGGCATGTCTGTATTACATTTCTAAGTAGCATCTTACCGTGATCTAATATAGATTTACCAAAAAGCCTAAAAGAGAAGGGGATGGTTGATCCTAGTTGGAACTCATTAAAGTAAATGGAAAGCGAAGCAAAAACATTGCTCTTTTATTTGCTTTGGCTGTACCTGATTCGGGTTGTGGGTAGACACGGTGTGAGGGAAACGTCCTTGGATCTCTCCAGTCCTCCACCAATGTAAGTCAATGTCAATGACTTTTTAAAAGCATTGCAGTCCCAGGCATGTCCATTACTGGAGACAAAAAATAGCTTTATTCTTAAAGTGAAATCAGATCTTGGTCTTAAATGGTTTAAGAAGTTACATATATACAGTGTCTGTGCATATGTCAAAGCAGAACTTTACAGCCAAATCAAGAAAGCAATTCTGCTTTGTTTCCCTGGTTCAGTACTTGCAAGTATCACTGGTTGATGTTTGTCCTTAGGGACTGTAGAAACGTAAGTCATGTCCTTTGCTTCAGCAGTGTCAAACATGACTGCCGCCCTTTCTGGCTTAATCCTCAATTAAGGCAGATTTTTCAGGTTTGGGATAATCTAAAAATTAGACGAAGTACTTCTGTGTTTTCTTGTCTATTTGTTCCTCTTTCCCACTTGTTTTATCTTGGTTTCTCTTTTTTTTTCCTGTATGAGAGAATTAATATGTTGGATGTCAATTCTGGATATTTTTTGAGGGGAGGATATTTGTTTTTGTGTATTTGTTTTTCTGGCTCTCCTGAATGAGAGCCCTGGGGAAACTGTTTCTGCCTCTCTGGCTTGAGAGGCAGCAGTGAAATCCTGTTAAAGTGCTGTTGGGCAAACACTAAATTAGACACCAAGTTGCACTTTTTTGCTTTTGGTAACTCTGAGTAGCAAGGAGTATTACCTCCTCCTTTAAGAAATTAGATTGTTTCCTGTTGTATTTTATTAGGCAACAGGACTATATTGTCAGGAACTCATTAACAGTTCATTGACTATTATGCTTCAGTTATGGATCATTCCTAGACTGTTCAATATGTTGCTAAACTGCTAGACTCCATCTGAAGCTTTCCAAGTGTTGGTTTGCCTCTGAAGACTCATGGGGGGAGATGGCAGGGAGATTCTCCTTGTCATGACAGAACCTAGGCTTCCTTATTTCCATGTGTAAAAAGCAGGAACCTAGTGAGTATGAGGTTATTTAATTAGACTTCTTTTAGCATGGCTAGGAACTAAGTGCTCAGAAAAGGAGGAAACTCGGATCTTCTTATAGCACTTGCAAGGGAAAGGAGCTCTTATTCCAAGTTCAAGTCTTCCCCTCAAAAGGACACTTTCAAAAATGTAATTAGTATTATAGTAATGCTGTGTGTGTTTTCCCATCCATGCATAGTCGGTGTGGAAGGAGTGATGAATTCCTTTGCTGGAGTGAGGAATCATCTACTGCAGGCAGATTAGGCAGATTCTTCCCCTGTCACCCCCAGAGACCGCATAGTTAAACTGCTCTTGAATTCTGTCCCTACGTTAGGTAATACAGGACAGAAGCCTTTTCCAAGGAAGGGCTTTTTAGTTATTTCTCTTGACCAATTTGTTGATTTTTCCAGGGGAGGGTTTTAGTACACGTTGTGAGACTTGAACTTCTTTTGGAATCATTTAAGACACAAATAATGATTTGAATGTCTTTTGGATAACGTTTTGTGTAAACTTATTGCTGCTTGCATATTGAATATATGTTTGCTTGTGTATATTGAATAATTCAATATACTAGAAAAGGAAAATGTTAAAAATTGCCCTTTATACATGTGGGAAAACTGCAATTTGATACTGGCTCTCAAACACTGTTACCTTTAATCTTTCATTAACTAGAGGCTTGAAGACTTCATTAGTGCAAGCTATTCTGTTAGGTGGAGTGATCAGAGTGGGGAAAAGAATGATAGGATTGCACTCCCAACCCCAATCCTTCATCGGAAATATTCTTTCTTCTGTTTGTTTGTTTAGCTATAAACTGCTATTTAAAACCTTCTTTGGCTTCACGGGAAGGAAAATTCTCACCTTTTACAAGCTAGTTCTTACAGAATGGCCTACCATCTAAAATACTCGAAACTGCAGCTAGCTCGGTTTTACCGGCTGTTCTGCCTTGTCATAGTAACCACCATTATTTCAGTAACTAAATCCACTAGTTTTGGGGGTATTTTTCTGCAGTAAGTGATGGGTTACTGTGGTGTGTGATGGTGTGGACTCGTGTGTGGTTTGAGGGGGGGTCTATGGGGTGTGATGAGTTTGTTTTGCGTTTGTTTTTAAACCTACTGGGAGGAGAGGGCAGAGTTCCCACTTTAGGGCTGATCTGCGTGTGCTTTGTTTTGATAGGCAGCTGTGGTTCACAGAAACCATTGTCATGTGTTCATAAATGATGGCCCGTTGAGTCATTAACTTGCGCATTACACTGAGGATTTAAGTTTCCTACAGTGATGCTCCCTTCTCGGACTTTTTTTTTTTAAGCTGAAAGTTGATGATGTTCTTACCCCTTTGATTTTAAGTGTTATTGTGCATTTGACAAGGGTTCCTCTCTAAAATGCTCTGTAATAATAAGCTGTATTCAAATAGATTTGGATATTTTAGTTTCTTATCATTGATCACATAGACACTCTTTAAGTTGTTATCAGTTTGAATTGTTCTGATCAAATAGAAATTATGCTATGCTGGAAATGCCTCTTCCAGCAACACAGAAGATAAAGCATAGACTTTCAGTAGAGGCTTAACTATTGCTGTGTTTTGATTGTGGAACTTGAATATGTGTTTAATTTTTTGTGAACAGATTGATGACTCTTCTGCATCTATTTCTCTGGCCCAGCTTACTAAGGTATATATATATATATATATTCTTGTCAAATACTACACAAAGAAAAGTGTTTGCTTTATATTTTTAAAACTTATGCTGTGATCTATACAGTTGTAACTTGAACAATACTTTAACTTTATTTTAATAATATAAATTAACTTTAAAATGTGTGTATATATTGGTACTATCCTGTAAAGAGTAGTTCCTAGTTTGGGAAGATAGAAGGGGAGTACCTTATCAGCCTCACCATAATGTATTACTCATCTTCAAGACACAAAGAAGAAGCACTTCAGAAGCTGTTTACCGTTTTTCATACGTTTCGTTAATTTTGCGTTGGAAACTAAAACAATTTTTACAGAAGAATTTAATTGGCTGTAAGTTATGGACATTTCAGGGGGTTGCAACAGCCAAAATAGAAGCGTTTCCGTAACATGGACAATTGCATGGCTAATTTTGAATTTCTAGTCTTTAAAGACCCATTTTTGAATGTTGCATAATTTGATCAACTGTAGAACTGTAGTCTATACACAACGGTCAACCTTTATACAGTCTAATTTGTTTGAACGCAGACTGTGTAAATTGCGTAAATGTACCTAATTGTTTATAGGAATATACCAATGTGTATGTGTGGCATATTAGAGGATGTGACCTTTTGAAGTTGTTGTAATGCCATGTTTTGCTGTGAAAGTGCTTGCATATTCTGCTCAATAATGTGTAACTTTGTCTGGGAAAGCACTAGTGAGTGCACTTTTGGAAAACGCTTAGTGTACTAGTGATGAAATTACTAGTCTGCAAAGCTACCGAGATTAGAGAAGGCAGGGCCCAATCTAGAGCAGCTAGAACACTAGACTTCTCTCCTGAAAGAAAGTCTGGAGTTAATTTCCAGAAATCATCTTCTTCCCGCTGGTAACTTCTTCCCTCACCATTGCAGAAATCACAAATTATGTATGTTTGGCAAGAACAAAACTTCAATTTGCAATGCAGCCACCTAAAGAAATTGGTCTCCATTAGTGCTGTCCCTAAACATGTCCTTGGTTTTGTAAGATCACGTCAGGTTATTTTCTAGAATGTGCTCAACTGTCCAAGCGGTGTATGCATTTAAACTTCCAAGAGAAATTAAGTACTCCTGAAAACCACAGGAACATAACACACAGCAGCTCAGAACTCGTATTTGCTCTAACCTCTTCAGAGCAGACTGGCTTAACATGGAGGCAATGTGTTAACAGTTCCTATTTCATTTTTACTATGTATTAAATGCCATATTTGAATTTTGGTCTATTCCTACTAATGTTTTGTGGTTTTGAATGTGTTTTGTAAACCGTTTGGGTTCAAACAAATTAGTCAAGTATTTGTAAATCAAGTTTTCTGTAAATGTTGATGGAAATGGTTTCATAGCTATCGATCTGGATTGTGTTACTGTTGAGAAGAACTGTGTATATGAAACAACCATTTAATAAAATGTTGAAACTAGCTGGTTGCTTTTGTGAATGAATGCATACGAAAACAGAAACATGAGTGGCTGCCCTGAGTGGTAGATGCTTGAAGATCCATATAATTTGCATTCACTCCCTTAGACGCTGCTTGTATCTGGACTAGTGTATATAAAACACTCTAAGAAATGCAACAAATACTGTTTTAAAATTTAATGACTTTGATAATTTGAAGATCTAGTTCTGTATAAGGTTTATATTTACAATTTGCCTATTAAAGGGACACAACCAGATGGAAAACCTGCCAGTTTTACTTGCTGGTTACAGCACTTAATATTGAGAAGTTGGGTGAAAAAACATAGAGTTTGGACCGTCTGCAGCATGTTGTACTCAGTTTTCAACTGAGAAGTATCATTTTCTTGTCTCGGTGTTTTTTGTTTCAGATTATTTTTTAAGAAACTCTTCTTTTTAATTCATTTTGGTGGGGCTTTGTCCGAAGCTGAGTTTCAGCAAGTAGAAATAGCTTTCCCAACTGCAAACTATGTGTCCTTTTAATATCGCAAAATGTAAAAAATGCTTTGTGTAACCCTATGTCTGAATTAACTACACAACAAATAACTTTCTAATAGCCTGGAGCATAAAATTCAGTCTAAAAATACTACGTAGTGTATTTTTTGCACATAGCTTCAGTCCACTTTGTATCAAAGAGAATTGGATTGGTTACACAAGTCTTTATGTAAGGTACAAACAGAGCCTAAGGTTTTGAGTGCCCCAGAAGGTTCCCCCTGAGTAGGTTGATAGGAACATGAACATCATGTAATGGCGTAAGGACTCCCCGGAACATCTTCAGGACAAATATATTTTATATAAGCAGCTGGTTTTATGCAACCTCAGCTAGCGTTGTGCTGCTCTTTACAGGATTGGATGAGTGGTGTTATCTTTGGCTGTGTGGACTTAAATGTGTTTCTAATGTGTATGTCAAATAATTGCCTGTTAAACAGACGGCCAATCTGGCTGAAGCCAATGCTTCCGAAGAAGATAAAATAAAAGCTATGATGTCACAGTCTGGCCATGAATATGATCCGATCAAGTAAGTGTTTGTAAATCAACCCTGCTCTTTGAAGATTATGGAAAACTTACCGAGATACTTGCCTTGCAAAAAGACACGTGTGCATATTCTTTCTTTCTTCTCTTCCCTGAACTTCTTTAGCTACATGAAGAAACCCTTGGGTCCACCTCCACCATCATATACTTGCTTTCGTTGTGGAAAACCTGGCCATTACATAAAGAACTGCCCAACAAATGGGGTAAGATTGTGGGAGGCTTAACAACTGTCCACAGGGAAGGCCGGCACATTGGGACCATTCGAGAGATTGGTTACCAAACAGTTTTTCAACGTGTTAAGATTTTTTTCAATAGGGATTCACTTCCAACTATCATATTCTGTTGTAAATGTCTTTGTGTTCATTAAAGCTAAAGTTGGAGGATGTAGAAGGCTTTTCCAAATACTCTGTTCTGCCATAGAATATAGGAAATCTGCGTTTGATGTTCAAGAAATTAAGATACTGATCACAAATATAGTAGTATTCCTTATTTTATCTTATTGAGAAGTGAACTAATATTGCAAAGCCCTTCAACATCCAAGAGAAAACGGGAATTTTAAGTGTAAATTTCCTCTTATTTCTAGGACATGGCATTAAATATCATGTCTGTAGATTTTTCTTTGTACTGTCCTCCTGTTTCGTCAGTTATGTTTTGATAATATTTCAATTTTATTGAAAATTCTGAATGTTTCTGCATGTTTTTTCTTAATGAGCCTTCATATTTGTTAGTGCTTCATAAAACTGGGGAGTTGCATTTGGCTCCCATCTAGCAAAGATTTGGGGGTTCTTTCCACCTTAATGACACATATCTCTGGCTGAGTAGTCATGCCGCTTAACATCAGTGACTGAACTTAACATGTCTGATGCATGAATGTAACCTTCAAGTGGAGATAGCGAGCGTAACTACCTCCAGTGCCTGGTTCTGGGCATTAAATTAAACTTCTGTTCAGTTGTACTTTGAAAGAGCCTGGTTTTGTCTCTCTTCTGAGGGGCGACTTAAGGGAGATCTGGCTCCTAGGTAAAATGCGCAAAGTTAAGCTCTATGAGTCTATTTGAAATTCAGAATACTGCTCAAGCCTTAAAAAGATCTGACTACCTATGCTTAGGAAAGGAGGTATATTAGTTATGGAAGCCTGTTATGAGAGGAGAGTGAAGATTTCTTTCTGCTTATTAGAATTATTCAAATGTTGTTTTTCATAAGGGTCTTTAGATGATAAATATCTGAATTTCTTTTCTTAACAGGACAAAAATTTTGAGTCTGTTCCCAGGATCAAAAAGAGCACAGGAATTCCCAGGAGTTTCATGATGGAGGTGAAAGATCCCAATACAAAGGGGGCTATGCTTACAAACACTGGAAAATATGCAATACCGACCATTGATGCGTAAGTAGGGAGTTCTGTGATTGACCAAAAAGTGAACAAAAGAGAGCGCGTGCAAATGTCTGACTGCCAGTACAGAAGAGTTGGCCAGTATGTGTAATGGCAGCAAAGGAAGTGTTGTCACTGTGTCTTAGTCTTGTACTCAGTCCTCTGATAATTTCTCATAATAAAATGCTATGGTCTTACTGTTTAAACCCTTGGAAATAAATTAATCTTTCAGTGTGCATCTGCTAAAGGACTTTCAGTAACATTCAGCATTGTCGTGGGTCTTAGAAAGTTGCCTTTGTAGTTCTGTTTTATCTTCAAAAAAATACTAGCAAAACTGAACAAATACCTGTTAGTCTGTTTTACTTCTCCCCGTCTTGACTTAGGCAGAGAAAAGTTCTTTGTTGCTATAAACTAAGAAGATACTACTGTATATTGAAAGAGTCTAATTTAAAATTCCATGTTTTGTTTCAGCTTTTAAGTGTTCAGCAACACTTCTGTGTGGGGTGGTTTTTTTCCCTTAAGGATATCATTTTATAGAAACACTCTTCCATTTATTACTTGAAGATTATCCTCTACAGCTTTATCATCACTTTACTCTCTCATACAGGAAAGGTGGAGCCCATTTCACCTAACTTCTAGCTGTAGGAAATGATTTTTGTAGGCAAAGCTACTCTCTTGTGCTCAGTAGAGTCAGTGGAGAGGAGTGAATTTTCTGGAGATAGAGAGAGGAGAGAGACTGAGATGACAGCTGCAAAGAACTAGCTTAAATAAATGCTTGCATTTTAGAAAGCTAATGCAGAATGAGAAGAATTCCATCTTCCCTTGATAAAATCAGAAACTTGGAAAAATTTTCTTGTATCCAAATTAAATTTTTTTTCTTCCTTTCCTGTCTCCCTCAGGGAAGCTTATGCTATAGGAAAGAAGGAAAAGCCTCCTTTCTTGCCAGAGGACCCATCTTCCTCCTCAGAAGAAGATGATCCTATTCCAGATGAGCTGTTATGTCTCATTTGCAAAGATATAATGACGGATGCAGTGGTTATTCCCTGCTGTGGAAACAGTTATTGTGACGAATGTAAGTATCTACTTCAGCTTGGTTTTATTCAGAACATTCAATGTGATATTGTGGAAGCAGGAATAGCAGCCAATTACTTTGTTACCAGTTCCATTTAATACCTAACTGTACTGTAATGGGAGAGGATTGCCTTGATATAAAGGCAGAAAGGATATTTTTTGCCTTTTTGAGAAAGCTTTTGAATGGTTTTTACTTGGAGAAGAATGCATATGAGAGAAGTACACAGTTCTGAAGCTCTTTAAAATACTAAGTATTTAACACATGTAGTTTGTCTCCAGCCCATTCTGTCCTGTTATATAGTTATACTGTTATACAGTCAGTTCTGATGTGCCTGAAACAAGAGGATGTTTTTTTAATCAAAGTCTTCTTAAAGCAAGAGCACAACCTGTTGTACATCTTCAAATATTAGAATTGCCAAATGTCAAAAATGTGTAGCTATGTGTTTTTACAGCTAATTGAAGCCTCTCAAAATCTATTAGTTTGGCAAAAAGTTTATTTGATTCTAATTATTCACAGGTATTAGAACAGCACTACTGGAATCTGAGGAACATACCTGCCCAACTTGTCATCAAACAGATGTTTCTCCTGATGCGTTAATTGCGAACAAGTTTCTGCGCCAGGTAACTTGAGCTCCTTCATATAAGCCATTTGTAAGAAAACTCTGTATGTAAATAATTTCTCTCCTTGAGAAAGGCTGCAAAGAGTAAAAGTATCTGGAAAGTAAATTTAAAGAGGCTTAGAGACCTTTGCATAAGACCTGAAAACTTTTGGCCACATTTTTGTGTAACGGTGATAGCCTCGCTTTGAGATCGAGTGGCAGTACAAGGCACTGGGATGATGATTGACTTTGCCATTAGCGTTTAAAGGAGTACACAATCTTATTCTGTGAAGGCTTCTTTTAATATATTCACTCAAGTTTTGTGTAAGTCTTTCATAAATGTTTTCCTGCCTCTAGGCTGTGAACAACTTCAAAAATGAAACTGGGTACACAAAGAGGCTCCGTAAGCAGATTCAGCAGCAACAGCAGCAGCAGCCGCCACCACCGCCGCCACCACCGCCACTAATGAGACAAACAATAACACGCAACCTGCAGCCTCTGCTCAGGCCAACAATTTCCAGACAGCAGGATCCACTAATGATTCCATTAGCTGCTCTGTCTTCTCATTCTGCTGCTGCTTTGTCAGCTCTGGCTCCTGGTCACTCTATGGCAGCTGCTCTGCCAGTAAATCCGGCCTCTGCCGCGGTCTCTGATCTCCCTCCAGCAGTGTCCCTATCTCTCCGCGCCGAAAAGCCAGATGGACGTTTTCGGTAAGTAAATCTGTAGGTCAACACAAATAGAAAACACATCAAACTACTTAAGCTGTATTCTCCCTCTTCAGGTTCTTGTGTAACTATTTATGTATCATTAGTGACAGTTCCCAGCAGTAGTGGAAATACTGCTTTTTCCTCCTCTTATTGCTTTGAATGAGGACACTTGATGTTATAAGTTAGAATCATCCTCAGTAATATGCATAGTCAAGCCATGTCCCATACAAATTTGGATGTAATCCTTGTTTAAATCACTCCTTTAAAACTTTTGTTAATTTCAAGTATTCATAAACATAAAACACCAACTGCCACCCAGCAAAGTCACATGAAAATATATTGTGTTGAACTATTTGAATTATTTGTTTAAGGTTTATAGCCTCTTGATTTTAATACATTTGCCTAATAATATCTTTTCTAGTGATGCTGATGGTGTTTTACCTCCTGCTGCACTTGTGACTGCCTCTGAACTTGTTAAATCATCTTCTGTTCTGTCAATCAGCAGTTTGATGGACGAGAAGGTAAATTTATTTCAGCGTGCATCCGATTCCTGTTTTGTGGTAGAGTTTCACCACAGAGTGGTGAGTTTGTGGTAGCTTTCTAATTATGTTTGTATTTGTTCAAAAGGGCTATCAGGTTCCTGTGCTAAGACAACCAGCATTACAAAGTCTTCTAGGCCCACAAGGACAGACCATACCCACAACTGGTAAGGATCTGCAACTTGAGAACTTGCGTTAATAAATTATCTTCATAGAGACCGAATGGGCTTTTCTTTAATGCTTTCCCCCCTGTCCCTCCCAAAGGTCAACCAATGAGAGTTGGTGCCCTCCGCGTGGCAGGCGGCAGGCCAGGCTGGGAACCGTAAGTACATTCTACAGAAATTCAATACGTTAGTACTCATAACCTGAGCTGATTAGGCAGTGACACATAATGTAAAAAACAGCTGGTTGGTAATGAAATAAGTGTGCATGTGTAGTTATGGAAAAAAGCAAATGGTAATTTAATGTGAGTTAGCTCTAACAAAGGGGGTCTGTGCAACCAGTAAGATTATTTAAGAGAAAGCTCCAGCTCCAGTTAACTCTGAAAAATCAGCAATTCTCAAGGAACTCATATATTTAAAAATTGAATATAACTAATGCCTTATGTGGAGAGCCATTCTTTTGATTACTGCCTTAATAAGGCTAAAGGAATTGATTTCCCATTAGAAATAAGTTATACTGGCAACTAATACTGAGCAATTTATTGAGATGCCCACACTGTTATCTTGCAACAGTTTGGAATTTCTTCAAATTGGTTTTCTTGGAAAGCCAAGCTGCTTTCTCATTTGGAGTGAGAGTCACTTTTACTTATTCATGCAGTGTCCAGTTTGTCTCTCTTCCTGGGATGTATTTGTAGTAGATAAAGTGTAATATACCCCTATAGTCTATAAACTCTTAAAGCAAAACAAAAAACAGGATCCATCCCACAGATAATCTAAAATACCAAATTCAGTAAGCAAGAAAGCAACAGCTCGGGGACAAGAACAGGCCAAATGCTTCATCATGAGGACAGCAACATAGGAAGTCTTTATGGAAGAAGTTAAAAGAAGTTCAAGAGAAGAATAGTTAATATTTGTGCAGTACTTTGAAGATCAGAAGTGTGAAGTATTAAGTGTATCAAGGAGTGGCAGAGGAGCGATGGGCACTTGGCATGTGGGAAATGGGAGTCTTGTTTTAGGCATAGTCAGCCTCCATTCACAGTTGCAAAGCTGAGTATGAGGAGAGAAGACTGAGGGAACTGTTGGGGGCGAGGATGTTGAAAGCCAAGTATGAGGAACAAGAAATGAGTGTGGTTTCAAATGAACAGAAAGCAGGGAGAAAAAAGGCTTAGGCTGAGAGCAGGAAGTGCTTGCCACCATGCTCCCGCTTCATTCACTTTCCTCTTTAAAACCAGGGCAGAGTGTAACAAACAGTGACACATGTTTTTGGGTTTCTTTAGAAGTTCAAATCGAGGACGCCCGCATAGTGACCGTACACAAAGGACTCAGGCCCCAACACTACCAGCATCAGCACCAGTCTTTGTGCCTGTGCCTCCACCTCCCTTGTATCCTCCACCTCCCCATGCACTTCCTCTTCCACCGGGGGTACCACCACCACAGTTTCCTCCTCAGTTTCCACCTGGTCAGCCTCCATCTGCTGGGTACACTGTCCCCCCTCCAGGATATCCCCCAGCTCCTGCAAACATGTCATCAGCTTGGGTACCAACAGCAGTACCAACGGCTCATTCAAATACCATCCCAACGACACAAGCACCTCCTTTATCTAGGGAGGAGTTTTACAGAGAACAACGGAGACTTAAAGAGGAGTAAGTATTTGGCTCAATGAAGTTGCGTTATTTTTCATTTTTGTATTTCAATAGCATATCGGACTGCAGTTACACTATAGTGCATCTGGCATAAGCAAAAATGGCATATAAAGCATTTTTCTCCAGTATGTTTTTCATTGCAGATGGTAAACATGCAAAGCTAAAGCAAGGCAAATGTAATTCTAAATCTTTCCCTAAAAACTCGTAGGAATTCTAAACTGTGTTTGCTTAAAGAGGATGTTCACCTTTTGCATTTGCATGCAATATACATTTTCTCATATTGGCCATGTTTTGTTTCTTGATGTCTTTTTGTAATAAAGGTAAAACTATAATTGTAATAAAGGTCAAACTTATTTTAACAGGGAAAAGAAAAAGTCCAAACTTGATGAGTTTACAAATGATTTTGCTAAGGAATTGATGGAATATAAAAAGATTCAAAAGGAGCGTAGGCGTTCGTTTTCCAGGTAACTGCTTTACATGTCCGTAATGGAGAAGCAGATTGTCTAGAAGAATCAGGAGGAGTTCCACTCCCCCTCTCTGTCTTTAGCTGGAGTGGATGGTTCGAGGGATTAGCAGCGGCAGGAGTTTTGTCCGTAGGTTACTAGCTCAAGTGCAGCAGAGGTTACAATTGCCTGGTAGCTCTCATTTGGCAGTCGTTAAGGAGCAGGTGTCTGTCAGTGAAGCAGTAGCGGCATCCTTCACCTCCGGACAGTCTGAGGAGGCTAAATTGTGCGTACGTGTTGCTGGATTTTCTTCGTCTCCCGCATTCTGACTGAGCAACCAAAGCACTTCGGAGGAGATGTGAGAGAAATTGTCTTACGTTTTGTTTATCTGATGTAGAAACGTGGAGAGATTTTATCCTGGACTGCAAACTGGTGGCTTTCACTAGTGTCTTGTTGACATTCTTAAATTTTTTTTAGGAGGTAAAAGATCTGACTTCTTTTTTTCTGAAATCTTAATTTGTTAAATTAATGGAGGACTTGTGAAAGGAAGAACGTCGCTAGTGAGCCCGTGCGGAATAACGTGGAGTGGTTCTTGTCGAGGAAATACTCAGGGTACTCAATATTTTAGATCCAAAAAATCACCTGGACGTCAGTCTGAATAGTTCTCCATTACTAATGTCGTTGATATTCTGAGAGTAAGTGTTGAATCGCAGTATTGCTAGAGGCTGAGTTTGAAAGGTTTCAGATTTGATTTTACTTGCACTGAGGTAGCTGTCCTTGGTTTGAGCTAGAGACATGTGCAAAACTTTGCCAGAACTTCAAGGTAGGAGCGTTGCTCCCGTAGGACTGTTAGTAACATTGCAGTGCTACACGTCTTGCCAAAAATTACCCCATAAGCAGTAGAGTTCAATTGACTGAGCTAGCTGTATAGAACTTAGCTTTGCTGTCTTCAGGCTAAGTCGCGTTCTGTTGATGCTTGGTTCTGCACCGTAGCCATTAAGACTTGCTCTTTTTGCGTCTTACTGCAACAAAATGATTTGTACAGCGTGTAGTTCCTGTCTAGTGACGAACGTGTGCTCTCCTACCAGTAGAGGCCAGTATACACCGCCTTAAATCAATCAATAGATCGTAGAATTGCTATAGATCTTGTAGTTAATGTGATAGAAGTGAGTGGAATTAGACTTACTCTTTCTGTATGTTTTACACTAACAAAACTGCAGCTGTTCTATTTTGTAAGCAGAAACTTTTACATGTTATCAAGTTCTTCAATTTGCAGTAGCATTATGTCAGCAGCTGAAAGAAGCTTTGACATAAGCATGTGGAGAGAGGAAAAAAAGGCAAACCAAATTTGGGAGGAAAAGTTTTAGGGTGAGCATCTATTTTGAATTAACTTCATTTTTTTGTGTACTGTGTTTTTTTTAAGGTCCAAGTCCCCCTATAGTGCTTCATCTTACTCTAGAAGTTCATACACGTACTCCAAGTCAAGATCAGGTTCTTCTCGCTCCCGCTCCTACTCTCGGTCGTTTAGTCGTTCCCATTCACGTTCCTACTCACGGTCACCTCCGTATCCAAGAAGAGGCAAAGGAAAGAGCCGTAACTATCGTTCTAGGTCAAGGTCACATGGTTACCACCGCTCAAGGTCAAGATCACCACCATATAGAAGATACCATTCACGATCAAGGTCTCCAATATTCAGAGGCCAGTCTCCCACTAAAAGGACTATACCACAAGGGGAAGGAGAGAGGGAGTATTTTAACAGATACAGAGAAGTTCCACCATATGATATAAAAGCTTACTATGGCAGATCTGTTGATTTTAGAGATCCATTTGAAAAAGAAAGATACAGAGAATGGGAAAGGAACTACAGAGAATGGTATGAAAAGTTTTACAAGGGTTATGCTGTTGGAGCTCAGCCTCGGCCTCCAGTAAGTAGAGAGAACTTTTCTCCAGAGAGATTTGGTCCCCCTGGAACCAGACGAGAGAATTCACCGTATGCTCGGGGACGTAGGGAGGATTATGCCAGTGGACAAAGCCATAGAAATCGTAGTATAGGTGGAAATTACCCTGAAAAGCCTTCTGGAAGAGAGAGCCATGGCATCAAAGATCCCACAAAATCAAAAGAAAAAGAAGTAGAAAATCCACTGGGAGATGGCAAGGGAAATAAACATAAGAAACATCGAAAGAGAAGAAAAGGTGATGAAAATGAAGGATTTCCCAGTGCTGAGTTGTTAGAAGGTGCAAGGAAATCAAGAGAACCAGTTGCAGCAGAAGACGTCAAAGCAGACTCTCTCTTCATGGTCTCAAGTAGAGATGATGCTACCCCTGTGAGAGATGAACCTATGGAAGCAGATTCTATTGCTTTTAAACCAGTGTCTGAAAAGGAGAAAAAAGAGAAAGATAAGCCAAAAACGAAAGTTGACAAGGCAAAACGGAAAGCAGAAGTAGCTGTTCCTGCTAAGAAAGACAGTACAGTAAAAACAACTAAAGCTTCCCAGGAGAAGGTAGACACTGATCGTGAAAAATCTCCCCGGACAGAACCTTCTGCAAAAAAAGTGAAGGAGGAGTTGCCGAAGACAGACAGTGTTAAAACATCCTCATCTCAAAAGGATGAGAAGGCCCTTGGTACACCACGGAAAGTTCATCCAAAAGTGACAAAAGATCACCCAGAAACCAGACCGGCCAAGGAAGAAAAGGGCAAGAAAGATCATCCAAAAGAAGTCAAGTCAGAGAAGCCCTCCAACAAAGACGAAAAGTCAAAGAAAACAGTTGAAAAAAGCAAAACTTCTGATGCAAAACCTGAAAAAAGAAAAAGAAAGGCAGATGAAAAGGTTGATAAAGAGCACGAAGCTGCTTCCGTGAAGGCCTCGAAACCAGAAACTGCTGAATCAAAAGCATCACCAAAGGGGAAAGCTGAGCCTGATGGTGAAAAAACAGAGAGAACCCCAGAAAAGGATAAATCTGGTTTGCTGACTGCCCCTGCAAAAAAGATTAAACTTAACCGAGAAACTGGCAAAAAGATTGTGAGTGGAGAAAATGTCCCCCCTGCAAAAGAACCTACTGAGAAACCTGAGCCAAGCAGCAGCAAAGTTAAACCAGAAAAAGCAAAAGGAAAAGTGAGAAGAAAAGTAACAGCAGCTGATGGATCTAGTTCGACTCTTGTAGATTACACCAGGTACCTGACTGCTTTTCCTGTTTACTTTCCCTCCTCCCCTGCCCGCACATGAAAACGTAAAATCGTTGTCCTGACTAGTGCTGATTTGACTCTAAATGAGCATTTGAATAATCTGTGAGCTGTTTCGTCAGCAGCTGTAATTGGTTTAAATCTCTTTTTTTTGGAAGAAGACCAGTTTGTACTACGGAGAAAGCTGATAAGGTTAATTCTTAGGTGATGTGTGACCCTTGTTTTGGGGACTCTCCTCTCCTCTTGCTCATTACCTTGCTGGATGAAGTTACTTGAATCTTTGAGGCAGCGGGTGGGTTGGTCTCCCCTCTGCCTGCCCTCAGTCCAGCTTACTGATAAAGACAAGGCTAGCAGGCTCTATCTGTACTGTGCAATACCTGACATCTTTAGAAATCTCCAGCTCCTGTAGTGATGCGTTGGTTGATAGGACACAGAATTATGCCTTGCAGAAATACCAGCTCGGTTAAAGTCAGTGCACGGTACTGACAGCTTTGAGCACAGCGCCAGGCATGGCTGCACCGTGTCCAGGCAGCACGAGCTCGTCCAGAGTACGAAGCTCCGCGGCGTCCCAGTGTGGTACGTGTGAAACCAGGGGACGTCGTCCGGAGTTACTGCGCACATGTCAGTAGCAGGGCTGAAAAAGCAAATTCAAAACACGAGATATTGTTGGGGACATAAGATACTGTTTTGGTATTCTAAGAAGTTCTAAAAGGACTTTTTTTCCAAGGGACCGCTTGGGCATGATGGTAGATTTCTTGTTCCACCAATACTTGATTCTGCAGGGAAGCAAGAGTATATATTTATTGTATCTGCTATTGGTAGAAATAGGACATGAAGGAATTACCAGATCAGACAGTCCCCAATCTGATAATCTTGTGTCTTTGTTAATTAAATGTGTAGTAATTGATTGCTCATAATCATAGCTGGTGGAGCCCTCCTTTCTCTGGTCTCTTCCTTTAACTGAACATGTTTTGAAAAAATACCGACGATGCATTAAATTCTGAAAATGTTTCATGGGGTTCCCAAGATGGGTGTGCTTGCTCCTTATTGATGTATGTCCCCCGCCCCCTTTTTTTCTTCTCTTAGCACTAGTTCCACTGGAGGAAGCCCTGTTAGAAAGCCTGAGGAAAAAACAGATACAAAACGGACTGTTATTAAGACCATGGAGGAGTATAATAATGATATAACGGCCCCTGCCGAAGACGTCATTATCATGATCCAGGTCCCTCAGTCAAAGTGGGATAAAGACGACTTTGAGTCTGAAGAGGAAGACATTAAGTCTACCCAGGTACCCACAAATGTAGGGAAACCATCTAGTGTTGTAAAAAATGTGAGTACTAAGCCCCCAAATCCTGTGAAACACAATGAGAAAGAAGCTGAGCCTTTGGAAAAAACACAAAAAGCTACAAAAGAAGCGAGTTATGAAAGCTCCCAGCATGATGCAAAAGGTTCCAAAAGCTCCATGTCAAGTGAAAAAGGGAAAACCAAAGACCGGGATCATTCTTTGTCAGACAAGGACACTTCTGAGAAGCGAAAGAGCAGTGTTCAGCCAGAAAAAGACCACTCAGAACGTGGGACTGAGCAAGGAAATGGAAAAAATGTTTCTCAATCTTCCAAAGAGGGCAGATCTTCAGAGAAACATGATAATGGCCGTGGGTCCACTGCTAAGGACTTTACTCCTAACAGAGACAAAAAATCTGACCATGATAGCAGCAGAGATCATTCTAGTTCCAAGCGCAGAGATGAAAAGAGTGAGTTAGCAAGAAGAAAAGACTCTCCGTCTCGAACCAGAGAGTCCACATCAGGACAGAAAAGTAAGCCAAGAGAGGAGCGAGCAGAGCCGTCCAAAAAGAGTGCTGGAGACTCCAAACGGAGCAGCTACAGCCCTGCGCGCGAGCGAAGGCAAGCGGAGCACAAACCTGCTCACGAGGCCAAGCGCTCCGCGGAGGAACACAAACCTCCGGATAAAAATCCAGGGAAGGAGAAGGAGAAAGAGAAGGACAAAGAGAAGGAGAAGGAAAAGGAGAAGGAGAAAGAGAAAGAAAAAGAAAAAGAGAAAGAGAAAGAAAAAGAGAAAGAAAAAGAGAAAGAGAAACATGTGACAGAAGTAAAGAGCAATAAAGAAAAAGAGCCAGGTGGTAATAAGCCACCTCAGAGACTTGAATCACCAGAAGCAAAAAACGAGAAAGAAAATGTGACTGGGCAAAATGATAAAAACATCATCAAGCCTAAGCCTCAGGTAAGCAACTCCTCACGACTCTCCTCCGATTTAACTCAAACCGATGAGGCTGCGTTTGTACCAGACTACAATGAAAGTGACAGTGAGAGCAATGTGTCTGTAAAGGAAGAAGAAACCGCAGGAAAGAATTCCAAGGAACCGAAAGACAAGCCTGTGGAGAAGGGTAAGGAGGAGACGGCGGCGGCAGCAGCAGCCCCTGCTGAGCAGCCCGACGCGGGCAGGAGTCAGAGCCAGAGCAGCCCCAGCCCCAGCCGCAGCCGGAGCCAGAGCCCCTCCGAGAGCCAGACCCGAAGCCACAGCAGCAGCGCCAGCTCAGGGGAGAGCCAGGACAGCAAGAAGAAGAAAAAGAAGAAAGAGAAAAAGAAGCACAAGAAGCACAAAAAACATAAGAAGCATAAGAAGCATGCTGGAAATGAATCGGAATTGGAGAAAAGCCAAAAACACAAACACAAGAAGAAGAAATCCAAGAAGAGCAAAGATAAAGAGAAAGATGACCAAAAAGTTAAATCTGTCACTACATAGAATGGCAGATCAAGAAAAATTGACTTAATTCCTAAGTCATCTGTATTAAATTTTGTTAAAATGTAAACGAATTCAAGCTTTGTAAATAATGACATGAAAGACCCTGTGCTGCACTTAAAATATTGCTGCTTGATTATTTGATTTTTACATCAGAGCTTTATAAAGTGAACATTTTGTACAGAATTGTGAGTTGTGACCATGTAACATGAAAGGTTTTGCTGGGGCATCTTATTTTTAACCACCGTTGATTAGTTTGGGTGGAGTTTACTGTACTGTGAAAATTTTCACATTTGAATTTTTTTTAATTGCCTGGCAGAAAAAGCTGATATCAGTTACAAAATATCAGCAGAATGATTTGCAGAATACATTACAGCCCTGTTATGTCACTTTTTGATTACAATAAAAAGTTTTCAGTAAACTTCATTCAATGTGCTGGGATTTCCCGTGGTAGGTGAGCATGAGCAGAGAAGGAACAGCCCCAGAAGGCGAGCAGGACGCCCGAAGGTGTCGCCCGCCACGTGTCCGCGGATGGATTTTGTAGAGCCTGGAAGGAGGGGAGGCGGCGCAGGCCGGGCCGAGCGCGGGTGGCTCCTGCGCTCTGCAAGGCTCCACGTTCATTGCCTGAAAAGTCGCCACTGTTAGTAGCCAATACTGACTGCTTTGAAAATGATATTAAATATGAAGCTGTCGGGTTTCAGCATTGCTCCCGTTTGTTCCGCAGCTGTTGCCCTGTGCTGGCAAACGTTTGCAGTTACGTTTTGAGGAAGCTGTCCTGTGATCTGTGTTTCCTTTCGTAACAACACGGATCACAAAGATGTTTGTGTTTTGGACATAGCTTTGTGTCATGATGAGCGTTTTCATACTGTGGTGCCACGTGTACAGAGCTGATTGAAATGTGGGGTTGAGTGAGTGAGTTTGGCAAGAGCAGCAGCCCGTTAGAAAGGCAGGTTTAGGAGTTACGCTGCCTTGAACAGTGCCAGGAAATGGAGAAAATGTAAATGTAACGGCTTGGAGAATTGTACGAAAAATGGTTTAGAGAAAGGGAAGCGGGGGGGGGGGTGTTGTCCACCGCCAGAAAGCCGCCCGGTGAGGGGCGCTTCCCGCGGTGCGCTGGGCCCCGGGCTCCCAGGGCCGGCGGGATTTGCTGGCACCGCCCTGACCTTCCCGCGCCGCGGGTCTCCCGGCAGAAGCGGTCCAGGTTAAAGGGGCCTTTCGGGGCTTCTGTCCGTGCAGCCCGTTGTGCCCGAGAAGCGGCTCTGTGCCTGGGCCGCTCCCTGCGACGCTGAGCGCAAGAGAAGCAGCAAAGTGGATTCTCATCCCGCCCCTTGGCGGGCGACGGCCGCGGTTTACACGGTGGGCAGAGGCTGGCGTGTGGCCCTGCCGCGAGCTCGGAAAGGAACCCGGCGCTCCTGACAAACGGTGGAGGCTCCGGCCCCGTCCCACGGAGCGTGGCGCCGCCTGCACTCGGCCACGGAGCCTCCCAGAGCCCCGCGGAGCCCCATGGAGCCCCCCAGAGCCCTGCGGAGCCGCGCTCGGCCGCGGGGCGGCTGCGTCCGAGGGGCTGCCCCGCACAGAGGCCGCCCGGCCGCCTCGCCACCCACGGCCCCGCACGGTCCCTCCGCGTGGTCCCTGTTGACGGTGCGTGAGCCGCGGAGACCTCGGCCTCCTGCCCCGGGGTGCGGCGCTCCCGCGGGATCGCGCACGGACGGCCCCGGGGCCGGCAGCGCTTCAGGGCGCGCGGGGGTTTCAAGAACTGCCCGCGGCGGCGAGTCCAGCGCCTCCCAGGTGGGTGTCTCTGTTGTCCCACCTGGTGGATTTCCGTAAGTCACCCAGGGAGCTCCGCGTGGTGCCTGTCCTGCCGCTTGGCCGGCTGTGGTGCCTCTCCCCGGCTTCCCTAACGGATCCCTCTGGAGCCGGTTTCCATCAGAAGCGGAGCTTGCTGGTGATCCTGGTTCCGCTCAAACACGCGGTAAACCCATACGGGACCTGCGGCGGGCGGGCGCCACTGTCCAGGCCGCGGGTCCGGCGGGCGCCGTCCGTGTCCCCCGTGGGTGCCTGGGGCTCGTGGGGCTCCTGGTTCCTGCGTGCAGGACCAGGCCCTGGGTGTCCTGACGCGACTCCTGCCCCGGGCAGCGTCTCCCCTGCTGGTGCCAGGCCATGGCCGGCGGCTCCTCATGGTCCCGGATGGAGCGGGATGACCCCCACGGCCCAGCCGCGGCCTCCCGCTGCTCCCGCACGCCCTCGGGAAGCGGCTCCGGCTCCTGCAGGTCAAACACCCGGTGCTGCCCGGGTGCTTTGCCGAGTTCCCCCTTTCAGGTGCCTTTCCTTCATTCTTTACTTGGCCTGAAGCAGCCCGTGTGCTTCAATGGCAGCACCTTCTGCCCAAAGGCCGTCGCGGAGAAGCCGCTTTCCCTGGGGGAGCCTTGGAGCAGGGGCCGTCCCGTGCGCTGCGTCCAGCCCCGGCGCTGGCTGCGGGGGCTCCGTGCGCGGGTCCCTGCGCCCGCCCCGCTGCCGCTCGTGCCGCGAGGAGATGGGCACAAAGCAGGGGCGCCGGGCGGGGGGCAGGCGAGCCGCGGCCCCCGGGCAGCCCGGAGCCACGGGTGGGAGCGGAGCAGGAGCCCGCATGGGAGACACGGCCCTTCCCGCACATCCCTGCTCCACGGCGCCGCGTTGCTCTCGCTCCGTCTCCTTGTTTGGCATTTCCTTAGTAATTAGTGGCAGATTTTGTACTTATGTTTGCAATTATCGAGATGCCGCTGGGACGTG
Source organism: Eudromia elegans (assembly GCA_003342815.1). Taxonomy (NCBI): domain Eukaryota; kingdom Metazoa; phylum Chordata; class Aves; order Tinamiformes; family Tinamidae; genus Eudromia; species Eudromia elegans. The sequence continues at coordinate 5,860,848 of PTEX01000029.1, forward strand.
TCTGCTAATCGGATCTCCGCGGCAGGAGAGCGCGGGTGTCGGCAGCGAGGCCGTGCTGCAGCCAGGGAGGTTTCGCCGCCTTTGTGACGCGTTCGGAGGAACCGGAGCTTTTCCTTCGGAAGCTCGGGCCGACGCCGACTCCTCCGCCTCGCTTTCCTCGGCGGCAGATTTGCCGCGCGCGTGGGAGCCGGGCCCGAACGCTGCCCTCGCTGAGCCGCGAGGAGGCTCCCGGCCGCGCCCGGCTCCCAGGGCTCTCTGCAGAGCCCCCGTCCCGGTCCTCACGCGCCGCCCGGCGCCCCGGGGCTGGTGGTGTTGGCTGGTGCGGACCCGAGCAGCGCCCCGGGACGTGTCCTGGGTCACCGGGCGGCGGTGCTGGGGCAGTTTTGCACCCGGGCTGCGCTACCTCATGGCCCGGGTTTGGCTGCGGAGCCGCCTCCGACCCAGCCCGGCCGGGGCCCTGGAACCGGCAGGGGAGGATTCCACCATCGGCAGCGCCGGGTCTCTGCGCTGCCCGGCTGCCGGCTCCAGCGGGACCCTGCCGGGCGCTGCCGTGTTCCGCACTCAGGAGGCAGAGGCCGCATGTGGCCCCCGGGGTGAATTCCTGACAGACCCCCTGGCACAGGGCTGCGGTGCAGCAGGAGCACAGAGCGCGCGGGCCGGACGCGCTCCCAGCTCCCGCCTCATTGTGACGGATCGCGGTGCAGTGGGGAGCGCATGGAGCGAGCGGAGCGCGCGGGCCGGACGCGCTCCCAGCTCCCGCCTCATTGTGACGGATCGCGGCTCCGCGGAGCAGCCGAGGCTCCAGTTCAGTCACTAACAGCGGCCGCCTCAGCCGCGCTGGCGCCGCGCCAGCGTGCCAGGGCTTGGGAGGAGCGCGCGGGCCATGAAATATTCATGGGAATCCTGGCGTTTCCCTCCTGCCCTCCCCTCCCTCCCCCCGCCCGCATTATTTGGCTGTAAAGGTTAGAAGCCTGTGTCAAAAACCAACGGTTTCCTTAGCCTGGCGCACAGGGAGTTTTTGCAGCCAAGTTTTGGGGCCGACGCCCCCGGGGTCTCCGTGACCCTCCGCAGGCTCCTCGGCCCCGCGCGGACGCTGCTCAGGGCCCCGTTTGCCCCCCGGCCGCGGCGGGAGCCGGGCGGAAGCTCCGGAGTGCCGGCACGCAGGCGGGTCCGTCCCTGCTCCGCCGCCGCCCCGCCGGTTTCTCGCCGTCAGCGTAGGGAAAACCTGGAACTAGTGAAACGGCCGTGAATTCCCAGGCCCGGCACCCAGTGCCGTAGGGACGGGAGGCAGATCAGCAGCCAAGCGATGGATGCGTTAGTGTTTTAATAGGCTGATGCCGCATAATTTGCTGTGTTCTAGAGTAATCGACCTGGTCCCCGCGGTGATAAAGGCCGATCCCTTGGGTTCTTGCTCAAAGGCTGAGGAATCCCGTCTGCAGGAGGCTTCACTGGCTTGAACAGTACCTGGTTTATGTTGGCTGGAGCAGGAGCAGGGGCGGCCGAGCCCTGCGGGAGGCGCCGCCTGGGAGCGGGACGCGGCGCGAGCGGGACGGAGGGACGCGTGGTACCCAAGGGGGGGCTCCCACCCAAGCCAACCCCCAGGGCTGGACGCAGGACCCGTCCTGGCCTCCTGCACCGCGGGGAGCAGCTCACGGGGCCGCTGCGCTCGGGAGGCTCCCTGTAAATCCACGTATTTTTCTGTGTGTTTTTAAAACACACTGACGTTTTTTGAGCTTTCCAGCACTAGAAGTCTTCTTTCCTTATTTTCCCGGACCCAAAAGCAAAGGCCAAGAAAGCAGCTGCGTTAGAGGCCCCTCGCGGCCGATGCCCCTCGTGCCCGCCGGGCGGCACCAGCTCTGTGCCCATCCCGCCCGTCCCGCCCGTCCCACCCGTCCCCAGCTCCTGGTGCCGACCCAGCGTGTGTCCTGCAGCACAGACTGCGTCCCGGCCCTCGACACGGTCTTTGCTCCTCTCAATCAGTGTGAAACTGCAAGCCCTGGTAGTTAATCATCATGGTACTGGAACAGAGAGAGATTTTCTCTAATCCCCAGTAAATGGCCTCCAAATGAGGGCTTGAGCAAAGATGACTAATGACAGACACGATTAAACTCATTTGGGAGGGGAGGCTTTGCTGGGTGCCCCCAGGCCCAGGCAGACGCGGGGGGCGCATGGTGACTGCCCGCTGGCCAAGGCGGCCGAGCTCAGCAGACGGATTGGTTTTGTTTTCAGGAGAGGATTAATGTTTTCCATGGAAATGCACGCAGTTTTTGTGGGGGTCCTGCAGGCCTCTAACAAGCGCTGCCGGGGCAGAGGGTTTCGCCCGGGAGCCGGTTCTGGTGGGTGGTGGCCCCCGCGTGGGGCGAGTGGCCCGTGGAGCGTGTCCAGCGGGCCGGCCCCACGGCGCAGAGCGGGCCGGGCGCAGCACGGAGCGGGCTGGGTGCGGAGCGGGCCGGGTGCGGAGCGGGCCGGCCCCACGGCGCAGAGCGGGCTGGACGCGGAGCGGAGCCAGCCGGGCGCGCGGGGCCTTCGCAAGGCAGAGGGGGAGCCGGGTAAAAGGCCGGGGTTGGTGTCGGGTTCCGGCTGTGGATCGGCTGGAACCGCTCCAGGATTCCTCCTCCTGGGGCCCTGCCGGGCCTTCCCGTGCTGCTCACTCTCCCGCTTCCCTGGCTTTGGAGGTCCAGAATCCGCTCCAGTCTGTAAGGGGGTGAGCGGCGGTGCCGGCGGGGCGCAGGGCTTCCCAGCGCCAGGCGCCCTCGGGGCTCCCCTGCGGAGACGCTGCCGTGTGCTCCCACCCGCCAGGCTGGGATTCATCCTTAGGAAGAGTTAACGGAATAACATCCCACCAGGTGTGCCAAAACACCCGGACCTCCCCGACGTGCGAGACGTGCAGGATGGAATGAGGACGCCCATCCCTCCCGCGGAACATCGGGGTGATGAAGGCCCTGCCCTCCGCGCTGCTGTTTCACTATCACTGTTGTAGCGTTCGTGTCTCCGGAGACTCGATCTGGCGGGAACGGCTTGATGGATCCTGTCGGAAATCCAGGTCAACGCGTCCAAGTGCTACTGCCTCATAATTTGCTGTGCCACAGAGGCCAGTATAGATGCCCTGTGTTATTAATTATACCAATATATTTTCATGAGTAGTGATTAATTAGGCTGTTCATATGACAACGCCAGGCCTGCTCTCAGTGTGTTGGCTCTCGGACGGCTCCGGCTGGCTCGGAGAGCAGGTTTCCTCTCCCAGGGCGCTCCAGGGAAAGCAGCCCCATCCGCTGCGGCTTTGGGGCCGGGCACACAGAACAGGGGGAAGGGGCAGGGGGAGTCTGCGAGCGACGGAGAGCCGGGGCCCTGCGCGTGGAGCCCGCGAGGGCCCCGCGACCGCTCCCGACTCCGCTCCGCGTTAAACCCGCTCATTGAGACGGGGATGACCAAGGTCTTTATCAAGGGAAGCCGCAGGTTGCCAAATGTGTCCAAACGAGCGGCGTGGCTGCGAGGGCAGGGAGGACGGGCGGCAGGAACGTTGCACTCCCGCGCGGGAGATCCTGAGAAGCCGGAGGAGCTCCCGCGTCTTCCATGGAGCGAGGCCGCCCCGGGGCCGCCCCGCTCGCCATGTGCTCACGGACCAGCGCCGCTGCGAGCGTCCGTGCGAGCGGAGCAGCCTCCTGCATGGAGCAGCCCCATGCGAGCGGAGCATCCATGGAGCAACCCCGTGCATGGAGCATCCCCATGTGTGGAGCAGCCCCATGCACGGAGCATCCCCGTGCATGGATCAGCCCCATGAGTGGAGCATCCCCATGCACAGAGCATCCCCGTGCATGGAGCACCCCCGTGCATGCAGCATCCCCGTGCATGCAGCATCCCCATGCACAGAGCATCCCCGTGCATGGAGCATCCTCGTGCATGCAGCATCCCCGTGCATGGAGCAGCCCCGTGCCTGCGCAGACCTCCCCAGCCCTCCTCCCCGTGCGCGTTCGCTCCTGCGCTGGGACTTTGCTCCTGGCATCGGGCACGAAACCTGGAGCGAAGTCGAGCGCGGACCCTGCTCGGGCTCCCCCACATGGCCCCGCACAAAAGGCTCTGTTATTATCCCCGCACCCGCGCGCTCTCACCCCGTAATTAGATGCTTAGGCTCTGATTGCCCCATTGTCCGCTGGATGGGTTTAATCATTCCGTTCTCCTACAGTGGCAATTTTGTTCCAATTAATTATTTCAGTTTGAACAGCAATAGCTGGTTGAGTTTAGATAGAAATTAAAAGGGTAGAGGAGGATAATGAAGAGTGAGCCAAGTGGGGAGAGCTGCAGCCAGGGCGCTCGCGCGCTCCCTGCGGAGCGTCCCGGACCAGGAGGGATCCCGCCGGAGACGCGGCTCTTGCAGGACGTGGAAGTTCCCGGTCCCGGCTGCCCTGCGCCCTGGGCTCAGGCAGCCCCTCTGCTCCAGCGGGAGCGAGTCCAGCGCTCGGCTGCAGGAAACGATCCCCGAGACCGGCAGGGCCCTGGATCCCTTCCCAGGCCCCGGTCCCGCTGCCTGCCAGGGCTGGAGGTGGCGGCAGCGTCCGGGCTCCTCCCCCAGGGACATCTGGCTCCTCGGGCGGCTGACGGACGAGCTGCCAGCGCCGGGCCGATGCCACCCGTGGTGCCACGTCCCCGGGCTGCCGGGCCCCCCCGCGCTGGCGCCGAGCCCCGCGGCAGGCCCGGGGCACCAAGTCACTCGACAAGTCGGGGGAATGACCAACCGGCGCGGGAGCTGCTCCCAACGGGATTCCGGGATGCTCCTGACTGGGATTTCTAAAAAAATAGGATATTTTTTAAGGTTATGCAAGGTTTTGAAGGGAGAGAAAAAAAAGTCATCAATGCCCTTCAGGAGCTACAAAAATGCTGCCTGTGCAATTCATGTATAATGCAATGGATTCCACAGGCGTTTGAATATTTAAATCATGTAGGATCAAAGCAGTAACGAGATCCGCGTTTCCTCGCCCAGCCGGAGCGCTCCCCCGGCAGCCCCCAGCGCCATGGGAAGGGGGCTCGGCCGGGAACCCGCAGGGACCCTGGCGCCGGATCCCAGGGAGCCGCTGCCGGGGCCACGGGCGCCCGAGCCCGGGGTGATGGGCACCGCTGCCGCCCGGGCTCCTGCTCCCGGTGCTCCCGGTGCTCCCGGTGCTCCCGTCATTCCCAGTGCCCTGGCGGGACCAGGCGAGCCCACGGAGGGATTTTCCGCCCCCGCCAGGTTCTCCGGGGCTGCACTCCGGCTTTCCCGCCCGGCTCCACAGGGCGCCCTCCCTCGTCGGTGCCGCCGGGACGGGCTCTGCAGGGCTCCTCGTGGCCATCGGGACCCCGATGCTCCCGTGGGTATCGGGACCAAGGGAAAATTGACCCCTTTGCCTCTCCCCCAGCTCCTCTGCAGGTGCCGTAAATTTTCATTAATATTCTGTAATTTAATGATCTCTTCCCAAGAGAAAATTAGTCTTCAGTTTACAGCAATGATCCCGGTTAATGAAGCACCGTGCGGGTGAGAGCGGCTTCGCGATCCCTGCGGTCCGTGCGGAATCCCGTGGGAAGGCGGCAGGGAGGCTCCCAGGGCAGGAGGAGCGGAGGCGGGGGAGGCCGGTGCGGGCGGGCGCTCCGGGTGTGCTCCGGAGCCCGCGGGAGCCGCCGTGGGGCTGGGGCCGGGGCCAGGACGAGCCCCTGAGGCCCCCAGCTCTGCCTCGCCCTCCGGGCCTGCCACGCCATTCCCAGGGGTCCGGCGTGTGCCCGGAAGCACGGGGCAGCTCCAAAGGGACAATTAACACAGGGCGTTAATAGCAGTCACGGCGATTAATAGCCACGGAGGCAGCGCTGTCAAACCGCAGGGAGCGCGGGCTGCCAGCGGGAGCGGCGCCAAAGCCCTGCCCTTCCTCCCGGCAGGATGAGGACCAGGAGGAGGAGGAGGAGGAGGGCCGGCCCGGCCAGGGCTGCGCTCCCAGCTCGCACGCGGGAGGGATCAGCGGCTCCGGCTCCGGCACACGCGGGAGCGACGCGTCCTTGCAGCCACGGGCGGCCGCTCCCGACACGACGCTCAACCCGCAGGGAAACCTCCTTCCCGCTCCAAAGGCCTCCGTGTTAAACACAGCCGTGTGGTGTGGAAATGACTGTGGCACCTGAGCGAATAAACTATGAAGGTTTGGATTACTGAGGGGAGGAGGGGACGGCGCACGCAATAGCAGCAATGCGGAAGCGGCGGCTCCGATGCCGGGGAAGGAGCATTGGGAACCCGGCGGGCTCTGTTAGCACGTCTTCATTTCAGGGGCTCTGTGGCCACTTTATGGTTTCCGGGCTGCCTTGCGCTTTTCTTTTCCCTTTTTTTTTTTCCTGTAAAGCAGTGAGAGAAATTGAAGGCTACTGAATATCATAGCTCTAATTAAGACTAGATAAATTAAGCCTTGATTGCTGCGTGAGGACAAGTGTGTCCCGGGGACGGCCGGCGCTGCTCTCAGAGGATGGATCTGCTGGGGCTGGAGCTCCATCGGCCCAGGAATCCCTATGGGCTCCATTAGCCCTGGGAAACTCGGGAAGACTCCCAAGAGAGAAGTAGCTTGATCCGAAGGGGAAGACACCGGTCCGAGGCCTAGGCTGCAGGAGGAGCAACCCGTGCCCAAAGGCAGCGACGCGGGGGCGTTTGGTGGCGCCGGGCGCAGGGCGCGGAGCGGAGCTCGCGCGGGGCCGCCCGGGGCCTCGGTGCCTCCTGCCACGAGACGCCGGGGGCGAGCTGTTCCCTGCGGATCACAGCATGGTTGATCCTCGTGGGTCACTTGGGAGCTTGAAGGGGATAGCGAGGGACTTGTTACCCCCGTGTCCCTGCCTGGCCAGTCCCGCAGGGCATCAGCCAGCGCGGGCAGCCCCTGCCCTGCACGGACACGGTCCCAGTCCCAATCCCCCATGGACAATCCCAATCCCTGGCTCCGGACAGACACAGTCCCGGCCCCACATGGACACAGTCCTGGCCCCACATGGACACAATGCCGGTCCTGACCCCACACGGACACGGTCCCGGCTCCGCACGGACACGGTCCCGCTCCAGCGCGGTGCCGGCACCGCGGCTCCGCTCCGCTCGGGTCTCCATGGCAACGCGCCCGCGCAGCGGCATCGGCATCGCTCCCGCTGCACATTGGTATTCCCGGCCCTCCTTTGTCTGCGCCGCCTGGCAGCCGGCCAGGCCAGGCATCCATTTCAAAGCCGCCTTTGTCTTGGGGGCGAGCGCGCTGGCCAGGGATATCTGTGGTTTACCCAGAGCAGGAACCTCCGTCTCTTTGCTTTTCTCCTTCCCCCAGCCACGGTGCAGCCCGGCCCGCTGGCACCGCCGGCCTCGGCTGGCCCCGGCATGGGGAGGGCCCCGAGAGCCGCGCCGGGCGCAGGCACCTTCCTCTGCGGCACGTTGGGAACGTCGGGAACGTGATTCCCAAGCCAGGCGCCTCGCTGCAGAGCAGCCCGGCTGCGGGACGCAGCGGGAGCCACCTCGGTGGCGGCAAAGCCACCAGCCGAGACGGAGCCCCGGCTGCCGAAGGAGCTGCGGGGCGCGGGGAGGCCGGAATTGGCTCCGCACACCGGCTCCACGCACCGGCTCCGCATGCCGGTTCATCCCTGCTCCGCACACCGGCTCCGCACTCTGGATCACTCCCGCTCCGCACACCGGCTCTGCACACCGGATCACTCCCGCTCCGCATGCCGGTTCCTCCCCGCTCCGCATGCCGGCTCTGCTCCCATGGGCCGCTCGCAGGCAGCTTGCCGGGCACAGCATGATCCTCTCGTTGCAGCTCCCATCTCTACTTCCCGGGGAGCTCGGGGCTTAGGGAACACAAGGATACAACGTGCCTGCTTTTTATGTGTGCAAAGACATACACAAATGTGCACAGATACAGATATATCTGTGCAAATGCAGACACGTAAGTGTGCCTTCGGCAGAACCCCTGGTTCCCGGGCGTGCTGCCGGCGTGCTCCTGGATCTGCTCTTCGTCTGGCCTGTGCCGCGGTGGGCAGGGAGCCAGGACGGGGCCGGAGCGGGAGCGGGGAGGTGGCAGCGGCGGAGCAGCAGGGACCTTCACGCGGGGCCGAGCAGGGGCCGCCCCGGCCGGGTGCCCGGGGAGGCTCCTTGTCCCCGCGCTGGCCCCGCGGCCCCGCGCTGGCTCCTTGTCCCTGCCCCGCGCGGTCGCACCCGCAGCCGCCCGCATCCCAGAGCTTCCCAGCTGATCCAACCAGCCGTGAGGACGCTCTAGAACAACGAAGCTAAATTAAAGCAGCAGCTTTAGCCAGCACGCTGCCCTTAAAGAGCTGTATCGGTCTCCGCCCAAGTAAGAGTTCATCATAGGGCTGGCGATGAACGGCCCGGTGTAAAACCTCGCCGTTCGTTACAGGGCTGTGAGCAGCTGCTGAGCGGAGACTCACACCTCAGCCGCTGTCATCCAGCATGGAAAAGTCTCTCTGGATTACTAGCAAAGGAACGAAGCAAACCTTGGCCACTAGGACCAGGGCCTGGATTTTCACAGGCCTGGGTGGTAAAGCCATGTTTCCTAAAGCTTAAATTAACTTGCATGTTTCCTGCTTGGAAGGGTGAGCAGAGACAGTCTTCAGACTACGGAGCAGTGATTGTGCTATGTAGTAACGGTGATTTCAAGGTGCGTTTCGGATGTTGTGTCCAGCACCCGCAGTGCGCTTGCCGCGGGCTCGTGGGGCCCGGCGGGCGGCCCCGCAGGGCGGGCAGGGATCACGGCAGCCCCCGGCATGGGAGCACCCCGGGAGGCGGCACCGGCCGGGCTCGTGCTCTGCTCTGTGCTGGCGCCCAACCAGAGCGTCCCAGGCCCACGGCACTCCCCCTTGCCAGGGAACTCGGCAGATAAATATCCTCCGGAAGCCCAGGAGAGGGAATATCGCTGGCATAAAGGGATGCCGCCTGTGACAGAGCAGCAATCATTCGTGTTCGTGCAGGGGACAAGTGCCACATGCCGCAGGTGAAGTCTGCAGGTAATCTGGCAGCCTGCCAGGAGGGGAAGCTCTGGAGTCAGACGATGGATAACCATGGACTGCAAAGGGGCTTGTTCGTGGTGATTCATGATGGAAGTCGGGGTATATCCACAGCAGGACGCGCATCCTCCCGGGGCCCGGAGCAGGGCCCCCGGTGCAGAGCTCGCGGTGGCAGCCGCCAGTCCCAGCCTCTGCACTCCCGCTAGTGTCCCTAACACCCGCGGGAGGCTCCTTTCCCTCCGGGAGCCGTCCGTCCCTTTGGTTCAGCGCTCGCGGCCCTCTCCCGTGTCGCGGCGGTTTCTCTGGAGAACCGGCTCGTCTGGGTGGTGTTAAGGCACCGACCGGAGCCGAGGCCGGCTCACGTGTGGCAGGGTCTGATCTCGCCCGGCCGCGGGGCGTGCGGCGGGGGGCACTGCAGAGAGGAAGGAGCGATTGACTTCCTTGTGTGGACCTCAGTGCTGGCACTGAGCTCACGGCACATCAGTGCGCCTGGAGGGAAAGAAGGAGAGGAGAGGAAACACTTTTCCCTGCGCTTTTCCCTGTGCATTTATTCTCTTGCTGGTAGTGATAAAAGGTGCTGGTTTGAGTCCTATGGGTTCTCCATGTTTTGTTCTTTGAATAGTCCTTAGCTCCTAGTTAACAAAAAGCTGGAAATGAACTCGAAAGCAGCAATGTACAAAACCGACGGCAGCCGGCGGCTCCTGCTCAGCCTCCGCGAGCGATTCCCGGAGCGCGTTCCCCGACGGCTGCACGCGGCACAGGGAGACGCGGCAGGGAGGACGAGGCACCGGGAACGCATCACCGGGACTGCCCTCAAAGTGTAGCGCAGCCCTGGTGAACAAACACGGCTTGGAAACGCCTATGGCACTGCAGCACTTGAGAGGCCGGGGATGTGAGGATGGCATAATTGGCTGGATGCAGAGTGAAATTCAGGCTCAGCAATTCCATTTTACAGCTGGCAGCCTTCCCAAACACGGCTCAGGGAAAGCAAGTTGTGCTGGCTTTAAAACACAGGGAGATTCTTTATCTTAAATACGTTTTTGCTGATGTAGAGAGCAGGACTAAATTCTCGTTTAATAACCCCGAGCGCCCGCCCTCCCCGCCCGGATCGTGGCGCGTGCCGGTGCCGGTGCCGGTGCCGGGAGGGCGCAGGAGCCCGGAGCCGCCGCAGCGGGTTCCCGCTCCGAGCACAGAGCCGGGCACTGCCCTGCAGCCTGCGGAAGGAGCGCCGCTCCCGAACGCCGCAGCGAGGTTTTGCTGGCTCTTGCTGTCTGTTGGTGGGCGACATTAACACCTTTTTGTTAAGAATCCACAGCTCGGTCATTGCTTTCCTTCCTCCTGGCTCAGGATCCCAGGAGCTCCGAGCTCCCACCCGGCGCAGGGCGCTCCGCTGAGCCCGCTCCTGGGCACGCTTTGCTGCCTTCTTCATGGGTAAGAGCTGCCGGTTTAATACCTTGACATTACTGCCTCCTATCCCCAGCTACGCTATTTTTAAACAGGTCTAAAAATGCATCCTGTAAGTAAAACCTCTCTAACGAGCGAGGGAGGGAGTCTCCTAGCAGAGTAACACACAGAGCCTCTGTGTTAACACGACTGTTTTCCCTTGTCTGTCAGATCGGCTCATTTAGATTATTTAAGTCGAGTGCAATTTTGAAAACAATCTGTTTTGCTCATGACAGCGTCTTCATTCTGTATAATGATGCTGAATGTAACAAGCAGCAAAGGGTTATTGACTCCACATTCCCAGGCCTGCCCTTCTCATGTCGACTTACAGAAGGAGCCCCTTGCTTTATTTTCCCCAGACGCCAAGCAGAAAGTATTTCCTAACATGTCGGCTCTAGAACGCCGCTCCGAAGCCTTCATTTTGCATGAAGTCTTGACAGCAAATTGCAGATAAAGGGAAAGGGTGGAGGGAATGGGAAACATTGAAACGGTGCCAGCTCATTTTTAAGTATTTTAGTCAGTACATTTCCCTGTCTCCTGCAGTTCCTTTGCCATTTATTTGCTTCTTCACTAATCATGTGAAAAAACTAATTCACGGTTAATGGGGAGCTGCAGAAAGAAGGATCCCCACGTGTGCCAGGCTGTCAGGGTGCAGACGGAGGCGGCTCTTACTGGGACACGGTATTTGGGGATCAGCGACCAGCCGGCGATGTTCACGGAGCGGTGGAAATGTAACAGGAACGATCCATCCTTCCAGCGGCCTGCGCTCGAGGCAGGTTGTTAGCCCTTGAACGGTCGTTTCCACTATTACTCATTTCGGGTACGATGATGGCGATGATGCTCTGAAGCCCTTCACACTCGGAGCAGACACGGGGCTGGCAGGCTAGCGCGGCGCGGGCCGGCGCGGAGACGGCTCCCAGACCCGAGGGGGGATTTCGCTCGGAGCGGCGCCCAGGGCCCGGCCCGGCCGGGGAGCACCCGCAGCCCGGGGTCAGCAGCAGCCCCCGCAGCCGGGGCCGGCAGCAGGAGCCTGCGCTGCGGACGGGCAGCGTGACGGGCGGCCGCAGCCCCGCGCACGGGCCCGGGCGGCGCTTCACGACCGGGTGCTCAAGGCCTCGCCTGCCCTCCCGCTGAAAGCTGCTCCTACCCCAACGGTGACATACGGCCCACCAAGGGGAGAGCTCCTATTCTGCTGTCCCTTTGCTGGCAGAATCAGAAACTAGGACCTTAAGGAAGAAAAAAGGAGTAAAGCAGCAGTGAATGAGTTTCTAAAAGTGGTGATAGGCAGGAGGGAGGGCGACCCAGGGCGCTCCCGAGAGCCCTGTGCTCCCCAAACGTGCCGAAATCTAGAACCAAGAGTGGCCTTCGGTGCCGGCCGCTCTTCTGGACAGGACGCGGTGGGAGGGCCCTGCCCTCAGGAGCGCTGGGCAATGGAAAGGACAGCGGCAGCTCCGCACGCGTGGCCGGAACGCAGCACGGTCCTGCGGCGGACACTCGCTCCCGGAGCCGCTCCGCATCACGTCCTGACAACCTCTAACAAACGCCACTATTTACACGGCAGAATGGAAGCAACTGCTGCGGCCATCTAGCCTCTAGGAGCACGTGCATAAATACGATCAGAGAACAACCTCAAATAATAAAGGAAGCGACAGACCTTGACTGAGAACTTCGTTGGCGGTGCCATAGTGCCGTTAACAAAATGACACAACTGGGGTACCTAATGCGCCTACGTGCGGAGCTGAGGGCCACGTACCGGCAGCCCCACCATGAGGGCCGCGTACCGGCAGCCCCACCGCCCCAGCCCCAGCCCCAGCCCCAGCCCCAGCCCCGTACGCACAGAGCGCAGCGCTGCCGTCAACGAAACAGCAACAAGCTGAAGGGCAGGCCGGGAATAACGGCCTTCCGCTGCACGGCATCGCATGGGAAAATCCAGGAGGAAAAGTAAACCTTACGACCAAATTTAACTTGCAAGTTATTAATAGAAGCAGAGAAACTGACATCAGATGTGCCGCTGCCCTTTGCAGCGATGGAAGGTAACGCTGTCACCTCACGCACGGGTACATTCAGCTCGCGGCAATGCACGGCGCGTTATGGAGCCAGCAGGCAGGGGTAAACACCCCAAGCTATGCTGCACTGCCATCAGTGCCCGCCTTGAGTAACTCGGGATCTTCTTCCGCCGAGGAATACTCGACTCCGTTCACGCTGGCAGAAGTGCAGCGGATATTGCAGCGCATTTCCTCAGACAATCGCCCACTCGTTCTGGGCATCCATCCCTTTATTTTACAGGTGAATAAAATGGTTCTCAGGTTTGTTTATTGCTTTCTGTTTTGGGTTGGTTGGTTGGTTTTGTCTTTTTTTTTTATTTTTTTTCACTAGCATTAATAAGAAACCGTCCTAGTGACTTTCTGTGAGGATCCCGGTGGCGGGGTGCCCGAGGGGTGCGGGTTCTTCCCGTCCCCGCGGCACGGCGTCCCCGCGCAGCCCGGCCCGGGCGGCAGCGTGGTGCCTGTGTCCGCGCGAGCCGCGCAGCCCCTCGGGGCGCCTCCGCCCCGGCAGGCCGGGAGGCTGCTCTGGGGGCCGCTCCGGACGGAGCCCGGAGCCGACGCGGGAACGGGCCCGACCCTCCGCCTCCGCTCCCGCCTCGTACCCGAGCGCCGCGCGCCCGCGGCCGCCCCAGCGTTTTGTCCTCCCCAAAATGGAACCCCGCGAGAGGGCACGGGCACCGTGTTCCCAAGCGCCGGCACGTTAAACGGATGCTGAACCTAAAAGCAGAGTTTAGAACCTTGTTCATGTTCCTTGTTCATGCTGGTGACAACATTTAGGACTAGAATCCTTCCCCTTCCACCAGCAGAATTTTGCGCTTTTGCAGGATCAGGGTACAAGGCCATGGGGCTGGCAGAGCTGGGGCTGTTTGGGGTGAATTCCTGTGCTTTCTGCCCCACTGCTCGTGCACTGAAACCCGCAGCACTCCCTGCTTCTCTTGGGCCATTTCCCGCCTTTTGGTGCCTCATTCCCCCCGGCTCCTGCACTTCCAAAGGCAGCGCGGCGCGAGGCCGGGCCGGCTCCGCGGGCGCCTCGCGCCTTGGTGCTGCGGCCGAGCGCGGCGGGGCCGGCGGGGCCTCTGCGGGGAAGGCGCCGCCGCCCCGGCCAGGCCTGCCCGCCCGTCGCTAGGGCGGTTGCTAGGGCGCCATGTCGGGGCAGCGCGGCAACCCGGAAGCGGAGCTCGGGGCGGGGTTTCTCTTCCTGCGCGGCGGGCCGGCCCGGCCGGGTGAGGAGGAGGCAGGAAATGGCGGCCGTGCTGCGGCAGCAGCTGCCGGGCCCTCCCGCTCCGCAGTGCGGGGCCCAGGCCGCCTAGAGCCGCCGCCACAGCGACCGCGCCGGGCCCGGGCCGCACGCACGCCGGGCCGGACTCCGAGCACTTTACCTACATGAGGTACAGCGGGGCCGGCGCCCGCGGCAAGGGC
>PTEX01000029.1:5875012-5915012 GCA_003342815.1 Eudromia elegans
CGCGCCCGGCCCCGCCAGGCGCCCCGCGCAGCCCGCGCCGCTCCGGTTTTTCGCTTTGTGCTGCGTTTCTGTTGACATGGAAACCAACCCCGCTTTCTGTTCCAGAGAGTTGGAAGCTAAAGCTACCAAAGAAGTCGAAAGAAAATTAAGCAGGTAAGAGGCCCATTTGCATTCGCTGCTGCGGTTCAGAGCGAGGGATAGCCTAGGGCTAGGGATCTTTGCGAGTTTTATCTGGAGTTTTTAAATTTCATGTTAATTGTAAGAATGGGGAAAAAAAACTGATAAAGCATTCTTTGCAGAGAAATGTCTGCAATTTTGGTTAATTCTGTACACCAGACACCTTTTTATTATTGTTTTTTTAACTTAATTTACTGCATCAAATCAGATTCTATAATAGAATCTTTTTTCAGTGGGATAGAAGGCTTTTGAAGAGAACACATTTTTCTGTTTAAATTGTTGCACCTAGTAAATAAAAAAACAATGAAGGGTTGTGACCTTTTTCCTATGTTACTCAAATATTGTTGACATGTTTGGGTTCTGGCAAAAAAAAATGACTTTAAGCAAAATACAAAGTGCACATTGTTGCCAAATAATTAGTTTTTTGGCTCTTTTCTGTTAAAAACTAAGTTAGTGTGCAGGTTTTATTTGTGAACTCTGTAGCATATAAATTTCCTTTTGAAATATTTAGTTAAAAAAGCAGTGTTAAGGATTCTGTGCGAGTAATATGCATCACTTCTCTATTTAAGTTTTGTTTTACACTGTTTGCTTTCAGTACAGTCGCATTCTTGCAAATATCTAGTTTTTTCTGCTCATGATCTCTTTTTCCTCTGTCTTTGTCTTCAAATACTCTTCCTCAGTTAGACCTAAATAGGGCTTGCACCAGGGAAGAGCAGCTCTTTGACACACATTCAAGCCCTGAATCTAGCTGCTAGAATGTCATTTCTTGTACTTTGCTTGTTTTTATTATTTATTTACTGTGTCTAATCAGTCTCCAGATTTCAGATTGAGTTACAGTTAGACTGCGAAAACTGATTGGCTTTCCTTGCTGTTAGGATGGGTCTTTTTTTCTGGCGATATGCATCAGAGTGAATACTTTTCCCATTTTATTGTGCAATTGTATACAGTTTATGTAGAACCTTTAAGAGGTGTTTTGTGCATCATTTTAAATATAAGAGCATTGTCAGGTGGAGTTCACTTTAAAAGAACGACGTCAAATTGCAACTCTTAAGCAAACTCTCCACAAAAGATATCAAAATACAATGTAAAAAACTTTAAAGCCTTGGAAAACCCTCAGTACGCCAGAAGGGATTTCAGAATCATGTCACTTAAAAGCACTGAACACTAAGTTCAGAAAAATATATTCTGATTAAACTTTTACAGTTGTAAAAGTAGGAAGTCGGCTAGCTTATCAGAAAATCTTGGCTGGCAGTGTAGAAACTGAAAAGAGATGAAAGTAAATTTACAGAATTGCCTAGTTTTGGGGAGTTGAGAATAGAACAAGGTTCATTGAGTCAATTCTGATACTCTGGTAGAGATTCACTCTGTTTTCTGACACAGAGGTGTATAGATTATTCATTTAAAAGATTTTAACAACAACCTGTTGCATATACAGTTTTGTATTAGTGTGTTTAAAGGAAAGATAAATACAATAATGCCACACTTTTTTTTTTGCTCTAAAATGTTTGCGTAATTTATATAAAGACTGCAGGCTCCCTGGGACGTTGGGATTGCTTTACAAATAGTCTGAGATGACTTTTGGAATTTATACTTTTAATGCTTTTTAAAAGAGCAAATAGGTTGTGTGGTTTTTGTTGTTGTTTTGGGTCTTTTTTTTTTTTTTTTTTTTTTCTTCCTTGCCTACCTTGGCCTGATTGAGATAGAATAAGTGTTATAGTTTTCACTCTGACTTGCTTATCTGGTTCAAACGATGCTTGTTTTAGTCTTGGCATTAGAAATTCGGCTTGTTTGAGAAAAGGCTTTGATTTGATCTTCATCCTCTTAAAACGGCCAATTTGCAGATGATTAGACATGTATTACTGGTTTCCCAAATCAGCATAGTGCATGTTTTGCAGCAGTAATTGACAGAATCACATTGCACACTTTACTGCTGCAGAATGTTGCAAATTAAACATCACCTTTTCAGACTGTATTGCTGATCAAGTGACCTGCAATAGAATGTGATACTGCATTATTGACTGGAGGAATGTAAGAGTTGAACTTGTTAATATCAGGAACAGTTTAAAAAAAAAGAAAGAGAGAAAGAAATTAGTTCCTGTGCTTTAAGAAATAACTTTTTAATTCTGTTTGGTAAACAGGGCTTTCCTGCCTCATTTATGTGGAACTGAGAGAAGGTAAATATCTGAAATTCATTTACAAACTCCCCCCCACCTTTCTCCTTCTCCCCTCACCCTGCACACGGAGTTTGAGTTCTTTTTGGCAAGCATGTAAATTAGACAGGAGCCTGAAAGAACAACTTTCATTTACCTGGGTTTCTGCTCCAGAGACTCCATCTGCATATAGTTGTAGACTTTCTGTTTTGGGGGTTCAGATTTTTCTTAATCTAAAATCATGTATTTCTAGATTTTATCTAGTCCAAAATTGTGCAGTTATTTACTTTTGTACATTAGAGTAACAAACTATGTCTCCATGAGGCTTTCCCTACTTGCTTTAGAAAAACCAATGAGGTGGTTCAGTGAAAGAGGCATGGATATGAGAAAAAGTGAGAAATGTAGTGGTTTCTGCTGCAATCTGAGCGCTAGAGATTTTCTGGTGGGCAGTGCCAATAAACACCTTACGGAATGGCTCTTGCTCTCGGGTAGGATGCGTGCACTGCATGCAGACAGCTTTCTGTGTGCACGTTTCAAAACCTTTTGAGGCCTGTAGACAGGATGATATGTTTCTTTCCCCTCTGCCCCATAACCAGCATACTTTTCAGATACAGAGTAACTGTAGAAGGTAACGTGCATTTACCTTTGCTGCTTCTAGTCTTGCACCAAGCCTGTGGTGCAGGATACTTCTTGGCTCCACGTTAATACCATTGCAGCACTCTGGACTCTGGGTACCCTTTACAGTTAAGGTGCTGAGCTTGGGCACCCAGCTTTCGAGCTTGTGTGTCCGGTTGCTGCATGACCAGGGTGACTGTGTAGAAACAGTTTATTTTCTTCAACTCCTCATTTATTTAGTGAAGATAATGATTGTTTATTGCTCCTACTAAAGCCTTGTGTATTTAGATGATAAACTTCTTGAGGAAAGAGGTTTTTCCTCTGTGTCTTTGTGTAGCGGTGAACATGGGCTATAATCTCAGCTGAAACCTCAGAGTGAAACTCTTAACAGAAATATTATTCCAGAACTGTGCCATTCTTGCACTGTAAGTAGCTCAGAGCATAGTTCTGTTGAGCCAAGTTCTGTATGAGGAAAAATTGGAAAGATGGTTGCATTCCAAGTAATTGGTGGTGGTAGAGCTGGTAGTTAAACTTTTATCTTCCTAAGGTGATTATTTAAAGACTTAAATAATCTAAAAGCAAAAAAGAATGTTGCTGGCACTCTTTTGATAGCTAATTATGCATTTAAGTATGACTTAGTTTTCAACTTGGCAGCATGTCTTTTGTACATTAATAGATGAAAAGAATTAACACACGATATTTGTAAATCAGTGTTTTTATGTTCTTATCAGGACATAAGGATTTCTTTGCTCCTGTGTGATGTGTATTTTCTGTTCCATAAACTTGAAGAGTCATCTTTTTGTTGTAGCGGATTTTTTTTTTTGAAGCATTGGAAAGAATGGAAGGATCTGTTTTTAATTGAAGCAAGTATTTTATATTTGGTGTGTTAATAATGACAGCTTATTAGAAAAACTAACTACTACTTTTCAGAAATAGAGAATGTTTATTGGCTGTTTTTTGAATCTTACCAAATTTTATGATTGGGAAGCTCGTAAGATATGCTATCAAATATATACTATCAAATATAGATTAGGTCTGCCATATGTGTGCATGCTTAGTGCCTTTGCAGGGTTCTGAAAGGTCTTTCAGTTCAAGATACTTTAATGTACTGTCTGCGAGTGTTCAGTTTGTAGCATTACAAGGTAATTTCTAACCCAAGAGAAAAGCAGTTCAGTTTACTCAAGTTCCTACTTTTGTATTTACTCCACGTAGCACAGAGGTAGCAAGTGACTCTGGAGGAAGCGTCAACACAGGAGCTGCTTTTGAGGGATCAGTAGCAGGTGCCTGTGGTGTCTCGTGTCCTGCGTCAGTGCTTGGGTAGGGTTGCATGGCCTTTCCGGACATGACCTGGGAAGTGGCCTCTTCCCTTTCGCTCTTGACACAGAGCTGCCAAGAGATTGGCCACTTGTGAATGGGTGTCCACTACCCACGGTGAAAGCGGTGAAAGCGTTTGCTCCCTCCCTCCTTCAGGCCCGCTGGGTGGGACTAGAGGGGTAGCTGGCACTCGGGGTGCTCGGTGTGTCAGGCCGTGGTGACAACAGCGAAAGCCCAGATACTGCGTTCACGGTGTTTGAAGTGCTGCAGAGTGATCCCCCTGCAGTGTTTGAAGTGCTTCAGAGTGCTCCCGCTGCAGTGCATTTGGGAGAATCCCTCCACCGCCTCCGGCCTTCTCAGAGATGCATCCCGACCATAGCAGTGTCTTTACAACTGTGCTAGCACCATCTTGTGGGCTTTAATTTGGCTTGGGAAGTGTTTGCTGCTTGGCAAGTAACCCCTGCGCCTGAGCATCTGTAATGATGCAGGTGCAGAGAGAAGTCTTAGCTGCTGCTAGCAGCTTCAAGCACCTTGAAACAAAACCTGTGCATTTTTCTTTCTTACATGGGTAATTTGGCCTAGGTGAAAGCTACGTAGTTGACACTAACGGTAGAGCAGTGACTTGTTTTGTTGTGGTGTTGAAGATTGCTGTGTGCAGATATTGCTGGTTTTCCCTGAGGTAAATACTGTGCTCAAATCAAAATGTAGTATTATGCCTAGGATCATAATTTGTGTCGGAATTCTTCTTGTAACCATAATTTCCTCAGTGGGGTGACCAGACCTGTAATTTTATTGTGACATAATGTTTCCTTTTGGCATGTTATAATGGCAAAAATATCGTGCTTTACAAATACTAGTTACTGAATCCTTGTTATGTCCCCCAAGAAAGATATGGTTATAGATTATAAAGGTGGCTAATCAACTTTCTATATTAACATGTTTAAAAAGCTCCGCGTTGCCTTTGTAAAAATCACAGGTTAATAAAACTTCTTTAATGAATTAAAATAACAATTACAATGTGATTTCATGTAAATATTCCCTGATTTTTTTTTTTGAACTTGCAGCCTTTTTTTCCAGTCTGCAAGCTAAATAATAAATTACTCTAAGCAAAAATAAAATTACATTTGTCAGCTTAGCACAAAGGAAAAAATAATGAATGCTAACTGTAGAAATAATGTATAGCTGGTTTCTATTTAATGGCATATAATTGTGATAGTTACGAAGTGAAAAACTGAAAAACTTGTTCTCAAAAATAACCTAAAATCCCATGGCACTTTCTTGTTTGACAAAGTGATACTTCTCCTAAAGGACTAAAAAGAACATTCTTTTGTTGATGGCTTAACTAAGTAAAGCATTTTGATACATTTTTGTCTTGCACAAACAAAAATTGTGTTGCATCAGGTACTGTTACAAGACTACCAAAATTGGATTAATAAACCTTTGTTTTATATAAATAATGGAGAATATTTTTCTGACACTGCTTGTATTTGAAGTTGTACAGATGATAGGAACTTCTACTTTTATGTCTCAGATTCAATCAAATCTCCTGCTGAGATCAGGATTCATTTTCACTTGTTCTCACTTGAAAATAGAGCATCTTTCCGGTTAAACCGGAGGCGTTTCTTACAGTCTCAAATGTGAACATGGTATGGCATGGGTATTTTGTTTTTAGTTGATCTGAATTGAAAAATAAGGTTTGCATTTCTGCTAAGACCATTTAACCATGAACAAGCTAATCCAGTTATTTCGTAGGAAAAGGAAATCCCCTATACATGTGTTTTAGTGAAAGTTGGATGGCAGATAGGGAAAATAATAGAAGTCTGCTTATGCATTCATGTATGAATCAGGATTTTGAGCCCCTTCTGCTTGTTTGAACAGCTGCTGGACCAAGCCTGCGTTTGCCATGCTGAGCTGGTGGGATAAATGTACCCAGATGTAGGGAAAAGCCCTGCAGAAGAAACCTGCCTGATTTTCAGCTTTGTCTTGTTACTATTAGACTTCATTTCTACACTGTTTCTACTTACTGTGAAGTGACAGGCTGCTCATAGTTTGTACAAAAAGAATAGTATAAAAGAGTACTTAACAAGAATCCAGGAAATAACGTGTTTCAAATAGAGAATTGGTCATTCTTAGTCTTCATATGAAAGTCAACTGTCATTTCTCAATGGATTTCAGACTGACGTGTTGCTTAGATTGTTTATTGAGTCCACTTTGTGACAGTTAAACGTGAATATTCCCAGTGAGCTCAAGCTGAGGGTCAGGATCACAGGCCTTCAGTCTGGTTAGAAATGCTCAGTATGCAAGTGGATGATGGGCAAAACTGGCTTAGGTATCACCTTTATAGAGCACAGGTGTCACTGCAGATTAATTGTTACCTCCAATTTGCAAAGTATCCAAGGGATTGCTTTAAATTAAACTACTCAACTGTAATTGTTTTCCATAGCTACATGACTAACCTGTTGTTCATGAAATGATTTCTGATACCTAATAGAAAATGCAAGATTGCATTTTGCAGCAGGGCAGTCCTCTGAGTCTGGCAGCCGAAGCATAAAGCTAGGGTTAAATGCAGAATAGTCGTATTGCACTTGATGCTTTGTGTTCTGTCTTGCCACGCAACTGAAATCAGGGGGATATCAGAAATAATGTACTTTTAGATTTTTGCATATCACAAATCAGAAGCAATAATCTTTAAAGAACATTTGCACTTGGTCATTAGATAACAGACGATTAAAAGACAACTTAACTGGTCAATAGAAAATTTATAGAGCCGTGGTCTGCCTGTAATCATTACTGCATAAGTGGGATGGGAAAACACTGCTACTGCTTGTCTGCTCACGGCCAAAGTGCACTGCAATGACTGCCCCTGAACACCCGCAGCATCAAGCAGTGCTTCATGTGTGCAGCAAAGCTGATACCTCTAACAGTGCTTGTTCCTGAAACAGTCATCCTGAAAGTGTTGGAGAAGTGATGACCAATAAATCAGTCCTGTTCCCACAGAAGGAAGCACTGGGAAAAGACTTAGGTAGATGATGAAATCAGATTTTCAGTGAGAGAGAAGATCTCAGCAAGTAGGGGTGAAAACTGATCTCTGTTTGTGTTATTTGCTACACAAAGACATACAAGCATGCTCCAAAGAATCTCTGTAATTTCTGCAAATATTTTTTTTTCATCTAGATAATGTATAGCTGTTGTCTGACTGAAAGTAGAAACAAATTATATTTGGCGTGATGTTAGCAGTCTCAGAGGTTTGTGTCCTGTTTTAAGATTCTCTGGCAAGATGCAGAAAGGTGGAGCTCAAGTTGGCAGGAATAATGTCGTGCTGACCCCTTCCAAAAGAATGAGACTATTACAAAGAGTGCTAAATTTAATAACTTACCACAAAGACCTGATGGGCTGCTGCATCCCTCTCGAAATGGGCTTGAACTGTTAAGCTATGAGGTAGAAGCAACTACTTGTTCATGTGGCAGAATAAGTTATGAAAGCTTTGGTACTCATAGAATCATAGAATGGCTAGGGTTGGAAGGGACCTGTAGAGGTCCTCTAGTCCAACCCCCATGATGTCATCAGACATCCCGTGTTTGGCCTCTGTATTCCAGATCTGGTTATGCCACATGTATTCAGTTGATTTCACCCCTGTTTTTTTATATAAAACTGTCCTATGTGAAATATTCCTATGTGATTTTGTAATTGTAGGTAATTAGAAGCTAAAAAGGAACTCAAGTGTTATGGACAGAAGTCAAGCACATACTTGGCTGCCTGTTACTGACATGCTTGGATCTTTTCTTCCCAGAGTCTGTGCAAGCAAGGATGTTTATTGATGTGTGCATATGCAAATTTGTCATCCAGTGAGGATAAATTTTCTCAAGCAGAATGAAATAATTCCAGAGTAAATTTGTGCTAGAACCTATTCTTCTGCCTGGGCTACTTTAAAGTGGTACAACTAAGGCAAAAACAGTGCTTCCCCTGAGCATAACGTGGTCTGGGCAGAGATTTAACAGAGTTTTGTCACTGGCTTAAGGTACTCTTAAGATCGCGCTGCTGTTGGGAGGCCTGGCATGACAGTGTCGCTCGGGTCATGGTCCTTGCTGGTGCTTCCTTCACGTCAGCACCGTGCGTACAGACAGTGTGCTGAGCTAGCTGTGCCCTGGCCAGGAGGGCTGTGCGTTTGGTTTGGGTTCGGGCACAGGATCAGGGAGCTGACGCAAGTCCAGTGTGGCCAGGCGAGCGCTCGTGGGGCTGCAGGGGAGGACCCCGGTGTTTGGTGGCCTTGTGCTGAGGGTGGCAAAGCTCCACGGGCGAGAACTGACTATGTGTGAACATAGGCATGCACAGGAGCTCAGTTTTGTACCAATTCACAAGAGCAGGTGGAGTAGAGGTTAAATAATACCTGAATTTGCACTGGCTTTTGTGTTGATTAGAGTATAAACCCTCATTATATATTTAGGAAGAAATAAAACGCTGTACTGTAGCTTGACACTGCATGTGTTTTTAAAGTTGTGTCGCTTGTGATTTGCAGTGAAAGCACATACTCCATTTAGAAATGTTATCCAATTAGAAGTAAAATTCCCTAGTTTCTTTTGACTCCCTCTGAAATAATTGTTCTAAAATGAATCTTAAGTGTGTACAGATTGTATTTTGGGAGAGTTAATTACAAACTGTGTGGTTCAGGGATTTAGTGCAAGAAGAGGAAGAACAGTTGATGGAAGAAAGGAAAAAGAGAAAAGAAGACAAAAAGAAGAAGGAAGCTGCTCAGAAAAAGGTATGTTAAGCATTGCAATATGAAACCTGCTCTCAGATTACTTTTCATGGCGAGTATTTTGTTTTAGGTGTTGACAGAAGTGGGTTTTTTTTAATCTTGTTTTCTTGCTATTTAAATGTACTGATAAATAGTTAATGGTAGCTAGTATATTGAAAATTTTAATTGGTTTTGCGTACATGATTTCCTCAGAAACACATATTCTTCTGAGATACCGTTCATTGTTCTGATGCCAGTTCAATGATCTTCAAGTACAGTGGTTTCCTCAGTGCTAGTGTACTCCTAAGACTTGCAGAACAACTTTAGGGTGGTGGCTTTCTGCTGTAGCCCTATTTTAACATCCCTTTGTTTATAAAAAAAAAGTCTTGGCATAGAACATTGCACATTACGGAAGGTGAATTAAAAATAAAAATATTGTCAGTAAAGGTGTTAAATGTAAGCATCATGGATTCAGAATTGCTGTTTCATGTCAGAATATTCACTGTAGCTGTTGATTCTAACTATTGACTCTAAGCTTGAGAGAAGCCTTGTGGACCTCTTTGGAAACGTAGTCCATTTCACACTGGTACTTGGTGATCGGTGGCAGGAGAATGAACTTGCTTCTTGGGACTTTTTCTGTGATTCCACGGAGTAGTATTAGAGAAACAATGAGAAATTATGTAAAGCTGATGACAGACATGTATAAAAATTATTGGAGCTCAAGAATAACTTTATACCTTATATTTATCTCACAATTTTTGATAGTTTACTTGTGAATATTTTTGTTGTTTTTGTTCTTTTTCTTTTTAAATAAGTGATTGTATAGAGTTGTTGCTCTTACAAGACTTATATCAGTGCATAATACTAGGGATGGCTCCCTCCCACAAAATTTAATGTTTTCATAAATTGAAAGGCATTTTTGAGCGTGAAATTTTGAAGAGAAATAGGGACATAAATATTTCCTCCAAGTGAAGACACCAAGGATTTGCTCAGAATTGAAGGGTTTGCTTCCTCTTTCCCCCACCATGGGGTACCTGCTAGGCTCTTCTTAAGAAGCTTTTTGACTGCCTTGGCACGGTGACTTCTTGGTGTAACTGAGTTGAGTGCTCGGACTTGGGTTAGGAGACCTTCCAGCAGCTTCTGTGGAGAGTCGTAGGGTGCCGCTGGGTGCTGGAGTAGTTTCCTGGAGAAGTCAAAACTCGGGCTAGATGAAAGAGAAGACATCTCGGAAAAGATGGTAGCAAAAAACTACCACTTCAGTTAGCTGTGAAAAAAAAATCCCAAAAAAATCAATTATCAAAATTTCTCAGTAGTCTTATGAACCAAAATTGTGCTTTTTGATTTGTAAACTTCTGCATGATCCCTTAGGGACATGCTATTTAGTATTACCAACCTTTAGTTCAGGAGCCAAAACTGAAAATCATTTAACAGTTCACCAAGCACTGGTCCATTCCCAAAGTCCATAGCTGAGATAGGGCTGTCATTATGAGTGTCGCTTGTTTTGTGCGTGTGTGTTTTTGATTCTGGTTTTTATCAACTGAATAATAACTCCTAGTATTAAATCATTTAGTAACTTTATCCTATGACCCTCTTTCTTTGCTGATCTGTTTTTGTGGCAGCAAGATCCAGCAAATAATCTGTAAAATTCAAAGTTGTCTCATTTTCCTGTTTGTGAATTAGAGCTAAACTAGTCATCTAGATTTAAATCTAAAGCTAATTTTCCTAAAGCTATGAGAATAATAAAAGTCATCATCTGGCTTGTCTTTTGTGATTCATGGATCAGACACTGGAAACTGTATTTCTGTAGAAGAATACTGTTTCTCTAAGACATATTTTTTTCCCCAAATTAATGTTTTATATGTAAATTAATTTCAGGAGAAAGACTTGATATCTTTGAGAGAGATTTTGGAAAAAGTCTCATAGCATTTGTATGGCATTAGGCTGTTGTTGGAAAGACATAATCCTGTGTGATGCCAACTTGATTATATTTTTGATGGACTCTTTTGTTATTAGGGAGTTTTGACAACAGGATACTCTGTGTTCTCAAATTGCATGGTGGAAGAAGGTGATAAAGGAGTAATTCATAGGTGAACCAGAGGAAGTTTGGTGTTAACATCTTCTTTATATCCATGATCTGTGGTGATCCCATTACTGTTAGGATTAAAGATTTTAAAATATATAAAATCCCTGAAAAGTGCCAGTAGAGAGGAGACTTGGCAGCCCTCTGCAATGTGGGGTGAACAAATTGAGAAAAACAGATTGCAAGCACCAAAGGCGACTGTAGGCAGGGCAAGAACTGAGGAGGTGTCATGTAAACACAGTGTGGAAGGGAAACTTTTCTTTTTGTATGTGCTGTGGTTTAATAATTGGACCTCAAAAACAAGTTGAGGAAAAGCAGCTACAACAAAGGTGTGACGGCATCTTAGTAAGAGAAAATGTTTCCTGGCCTGGTGTTTGCATCCTGCTGATGAGCACCTTCTGTGGGCTATCTGCAGCTATTTCCTTTATGCTTCATAACCATACTGGTACACTTACACTTTATAACCGTGTAAGAATGTATTAGTTCTTTTTTCAAAGCCAGTTGTGGTACAAGGAGTATCTTGGAGTGCGAAGTGCATACCAAACTTGCCAAGCCTTCAAAATAAACTTTTAAATCAGATTTTTGGACGAAGTCAACTTAAATTGGCAGTTGGGACTTTGGGTGATGGTGCCAAGGACAGCAGCTGCATTTTGCAAAATGAGGAGCATCAGCAGTGAAAGAGTCGGGGCAATAAGGATAAGAAAAAGTGAACAAAAAATGTGTGGATTATTTGGGAGTAAGAGTTGCGTTTTGACTATGTCTGAATACTAGACATCTTAAAGGTGGAAAAAGTGGATTTTTTTAACATTCTCTTGATTTCCTTAACACAAGGGAGGAAATGGCACTAAAGATTCGCTAATAACATTTCAGTAGTCAATCTGACATTACTAACATTTAAGTATTCTCTCCCTCCCTCCGTTTTCAAGGTTTTAATTATAGACAATAGTCACTTTAAGTATTATCTCAAATAACTTTATAGCATGATATGGAATATATGCAGTATCCTAATTAAAAAGAGCTGTGTACAGCTACCAAAATGACCTTATCATAATAAATCTCATTGAGCTTTGAAAATAGTGCCTTTTAAAAGTGATAATTAAGAACACTCTCCTTCAGATCGGAAGATCTAGGAGTTGTGCTTTTGAGATGACCTGGTAAAACCACTTTGGCTGTTGAAAACAACACATTCAAAGTGCGCTGGTGCGATGACAGGTGCTTCCCTCCCCATTTGTGTCCTATGATGTAATTTCATTCAAACAGATCTCTTATCCTGGCCATATCACAGGAATAATGGATTGAATCTTGGAAGGACTGAAGATTTGCATTTACTTTCTTACTGCCTTGAGATTTCTAGGTCCCTCCCTTTCTTCCCTGCCATATTCTGCAATAATGTGGTAGAGGCTCCTTGCTTCTAGGCACAGTGTTTAATTTGCTTCAGACATGTTAATTTGCAAGTTTAATTTTGTCTGTTTCATATAGTTATCTCTCAAATTAATTTTGTCTTCTGTAATATTTAAACAGCTTTCTAGGCATAAGGAAAAGTTGGCAAGGGTTGGTTAGAGACATGCTTCTGAAGTAGATAATTAAATAACTTTAAACCATTTTAGAAGAGGAAAGTCTAAAGCTAATGTTGCTTTATAAAAAGTGGCACGTGCGCATGTGGTTTTCCTTATCTACAAAAATCACTGACGCTTTCTTTCTTTTTCTAGGCCATTGAACAAAAAATCAAAGGTAAGTTACTTAAAGTTAATTCTATTCTCTATATTATCTCTACAATTTAAAATATATTGAATTAAATGATCAGCTGAAAGTTTTTCTTCAAACTAAAAACACAGGAACTGTGAAAATTCAATTGAACTGTTTCAAGCATTTGCCAAAAAAGGCCAGGAGAAGAGTGCGCCAGTGGTTTACCCAAGGATTTGCTTGTTTCCATTGTTCTTGTTTTTCATTCTCAGTTACTTATATAGCACTAGGCATTTACATATAGTCATGAGCTCTTTTCCTCTTCCTCTTTTTGCTGTGCTTGGGAAGTGCGTACATGTCTAACACGGCTTCCAGTCCGACCTTGTCCGTGTAGCAGCTCTGGGTGAGGCTCGGCTTCCAAATACTGCAGCTGTCTGCGGGCTGGGGGAGCTGGAGACACCAGTGCTTGGCAGGGCCAGGTTCAGCCAAGGGCTGCTTTTAAAGGGTTCGGCCCACAGAGCAGATCAAGGTGATGCTGTTGAAAGCTGCAGCTTGGGCTCTGGGTAGCAGGCTTGGAAAACTGCCCTTGCTCTGAATGTCTGAGGGCTTGATAAAGGTCTCCCATCTTTCTGCTTGTAAGAGGGGAAAGAAAAGATTCTTTTCACTTTCTTTTGAATTTCAGCACCTAATACATTGAGAAGTTGATGATAGTCACATAGCTGAATCCCTGTTTTTTTGGGAACGTTGCATGCAATTAAATGCTTACCTAGAACAGTGGTGGAAATAGGAGCTTAGAAGTCCTGCTTAGCAGAAATAGAGTTACGTTTGAAATCATCAAAATATGTTCTGGCGTGAAGGTAGGAAAAAAGGGTTTAGGCATCAAGTCCCCTTTGCTCTTGGATAAGAAAATAGCTAATTAGCACATGGTTGAAGTGGAGGAGGGAGATTCTTTGCACAAAAGCAACAATTCTTCGCAAGACTGCAGTATTTATGGAATATTAACGTCTGAGTCCGAGAAAGCAGCCGGTTCACGATGGCTGCGGGAATGCCAGCGCACCACTCTTGTAGTGCGTGGCATTGATGGAAACTCAAGTTCTGTAGCTGCCCCTACCCTGTGGATTTCATTGAGCTAACTTAAAGCCTGACTCCTTTGGTACCAAAATCAGTGGGAATTTTATGTGTGGCTTCAGGAAGAGGACTGAATACCCAAAGGTGATGGAAGAAGCCCCAGGAGTATTATAATTAATAACTGTTCTTCACTTTTTTAAAAACACCTTTTCCTAAGCAATTCATGGAGTTGCATGGTAACCTAAATACTTATTTTCTTCAGTATGTTCCTGCAATAAAACTGCTAGGAAAATAAACCAGATTTAAATGAATGTGGAAGTCTTTTTGTTCAGCACTGGTGAACTATGTTTGAAAAGACAGTGAAGAAAAATTATGAAATACATTGCTTTAAATAATATTGTTCATTTTGAACATTTGACCTATGTTCTCATGCAGTCCTGGCGCCCAAGCGGTGCATGGGGGACGAGGCTGCAGAAGGAGACGGCTAAAAATAGTGTGAAGGAGGGAGTGCTGCTGCTCAAGCTCCCTGACGCTTATCTGGGAGTGCAGCAGAGGAAAACACTGTGTTTTGAAGGACAAAGTAATCCCAGTTTTTAGCTTTCTCTTTGGAGACTTAATGCCGTTCACTCGCGTTACATTATTATTAAGAGTCTTTCAGGAAGTGAAGCAGGAATGAGAACTGTCAAATGCACTGGCAGTGCTTCCTAACAGGCACCGATGTCTCGGATTCAACGATGCGAGTTTTAATAGGACTCAAATTCGTTGCTTGTTGCACATACCTCTTTCTCTATTTCAACAGTTTTGTCTGCTTGTATTCAGGATCCAAATTAATGTTTCATTAGTTTCCAAGTTTCCATCGCGTTTACATCTTAAATAATTTATTTTGTGCATGAGCTGAAGCTAGAATGCTGGAGCATAGGATCGCTAAATAATTCACAGCAGTGCTCCTTGTTTCAGAGCAGTAGCTGCTTACATAGAGAGTGGAGGATGTTTGGCGGAGGGAGATTATTTCTTGTTTTTCAGTGTGTTTTGGAAGGCTCCAAATGGTGTCTTTAGCTAAGGTAGTAATAGCTGTTGTACTAGCTGCGGTAGCTATCAGCATGCGTGTGAAAGTGCGAGGCTGCTTGCCAAGAAGTTGAACGGTGCTGGTTCTCCTCCCTGACCAGGGTTGAGAGCTGAAGGAATAACCAAGATACTAATAGAAAAGTTTCTGGTACATGTAGCTTTTTAGGTTTGCAATGATGTTAATTACCGTGGATTTCAGGTGTTTTAACCTGTCTGTATATCTGTTACTGAAGGAGGGAAGAGGGAGCCCATTGGAGTTACAGATTAATGGAGTGGTTGCTAAGTGGAAGGTTTCTCTATTTGTACAGCACCTAGTGTAATGCATTCTGGCACCGACACATGCCTTCCTTGGCTCTTGCATCATGTATTTTTAGAAATAATGAATGTTATTTTAATGTCCTTACTGGTTGAGAATACTGTTGAGTTGTCAGTTGTTGTGGTAGTCCTTAGAGCTTTGTAAAATATGTATTTTTGCTGTATTTAGTGTTAGAACTGTTCAAGACAAATCAATCCATTCCATCTGGATATCTCTAAAACAGAAATCTGCAAACACTGCTGTGGCCATGAGTAGCTAATGATAAGCCAAGCTCTAAACTGGATGTTATTCAAGAAGAACGGTTGAGTTTTGTTGTGTAACGCCCACATTAATAATTATGATGTATTTCTGCAGAATAAGTTTTCATTGTAAGATGAAGTATCTTTTTGCACACACTTCAATATATATGCATAACACCGTAGTAAAATAAATTTTAAAAAGATTGAGCAGTAATGCTGGTGTTACGCCTAGTAGCTCCGAATAGTTTAGTGCTTTGCAAAACAATGCAAGTTGGAGCTGAAAACCTCTGATGAGCTTTAGTTGTGAAGTTTGCTGCTTTGTAGCCGGCATCGGCAGAAAGCGCTGTGTTTAATAAACTGGGAGCGCAGCACTGAAACATAAAGTGGTGTTAAAAATAGCTGGGTGTGGAACTGAATCTTTGAGTCATATTTCCCACCTTGGAAACTTCGTAGTCACTTTCTTCTCAGTCGGGCAAAGTCATCCCAACACACTTTTTTCTCCTTCTCTTACATAACTGTGCTTTACCTTACAGAAAAAGGTGTTTTGTTGTCTTTAAAGCTAGAGAGTAAGTAGGCAAACGGAGGGGAGCGGCGGAGGCCGGTGGCTGGAGCTGCGCGGCGGGGCCGCCTCGCTCGCCCTCGTGCGGCTCGGCAGGGGTTAAGGAATTGGCAACCAGTTAGATATTTTCCAGATCAGCTAGCGGCGCTTACAGCTGCGGCCATTTTTCCACAGCGAAAATTCTAGCACTGCATCTTCTGTGTGGCGGCAGAGAGGCCGCCCGGGCCGCGCCGCGCGGGCAGCGTGCCGAGGAGCCGCGCAGCAGCCGCGGCAGCGCGAGCCGGCAGCCCCGCTCCTTTGTGCGGTGCCCTGCGTGCTGGGAGCTCTGTGAGCCGCTTTTGTGCGAGGGAAACTGGTTTCCATCTGCATTAAAGTTACTCAAACAGCTGCCATTTTTTTTTTTTTTTTATTGGAGGGGGAGTTTAAGGCCCTGGGCCCCTGCTCCAGGAGGAGTTGGCAGGCAGCGCTCCTGGAGCAGTAAAATGACACCATGCTTCTCCTCCATTTTCTAATGAAATCTGCAGAGTGGGAAAGCAACACAAGTTGGAAGCGGCTTTCTTTGGAATCTCCCTGTAAACTGTAACTCCTCCAGCCCTGCTCTGTGCGTTTTCAGCAGGTTTGTTCTTTCTGAAAATTTGTCATTACTGATAGTAATTTTTGTAAGCTTGCTACTACTAGTCAAGTAAATTAACTGATACTGTCTGTTAAGATAATCGCCTTTCTACTTTAGTATGATTCAAAATAACGTACTGGTGTGCAAAATAGTACTTTATTCAAAGTTTTGTTAAACAAGCAACTTGTTTATAACAAACTAAGAATAGTAAGATAAGGATTAAGGTATGTTAGAATATGTAATAGCTGCGTTGGAATATTGACATATTACCTAAGAACCGTTAACTGAGCTGGCTTAATTTCCAGAGAAACTGGGCTGCTTTCTGGGCACCCTGGGTGCTTGGGGAGTGAGGGGAATTCTGCTGCACCTAGAAGCCCTTCTGCTAAATCTCAGCTTGGAAGTAACACACAAAGGTAAACTGCACATGTATGTGTCAGCAGCAAACCCGAGCAGGCAAAGGGGTTATATTTAATTAGCTGCTCATAGTAGAAAGAGTACTATATACCTGCTGCAGAAGTGAATAGAGTGGGTATAGAAGTGAATGCAGTCATCTTAATCTGTTTGTGAAGTCCTGTTTGCGCTGTAGCTAAGGGGCTTGGCTTGGCTTGGCAGGAGGGAGCTTGTTTGTTAGCTGCACTCCTTGGTGGCCAGAAGGCATTCGGTTATCGACAGGTCCGTTCAGCCTCGCTCGGGCTTGCGCGGAAAGCAGCGCCCGTGGGACGGCGCCGCGTGGAAGCTGCAGCTCGGCCCTCGCGGCAGCGCCTCGCTCTGCTCAGGGGTTTCCCAGGCGCCTGCGTGGGAGCAGAGCTGGTGGTGGTGGGAAAGCAGGATCCCTTCCAGGGCTGCGCTGCGGCAGTGCAGGGTGTTTTCAAACTCTCTCCAAGTGGGAGCGCACTCAGCTGAAGTGTTTTCCGTTTGTTTTTTAATTGCCAGCTCGGGAGCAGCGTGCAAAAGGCTAAGGGATGAGTTTGTCCCCGAGCGGTGCCCTTCTCGTGTGGCTGCTCTGCTGGGCTAATAATGATTTACTGACTGCAAAAGCGCTTGTTTTCTGCGTGTCGTTGTCAGCAACCTCAGATGGAGGCTGAGCTGAGCTTTAAGCTGCGACATGTAATTAGTGTGACTCAGTTTTGGCAGAAGGCGTGTTGATAAAACACATCAAAAGACTTGCGGAGTAGGTATACAGAGTGTATATTGAAAAAATGTTATTATTTCGAAGCTTATTACAGTATCTAGACCACAAAAATGTGATAATTGGTTATGTCTTAAATTATTCACATTTTATTAGATATTTGCAAAAGTAGCACAAAAAATAGTCACTTTCAGCTCTCTAATTATTTTTAAACCTGGAGATGCTAAAAGGAATAAATAGAAATACATTTGTATACAAAGACTGTTTTATAAGTACATTTATAAATATTTATAAATACAAATACAAAGACTTTTATACTAGGAAATTCAGTGTTGATCCTAATTTGTTGATATACTAAATGTACCTGAAAGACTGCCCTGAATTATTTACTTTATTAATATAAATAACTCTTATCTGTGGAGTCCTGTATGGGGTTAGCCATTTTCTCAACTTGCCAGTATATCCCGTAGCTTTAGCTACTTCCCCGTGCTGGGGGCATTACATTGACTGGCATCTTGTCCGTTGCTCAGCTCCGTCCTGCCGCGCTCCCGCTGGCTGCGGAGCAGTGGCCGCGGTCGGGCTGTGGCGGGACAGGGTTGTGACGGGCCCGGCAGCAACCTTGGTACAGAGAGGCACCATCCGCTTCAGCTGCCCCTTTTCCACCTCTCTTAGGCGGTTAGGCATTAGCTCTTCCTTATAACGCAATTAACGGCCCATTCTTAGGTTTTATTTTGAAGGCCACCTTTTAGTAAGCATGTAAGGAGTTTTAAGGGCAATGCTCTAATACGTTAAAAAGAAGTGTGACTGCACTCAAGTTGCTGCTCTAAGCAAACATTTGAATTCGTTTTCATTTACCTTGTGTTATATGTATGTTTCTGGAAGTGAATTGGGCCTTTCCCCCGTGGTCATCGCTCTCCCCTTCTGCCCCCCTCCAACAAGCAAACCCTGCATTTTTGGTCGTGCAGCAGCTCCTCCTATTCCTGCACTGCTAGGACATTATTAACTGGAGAACAAGTGGAAAACACTTTAAGGATGCTGCTCCTAGGACGCAAGCCTTGTGCATGTTTAGATACTGTTGATGTACAAAACTTTTCTTGAAAGTAAGCGCAGCCCTACAATAACTGAGGTGACTTGTGACGGTGCCCCCGTGGAGGAGCAGTGCGACAGGAGCCGCGAGCCCTGGGCGGCAGCCCGAGGTTCCCGCTCCCTCCTGGCGGTTGGTTTCTCTGCCCTTGCCCAGCGTGCTGCCACCCCAGGGCACGGCAGCAGCTTGTGGAGCTGGGTCCAGAGCTCTGTGGTCCCAGGACCTCAGTGGTTAATAAAAAGCCTTGGGCTGGGGTTTTACCCTAGATTATTTTTCTTCTCTTGGCTGCACAGGCGCAGGGAGAGTTGCCTTGCTCCTTCTCTCAGGAGGCCTGATGAGGAGCACCGGGAGTGACCAGTAGTGAGTGGAAGCCTTTTTAAATGTTTGTCACTAGAGAAATTGTATCACAAAGCTGTGCCCTTGCAGCGAGCAGCAGGAAGGTCATATGAATTAAATAACATGATAACTTCTAAAGCAGCTGGTTTTGTTTTGGAAAGTTCTGGTGAGAGACTGTGACTTTACCTCTTAGGTAGATGAGTATCAAGGAGAGTAATGGTCCAGCCTTGTGGTGTCTCTGAAAAGTTCAGCCGGAATGTACGTGTGGATGCCTTGTGTGAGAGCTTCGAGAAGAGCGATACCACAGCAGGGCTTGGTGGGCATAAAGCACCGTTCCCGCTTCCTGCGGCTGAGGAGTCAATTCCACAGTCTTTATTCTGGCGCTGGGAAGCACTGGGAAGGAATCGCAGGATTCCTTCCTTCACACTGAGCCTGGTCGCCTCCATCTGCACACTTCCATGCTTACCTTTGCCTGTAGATTGCTCGAGGGGGAGTGCCTGTCCCAGCAGCTCTTCCTGCTGCAGCCGGCTGGCTTGGGAGTGCTGGGTGTGTGTCCCCCGGATCCTAGGGCTGCTAAAGCAGACTGCTCCTAGCAGAGTTCTGCATGGCCCTCTTTAGCTCATGTTCTTCATTGTGTTGAAACCATCGATATTTTTGTATGCCTAACACTTCCAGACTTCCTATTAAAGTTAATTTTGTCATACGTGGAGTATTTCTGTAAGGTTTAGATGCCGGTGCCAGCTGGTCACTAGAAGCCACAGGCAGTTTGGCAGAGGCGGTGGGCTCCGAGCACGGGCTTCGCGTAGCCAGGCACGGCTGCCACCCACCATTGCAGAGTAACAGAGGTTTTGATGGGGAGCAAGTTACAGACTTGCTCAGAAAATAATGCTGCCATTACATAATGCATAAACACATCTAATATTTTATTGGTTTTCATTTTTTTTCTAATAACTATTCTCATGAATAACTTTGTCCAACTTTTTTTCCTCTTTTTGGGGGTGGGGACAGTGCCAGAACAAACAAAGACAAGTGTAAGCCAGCCTCAGCCCGTCACCTCCAGCGGCACTTCCACAGCAACCAGCACTAATAATAATGCCAAGCGGGCCCCAGCCAACAGTCAGCAGCAGCAGACCTTGCCTCGATACCCTCCTCGTGAAGTACCACCGCGATTTCGACACCAGGAACAGAAACAGCTTCTGAAACGAGGTCAGCAGTTACCAGTTATAGCTGCAAACCTGGGATCTACTCCTAAAGTATTAAACGGCCAGTCGGGAGGCAGTACTGTCACAAATAAGCAGCCCGAGACCAACGGAGAAGTGCCGAACAGCAGCAAAAAACAGCCAGGTGAGGGGCAGGTACCCGATTTTCCTCTAAAATAAAATATTTCAAAATGACATTAATGAAATACTTTATTATAGTATTATTTAAATTTTTAATGTAAGCTGTAGCACAGCAAGGTGCTCTCCAGTGTCATAGCTTTAATGACTCCTTCGGGCGTCTTTGCACTAGCTGCAGTCTGAACTCCCTGCATCTTGGTTGCTGCTTCTTGCCGTTGCTGTGCGGTAGATGTGAGTCTCTTTCTGAACAGATCTTGAAGGAAGGACAACTCTGCTCGACATTCTGAATTTTCATTCCTCATTGTAAGAGTTGATCCAGGTCTGCTCGTAGTGCCAAGAGTACCTTTATACCTATTTGTAATACACAAGTCTCAATGTCTCAGTCAACCTTTAGAGCATTCTGAACAGCATCTCTAAATGTTTTTCCCATATCTAGAGGTTTCTAAAGGGCATGGCTTGTTTAGAACACCAAAAAACCCCAGAGTTTTTCCATCTTCCTGAAGCTTGATTGCTTTACAAAATTGATTAGCCTTTACATTTATGATTATGATTATTTAAGGATTGATATCCTTTGTCAGCTTGGTATGCCTTCTCTTCAGATACCTTCTAAAGAGTAATAAAGCTGATCTTTTAGTTGTGCAGAATTTGTACCTCAGTGAATACACTAGCTTATGTAGTTTACTCAGTTTGCGGGGATGATAAAGGCAGTTTATTCTTGACTGGGGAAAAAAAGTAGCTTTCCTTCTAGTGATTTAGTTTTTGCAAAGGAATTTGGTATTAATGCATAGAAATGTATAGCATGGGCTAATATTTTAAATATTTTCGTATTTTAAAACTTGCAGTTGAATTTGTTTTTAATATATGTGCATAGCAGTGATAATGCAACCTTTATTTTATTGTAGGTATTATCTTCTGAAACTTAAATTCACAATAGTTTTCAGAAGTAGTATTTTGTTCTCTGTAAAGGATATGATTTCCAGGCTACTTCAGTTACAAAAATAGACCAAAAAAGTGGGGGTTTTTTTGTTTATTTTTGTTTTTGCTTTTTAAAAAAAGAGATTTCTTGCTAGTGGCCTTGATACATGAAACTCTAATTACATTTTGAGCTGTTCCAATTACTTTTATTTTGAATTCTACTTCTTTAAGATTCTGTAAACGGCCAAAGGGCTTGAGAGCAGCTTATCCATGTGCTCCTTGGAGGAATGTTTTCAGTATTATTTCCCAGTATTATATTTACCAATCACTGATAAAGCTTTTTTTCTTTTCCGCTCCAAGAAGTGATTTTGGGGAAGAAACTACTTTTTACTTCACCTGTATTATGGTACTGGCCACAGTGAAGTTTTGAAATAACCTTTCATGTGCTTGCTTGCTTTTAACATGGAACATTTTCTCCAAAAATGCTTCTTCTACTGATCAAATTATATGGTAACAGGTAGTGATGCAAATAAAAATTTACACATAAATCAATATCACTATTTAAACAACCTTTTAAACTCCCTAGCTCTGTGCTGAGGAACGCATCCCTGGCCTGGCCTGTCTCACCTCCTGTGTGACCCCCTGCCCGGGACGGAATTCCCCGACTCCCGCTCGCGTGCTGCGCGGCTGCCCTTTGGCTGCCTTGGTGCAGGTTTGCATTGCAGTGGCTGAGCAGCCTTTGGGGTAGGAGATGTCGCTTTGTCCCTGCTGGTGATGCTGAGTGTTGGAGCCGCTTTGCTAGGAGTGCTTTACCTTTCTGAGTGGGGCGTTAGCTTTTTGAACGTTATCAATAACGTGTCTACCTGTCCAGCTACAGTTTTCAGAGACCTTGAGAGAGCGGAGTTGGCGAAGCTCCTGTCTTCTGGAAATGTTTGCTTTAGCTGCAGCACCATGTGCTGCCAGATCTGCTCTTAACTGCGTGTGCTGGGTGTGGGGTGCTCGTTGTATGCAAGGTCAGAGCGAGGAGCAGGGTTGAGGCCACAGCTGCAGTTTTGTACCTGTATGATTAAAGATACTTTGTCTGAGATGATCAGGAATAATGTCTGGTTTAGGTATCTCTAGGGTTAACACTTGTAATATTTTATTGAGATGTGGAGGTAGATGATAATGCAGATTAAACTGTTTTTTCGGTGGTGGATTTTTTGTAATGGTCTTAATCTTGTCTAATGAATTGCTTGTAAGCTATTGTGGAAATGAACTTTAGCCCAGCAGCATGCAAGAGTAACATAATGTGCTCTGATAACCCTTGAATCTGAAACTAAAGAATATAAATGTTTGCCTTAGTCTGTGTGTCTTAGTCTGACACACTTGGTCTGACACACTTGGTCTCCATATTTCCTATTTTGACCACCAAAAAGATTCTGTTATCTCAAACCAGAGATGTGATGAACCTTGACAGATCCGTAGGTTCGTTCATTTTGAAAGACTAGCCAGGTACTGGCCTCTGGGATTAACCCAGCGTGGGCTGTAACATCTTCCAGGATCCTGGAGTTCTTGACTGCTACTTTTGCATATTGTTTATGAACTTGGAAAATTGATCAGTATCCCTTCAAAACGGCTTTTAAGTGGAGCTCATATCATGTAGTACTTACAAAGTAGATACAGTCCTGTTGTGCAAGGGACTTATTTTAAGAAATCTGTACTTATGTAGCTTTTTATCAGGAAGCTTTTCTACTAAATTCAGTCATTTGCTTTCAGGAAAGTTTCTCCTCTCTGTGAGTTTCATATGGAAGGAAAGTCTTGAATGTTACTTTGTTTGCCCTTATCCCTTGTAAAACATCAGTACAGCTGCTTATTCTACTATAAAATGAGTCATATAGTAACTGTGTCTGAGGGACAGAGCGAAAGGCATGAGTGTCCTGGACTCCTGGTTTTACTCACACCGAGTTTCTCAGCAGCGTCCTTGACCTTGAGTGGGTCTCACTACTTTCAGTGGAGCTGAACTGCAACGTCATATTAAAACAGGAGGTTGGGAAGTGAAAGATTTTTCTTTTTTCCTGGGTTATTTTAGGAGAAAGAAGGTGGGAGTTGAGCTCTATATCCAGCTTTGAAATTGTGCACTTGAAACTTCTACAACCTCTGATTTCATACCCTACCTACTGGAAACACAGGCAGCAGCAGCAGTGAAAGGGGGGCCTGGCTGCCCTGGGTGAGCACACTTAGGGTAAATCAGAGTGTGTCTGTATTCAGTTATTGCTGTTTGCTGCATCAAGTAGCAAACAGTGACTTTCAGGTAGAGGAGTTAATGCTCCTGGAAGGATGCTGTGGCCTTGCTGGTGCTGTAGGGTTGACCTCAGAAATCGACAGCTTATGCTTCAAAAACCCACTAGTTTCAATGACTGTAACTTCTTCCTTTCTTTTCTATAAATTAAGGGCATCTTAAATTGATTGAATTAAAGGGCCAAATGTATAAAAACTACCTAGTAGTGGAAAAAATAGTACAAGTAGAAAAAAGTTAATATTCTATATGCAGAGCTTAAAATTTAATTTGATACCAAATTTAATTTTCCCTTCTGACACTTGTCAGAGCTGCGAGTGATTTGCTTCAGATCTTGCTCATCGCTACCATGATAAGTAAGACTAAGAGGACTCCTAAGAGAAACCTTTCCTGAGAAAGAGGTGATCCTGAGTGCCTGGAACGTGATGAGTGGTTTGGAGCCTGTTCTCGAGGAGCTAGCTCACGTTGGTAACCATTCCGTAATTCCTGCCTCTCTTTTTTCCGTAGGCATGCCTCCCATTCGGGACTTGGTGAGCCACTCCCCTAACCAGTCAGGTGATGCTCAGCTCTCTGTCTCGCGCTTTGCTTGTGCCTTTAGTGATTGTTTTGCACAGCTCTGTCTGGACTTTATTTTATTTTTTGCTGTTACTGGCTTTTTGGCTTACCTGTTTTTTTAAGAGCATGTGTTTCAATAGTATGTTTTCTTTGTGCCTTTGCATATTGCATTTGGTTAAAGAGTTTTGATTTTTTTAAATACATTAGGATTAATATGGGAAAAAATGCAATTTGAAGCCTTAAGAGTGGCACCTTAATTTTAAAAAACTGTGTGTTTTCTTTCTTTCCATTTTTCTTTTCCTTTTTTATGCTTGTATGATAAATCGCCTCTTGGTGGCGTTAGAAGGAACAATCTGTGCCAACCTGTGTCACGCCAGCGGTGCTTCGAGTGGTGCAGGGGACATGGGGCTGCTGCACGTGCAGTCCGTGGGCTTCCCCTGCGAGCACCGGGGTCGTGCTGGGGTGCCCGTGGCACGGCCGCGGCTCTGCGCAGGTGGCCGTCATGCAGGGTGCTTTTGTCTGTTTTTATGCAGGGCTGCAGCCTCTCTGCCCTGGGAGGGCTTGGGAACGGGCCGCACAAAGTGCCCTCAGGTCGCCATGGCCTGAAGGGCCCCTGTGCCGCACAGTGCCCTGTGCCCTCTAGGCTGCTGGGGCCAGGAGCTCGGGAGAGCATTTCCTGGGGCATCTGCTCTGCCGGAGACTGCTCGCAGGGGACAGCCGTAATCCTCCCGTTGCCCTCTTCCCTCCTGCTGGATTCAGCCGCGCAAGGGCTTGGTTCCGCGACTTCATACGACGGAACACCGGTTGTGGAGGAGACTCCCATAGCATCAGTGCAGTGTCCCGGCTCAGCTCCCTGCCACAGGCAAGATCGGCACGAGGGAGGGACTGAGACCGTCCTGGGCTTGGCAAGGGGAGGTCGCTCCCATGGAACCACTGCTCAGGCTGCCCGAGGGAAGGGGCGCTTGGAGTGGCCTCATGGTGTGTCCCTGTAGTGACACTCTGCTGTCCCACACGCACAGGCAGGGACGAGTGGCAGCGTGTGTGCTGCTTGGCTCGGAGTGCTCAGCACAAACGGGCTGCAGGGCCTCCTGCTCTACCACAGGGAAACAGATACCTGGTGTTAACAAACAGACTTCTGCTTTTTTGCTTTTATTTTTCTGTAACACGTGCTCTTTAGCTTGTGTGCTAGACTGAACCTTTTCATAAGGAGCAAAGGTGCCGCGCTTGGGAGGAGGATATTGGCAGTCTGTATGTGCCAGTATGTAGTGTAAATGCCAGAGGAGACAGAGGGAGCAGAATGCAGGTGTTTCTTCAGTTGTGCTTCTGAGTCCTACTGTTCAGTTTAAACCACATCTCCAAGAAGAAAAAAGTTCTCCGGAGACAGAGTGCACTGCCTGCTGCAAACCTATGTGGGTTAACTCAGAAACGCAGTGCGCTATGTTACAAAATGAAATTTGCTGAAAAAAGATCAATATTGCTGAAGTTGAGAAAACTCTTGTTTGTGTAAATCTTTTGCCCAGTATTTAAGTAGCAAAAGTACATTCGGAGTCTGTCAGGAGCTATAGGGACAAAACTAAGAGCAGAACTGCAGCTTGTGACCGGTCTTGTTTCCTGTTATGCACCAGATGTAGTATATCATAAACTGCTTTTTCAGGTTTTTAAGGGTGGTTTTGTGATACCTCACATGGGGAACAAAGAGATAATAGCTTGTTTACTTATTGTTTTATATTAAATCCTAGGATTTCCTGGGTTTCAGGGGTATAAATAGGTACACTTCAGAACACTTGCTCATGACAGAAGTCACCAGCACACAATTATATGTAGGAAAAATTGTTAGTCAAGGTATTTTTACATGTGATAGGATAAAATTCTGCTTGAGTAAATCGGTGGTTTTATTATGTTGACAATCTGTGCTTGTTACAACCTGTGCTTAGCATCTAAACTGTCTAAACTGTTAGCATCTAAACTATCATCTAAACTAGAATTTTAATCAAATACAAGCTTGTTTTTAACGTATTCTGTTCCTGTGCGCACTAGGGCTTACAGTTTCACGCTGACCCGTTGTCCAAATCTTTCACCTCGCACTGAGTTCAAGCAGCCTGGTTGCCCGCGTATTCTGTCCTGCTGCTGTTAGCGTTGGGCTCTTCTTGTTGGGATTACTGTTACGTAATGAGAAGGTTTTGTTAGGACAGCTTTTGATTCTATAGACTTGGTACTTCATGGATGGGGGATGCGAAACACTCAAATTCGATTGTTCTTTAATATAGGTTGAATGTTGTTTTATAAACTATCAGATCTGCGAACCGAGGGTCTGAGGTGACCGAGAAGGCAGATCTTTCTTTCCAGCAGCTCGTTAGCAGACTGGGTCCAGGCTGTGCTCACCTGAGGACTGCCTGTTTTCCAAGGGTGCCATGTGATTCTGTTCTCCTCCAGACTATGGAGCTGCCAAATGCTTCTACTCACTGCAGCCCCATTTCTACCTCCCACAGGTCTTTCCTGCCACAACTCTTGT
Source organism: Eudromia elegans (assembly GCA_003342815.1). Lineage (NCBI taxonomy): Eukaryota > Metazoa > Chordata > Aves > Tinamiformes > Tinamidae > Eudromia > Eudromia elegans. The sequence continues at coordinate 5,901,773 of PTEX01000029.1, forward strand.
CCCAGCCTTCTTGTGTCCTGTGTTTTACCTGCTGTCTCAAACTGTTTGTTTCCATCTCTGCATCACCCTGGAAGGGGTGCTGGGGATGGGTAGCTCTTGCTTTGTGTTGCGTCAGGCTGCATGGTCTTTGGATAGATCTTTTTTTAACTCTAGGACAAATAATATAGATATTAAACTTGTGCAACAGTGTGGTGTTGGGTAAGCTGTTTTAAAATGTTTTTCTTGGTTTTCTCAGACTGCTTTTGAAAGACAGACACCTCAACGCGAGGTCTTTCCAAACGTGCCCCAGCCGCACTTCCCTGCATGACAGTCAGTCGTGCTCGCACAGCAGATCCCCCCAGCTCTTTGCAGCTGAGTGGGAGCACTAAGAGCAGGATTCTGCCCAGTTATCTCTAGATATTGCTGGGTACTTTTGTTTGAGCTGGGCTAGCATAGGTTGGTGTAGTGTTTTAAAAGTAGCCAACCTCTAAATGTCTGTAAAAAAGCTTTCAAGATAAATGTTTAATAATTCTACCCTACATTACTGTTGGCTCTGTCTGTTAATATGAAGAGGTAACATTTCGTATTGATGTTCAGTCAAAATGACCATGTTTTTTCTAACGAGGTGTGAAACTTGATAGCATATGCTGTTGAAATCCATTAAGAATGAGTAGGAATTAAGAAAGTGTTTTTTATTGTTATTGTTTTGAGTTTTTTAATCTTTGGATACATGCATTTTGAATATTCGAAGTAAAGGCAAACAAGTACTTGTTATAGGACAAGTTGACTTTTTAAATGAATGTTTTAATGGGTGGAGAAGCATGACCTGCTGTGTGCACCGCAGCTACATATATACTGTACGGTTATTCTGTTGGTTTAGACAAACACTAAGTAAAACACTCCCCTGCTAGACTTTGTTCTTGCCCTCTGTTAAAGTGAGTAGTTGCCAACTTTATTACTCTTTGTCACATATTTCACACTTCTGCAGCTTTGTCTTCTGGTGCATCTGTCTGACTGTGTGTGGTTTAACAGCTTGGTATGGCAGGATAAAGCTTAGACCTCTTTAGAAAGGCTTAAGGAGCACAAGATGGCAGAATATAGTAAAATGGGAATATTTTAACATACTATACCAAATCAATGTCTTTATTGAAAAAGAAGTGGCAGTTCTTGTGTAAATGAAAATGAGAATTACCAGCTCAGTTGCCACACTTAATCTGTACTGCTGGAACAGAGGTTTCTTAAGGTTGGCCTTTTGGCTTGTATGTATGTGAAGATATATAAAAGAAAATATCTTAAATTAGCTTGTACTTCAGAAAAAAAATCTCTTATGTCTTTGAATATTGTTTCTTTGTTTCTCAGGCTGTTGTCACATAGCACTTGCTACTGCAGTTTAATGTCATATTTAGATTTCTAGCTTTTGGAATCTCTTGTTTGTGCATACTGTTGTAGTTTTTAATGCATAAATTGCTTTTTCATAAAGCATTTTAAAATACCATGTCTCTGGTAAGCAGGAGCTGTACCTTCTAGATGTGTTTCTTCATGCTTCATGAAGGGCGCAGCTTTGCATGCTGGGGAGAAGTGCTCAAGGTGATGCATGGGGAGTTGTTTTGAACAGCTGTACTGCAAAGCTTTTTCATAATCTTCTGACTGTGGTGGTAAAATACACAAACCAATTATTGACTTACTATTTTTATACTTTTATATGTTTTCTGTTTAACGAAGTAATAATACCGAATATATAATAATACTCTTGGGTTTTTCTTCCTCTCTTTAGATCTGAACCACAGTGGTTTAGGATCCCATTATGAAAATTCTCACTGGGGACCAGTCTCTTCAAATAGTGACTCCAGCACAAACTGGGATAAAGTTATTGTAGACGGCTCTGACAAAGAAGCATGGCCATCAATCACTGGCAGTGACCCAGAGTTGACATCAGAATGTATGGACACTGACTCTGCCTCTAGCTCTGGGTCAGAGAGAAACCTTGTTATAATGGCTTCAGGGAGCACAGGTGGTGAAAGCGATGGCATTCGAAATGGCATTGGACATGGTTCTCAAAATAAGTTTGTGGTTGGTAGCAACAGCAATAATGTGGGCAATGGAAGTATTAACGGGCCATGGGGTTTATCCCATGGAACCCTAATAAGCACATGTCAAGTTTCTGTGGATGCTCCTGACAGCAAATCTGAAAGTAGCAACAATAGAATGAATGCTTGGGGCACCATAAACTCTTCATCAAATGGAGGGTTAAATCCAAGCACTTTGAATTCAAATGGCAACCATGGTGCCTGGCCTGTATTGGAGAACAATGGACATGCCCTGAAAGGGTCTGTAGGGAGTGGTAATTCTGGCACAAATATTCAGTGCAGTACCATAGGTCAGATGTCTAATAATCAGAGTATTAACTCTAAAGTGGGTGGTTCAGCCCATGGTTCCTGGGGAAGTCTTCAGGAAAATTGTGATTCTGAAGTAAATGGTACAAGAAAGGTTTCATTCAGTGGGCAACCTCAAAACCTTAACACTGAAATGAATGGACCAAATAACACTACTAACTTTATGACCTCTAGTTTACCAAACTCTGCTGGTTCAGTGCAGATTAACGAACTGCCTAATAATACAGGGCATGGGGCCTGGCGTGTGAGCACAATGAATCATTCTCAGATTCAGGCCTCTCCAGTTGCAAACGGCACTTCCATTTCTCATCTAAGCAATGGTGAGGTGAAAAGTGGTGGATCTTACGGTACTACATGGGGTGCCTATGGTTCTAATTACTCTGGAGACAAATGTTCAGGCCCAAACAGCCAAGCTAATGGTGACACTGTGAATGCAACTCTAATGCAGCCAGGCATTAGTGGGCCTGGCAGCACTAACTTTCAAATCAATGGGAATAAAGGAGGAGGGGTGTGGGAGGCAGGGACAGTCAACTCCCAGAATATGCCATGGGGAAGCGGAAATGGCGCAAGTGCTGGCGGGAATAGGAGAGGTTGGGGCAACCCTGCACAAAACACTGGCACTAACATTTCAAACGGGGAATGGAGTAAACTGCCTAATAATCAGCATTCCAATGAAAACGTAAATGGAAACAGTAGGAAGTTTACAAACGGATGGAAATCTACTGAAGAGGATGACCTTAACAGCCAGAGTTCTGCTACATCTCAGATAACTGAGCAGAACAGCGTGTGGGCCAAAACAGGTACGGGGGATAGCGAAGGTAGTACGGAGAGCACTGGATGCCATGAAGAGAGAGCAACTGCAGAAGGGCAGACTCGTGAGAGAAGAAAAGTTGACCAGCACGCATTACTCCAAAGCATAGTGAACAGAACTGACCTAGATCCACGTGTCCTCTCCAACTCTGGTTGGGGACAGACTCCAATCAAACAGAACACTGCCTGGGATACCGAAACATCACCAAGAGGTGAAAGAAAAACTGACAATGGGACAGAGGCCTGGGGAGGCTCTGTGACACAGGCTTCCAGCTCAGGGGGATGTGTGGATAGACCTAGCTCTAATAATAATGATACCTCATCTGTATCAGGGTGGGGAGATCCAAAGTCTGCTACAAGGTGGGGAGACTCCAAAGGGTCAAACAGCCAAGGGGGGTGGGAAGAAGATTCTGCTGCTACAGTAATGGTCAAGAGCAATCAATCATGGGGAAGTGGCAAAGAGGAAAAGTCATCTTGGAATGACGCACAGAAAATCAAACAGGGATGGGTAGATGGACAAAAGGCCAACCAGGGTTGGGCAGTTTCTGCCAGCGAAAGCTGGGGAGAAAATTCAAGAAATAACCATTGGGGCGAGGCCAAGAAATCCAGTTCAGGAGGTAGCGACAGTGACAGATCAGTATCTGGCTGGAATGAGCCAGGTAAATCAAATTCTGTTACCTGGGGAGGCAGTAATACAAACCCAAATAATTCATCAGGATGGGATGAGCCTGCAAAGTCAAATCAGAACCAGGGCTGGGGAGACCCTCCTAAATCCAATCAGCCTCAAGGCTGGGGGGATTCATCAAAGCCAATCAACTCTCCAGAATGGAGCAAGCAAGATGTTGGATCTTGGGGAGCACCGTCTGCCACCAATAAACCACCAGGGTCAGGCTGGCTGGGAGGACCGATGCCAACACCAGCAAAGGAGGAAGAACCCACCGGCTGGGAGGAACCATCCCCTGAGTCAATACGCCGTAAAATGGAAATTGATGATGGAACTTCTGCTTGGGGTGATCCAAGCAAATACAACTACAAAAATGTGAATATGTGGAATAAAAATGTCCCGAACAGTAGCAGCAGTTCAGACCAGCAAGCACAGGTACATCAGCAGCTACTGTCTTCAAGTGCCATGTCTAGCAAGGAGAACAGTTCTGGTAAGACTTCATTTTATATGTGTTTGTGCGCTTTTGATTACTTGTAATTTTTTTTCCTGTTCTTAAGTCACATAACTGGTTTAAAAGTATAAAGCAGAAAACCGTAGTGACATTCTATGCACTTTTATATAAAGAAAATACTCCTTCAGAATGCTTTATTTTGGGAAGTATGATTGTCAGCACAAATAAAGTGCTCATGCGGCTTTAGACTTGAGAGCAGACTTTCCAGTTTTGTAGAATTGGGGACCATTATTAATGATAATTGTTCATGAGTTTGCATAATAGGTTAAGTATTTTATGCTCTGCCTCTTTGTCAACTGACAAGAGTAGCTGAAATATAGAGAGTAGTTCTTAGGAACTTAACAGCATAGAAATCTGTATAATAAGAACGTAATTCTTTGTATACGGAACTAGTTTGGTTTTTTTGGTTTTTTTTTTTTTTTTTTTGTATGGAATAGCTTGCAGTTGCAGTATTTACCTTGCTGTAAATATAAATTGTATTAACAAGTCTTTTATTGCATGTTAGGGGTCTAGAGAAAGCAAAACACTTGATTCTTTTAAGTATGTTTTAAATCCTGCTGAAAAACACATCAGTAACTCATACCACTTTAAAAAGGTTGGGGAGAGCCTTCTACTCCAGCCACTACTGTAGATAATGGAACTTCAGCATGGGGTAAACCCATGGATACTGGTACTAGCTGGGGAGAACCCATCAGTGATGCAGGCACCTCTGGCTGGGGAAATGCTTCTCTTGGTCAACAGGCTCCAAATAAACCTGGTGAGTCTTTTTTCATCATATTTGAATAAAGAATAGATGAGGAAGGTGCAATACCAATCTAGAAGATTTATATTTGAAATTTTTTGAAGGCCTATATCTTGACATAAACATAAAGCTACGTTCAACCTATCATAAGGACAGTCAGTTGACACTGATACTAATAGATACTAATACCATTTTTATTGCATCTTCTAACAAAGTAGATGGAGATGAGTATGTCTTTTCTTCCCTGCATCAAGACTGTTAATAGTTTGGAACTTGTCACCATTAAATAACACTGTCTAGTTTAGTTTGCTATAGCATATTTAGTTTGTAATAGCTGGCTTGCATTGAGATTGTTTGAAATGCTAATGTGATGGGTTTTGTTTGGTTGATTTTTTTTGTGTGTCTTGTTTGGTTTTTGGCAACCAGGGCCTAAATCTATGCAAGATAGCTGGTGTGGAGATGATATGCCCTTGACAGGCAGTCGTCAGACCAGCTGGGAGGAAGAAGAGGATGTAGAGATTGGAATGTGGAACAGCAGTTCGTCACAAGAAGCTAACCCATCTTTAAATTGGCCACCATATATGAAAAAAATGCCTACAAAGGTAATTCTGGCCTATTAGACACTGGGCCCAAATGTGAGAAAGCAAGTAAGCTATGGAGAGGAGGGCAGGGGAAGAAAAGGGTTCCTGAGAACTGCTGTCCTGTTCTGTAAACTCATTGCCATTGAAGGATAAGCCAAGGTTTTTGTACTTCTGCTTTTGCATTAAATCAGTATTGGCATCTGCACCGAATGGAGCAATATTGGGCTTTAATGTTAGCTGACAACATTTTCTGGTGTAATTTAAATAGTAGGTGGTAAAAATCTTTCAAATGTCATAGGAATGCTTTTTTATTTTCAAGGGAATAATGAAAGGTGGAAATAAGCCAGATGAGACATGGATCAATCCATTCATTAAGCAGTTCACAAATCTCAGTTTTTCAGTAAGTATTATACCTCTGTCCGGCTTTAACTGTCCTCTTGCACACAATATACAAAGGTGGGAATACTTAATTGTCTATCTTTTTTTTCCATATTTTCCTTTATTTCTGTCAATTTCCCCACTGTTCCCTCTGCCTTTTTTTCCCTTGGTAAAAAAAGACCTATTTACTGATAAAAGACACTTTCCTAAATACTACCCTGGTATTCATCCAATAGTCTGTCCTTGTACTTTGTTACATGGGTATTTTGGTGAAGAAACCTGTTTACAGTTGGGTAGCAAATATTGGGAGGAAATATTTCCAAATTGTTCTGGTATTTCTTTTTTCTAGCAGGTTTGAATTGAAGTAATGTATTTGAATTTCTTGTGGGTTTTTTATTTTGTTTTTTTTGTTTTTTTTTTTTTTAAAAAAGGCTATTATTAAATAGTCATGATTCATTTTATTACTTCAGAGAGAATCACCAGAGGAAACCATACAGAGCAATAAGATGGACATGTCTGGAGGTGAGCATGGGAACCTAGACGTCTTTTAAAGCTTTTACATTTCTGCTTTCTTTTTTAGTGTATGTATTTTTGTAAGCTGCTTAACAAGAAAACCCTCACTGCCCTGAAGTGCATATGAGTAACACTGTGTACTTGAACCATCTGGTTGCTTTACCTGTAAATCAGGATAACCTTAAATGTAAAGCATTGGCATGAAAGAACACTTTCAGGGTTTTTTTTAATATAGGTATCTAATTATCTTATTAAACTTTAATATAAACAAAGGTATTCTTCATACTCATTCGTTGTGGTTCATTCTCAGAAACACATTTTCAGATCTAAAGTATGTTAACGGTAAGCAATTATTTGGGAGATATTTAAGTTGAAGGTAAAATCGTTTGTGAATAGGTTTTTTATTTGAAATCTCTTCACTGTTACAAATGATTCCTTTAGTAAATTAAAAATAATGGAATTATATTTAACTATTGAAATAAATAGATATTTTATAAATTTCTTTAGGGTTATTGCAAGATAAGCGAATGGAGATGGATAAGCACGGCCTGAATGTTGGAGATTACAATCGTGTAGTTGGAAAAGGCCCTAGTTCTCGTCCTCAGATTTCCAAAGAGTCTTCCATGGATCGCGGTCCTTACTTTGATAAGGTTAGTAGCTGCCTAACTGGTTAGTAGCTGCCTAAGTGGTGGGTACTTCCAAACTTCTTTGACTCAGATTTACATTCTGAGTAATATCTGTGTGCTCCTTAGCTTTCTGCGCTTAGTAGAGAGAAAAGTTGGGGTTTTCTTGTTGATCTGTAAGACATGTCTTGTTTTATAACTTGCCAATAAATAATACTAAGCACTTTCTGTAGCGCATTTGCAGTGCGAGTAACACTAACCTGATCTCTTTTGTTTTCTGCCTATTTCCTGCTGATGCTGGACTGTCATGTGACTCTTCCCTTCTGTTCCTGGCAATGGTTTCTCCCTTCTGCTTGCTTGCTGACTGGTTGTACGCATTGGTTTGTCTGTCCCATCAGGATGGCATTGTAGCAGACGAGTCCCAAAACTTGCAGTTTATGTCCAATCAAAACATGAAGCTTCCCCCTTCAAATAGTGCACTACCTAACCAAGCCCTTGGCTCCCTAGCAGGGCTGGGTATGCAAAACTTGAATTCTGTTAGACAGGTAAGGCTGTGTGCATATACTTGGCATATTACTTGACAGTTTTTAATACCTTTTGCTATAATATCTGAGCTACTGTTTGTTACGTATTTAACTTCTAATACAAATGTATAGGGGTGGGAGAAGTAGCAGAAGAGGCGTTTTGTCAATGACTGCCCTCCCTTTCCCCAGAATGGCAATCCCAGTATGTTTGGTGTTGGTAATATAGCAGCACAGCCCAGGAGCATGCAGCAGCCTCCAGCACAACCTCTTAATTCATCTCAGCCTAATCCACGTGCTCAAGTGCCTCCTCCATTACTATCCCCTCAGGTAAGTGAGTATATTGCACTTTTGGTGAAGAAACTAGCCAAAAGGTTGCTTTAGTTAATTGCTTTTCATTTATTGGAATTGCTGATATTTATTCTGTAGATATTTGAAAACTTACTTGTTCTGATCAATGTTGCAGAAACTAGACAGTTGTTAACCACAGGCAGTGGTATTCTGTCCCTAGTATGGTTAGTGACTAGTGTTAGTGTTGGTATTCCTCTATAAAAGTTTTGGTTGCTCCTCACGCTGGTCCGTCTTGCAGGTTCCAGTATCATTACTGAAGTATGCACCAAACAACGGTGGCCTGAGCCCACTTTTTGGCCCACAACAGGTAGCCATGTTGAATCAACTGTCCCAGTTAAACCAGCTTTCTCAGATCTCCCAGTTACAGGTAGGCTAACAAAACCCTTTGCTCCGTGTTCTGTTTGAAGTCTAAAGTAGAACCTGACCTCAGTGTTAAACTGTTCTTTAAAAAAACCCACCAACCCACTGTCTCCTAGCGGTTGTTGGCTCAGCAGCAAAAAGCGCAGAATCAAAGAAGCATGCCTTCTGGTGGTCGTCAACAGCAGGAGCAGCAGGTAAATACATACCTTTAAGATAGTTTGAAAAGTTAATAATGTTCTTCATCCTGAACTGATTTTCTTGTTTAAAAGAATGTATAAATGTGTTTGACAAGCTTTGAACTGTAGGAGTGCACTTGGCTTAATACTGACTTCTGCTATGCTGAAAAGCACAAAGCACAGTGATGTATTTCACTGTCTCTAGTGTGCAAAAGTATTCTGCCTGTATATTTCGTAACTGCTTTGTTTTTTTTAAGGGTCGATCTCTTAGTATGCAGCAACAGATGATGCAGCAGTCCCGTCAGCTTGATCCAAACCTGTTAATGAAGCAGCAAACTCCACCCTCTCAACAGCAGTCACTCCATCAATCTACCATGAAATCCTTCCTTGAGAATGTCATACCCCACACCACTCCTGAGCTACAGAAAGGGCCATCGCCAATAAATGCATTCAGCAGCTTCCCTATAGGTGCGTTTCTCCATGCTAATTTAATAGTTACCTGACTCAACATGGCATAGGACACACAGCCCTTTTAGCTTTGCCTGTCTTTTTCCTCTGCTGAAAACAGCAGTGACGGCAATCCTGCTAGCCCTTAAAAGTGAGGGTGGTAGTAATGTTGGTTGGTTACCATCCAGTTACCATTGTTCACTAGAGAATTATGAACTCTTGTTTCTGGAGGCAGGTAGTTGTGTTTACATACAAAATGTCTTAAGTTCTTTGAGAATTTCTATCCACTTATATTTCTTTCCTGTCCTATGGGTCCCTATATGTTGACACAAAGTCCTTTTGCAATCATGGCTTCTGGGGCATAAGAACATTTAGAAGCAGAACTGTTATAAAGAATCCACTGAAATGGTTTTATTTCTTTAGATTTCACTAAATCTATAATTACAGAAGTAGAACAAAATGTTCTACTTGTAATGATTTCTCTTGTAATGATTAAGGCTATAAAATTAAGTCTTTATCTTTTCAATTTTAAAGTATGATTGTCTCATTTCAGGCAAAATATTGCAACACTTAAAAATAAAAACATGTCTTTTTTTAATATTTTTCTCCCTGCATTTCCAGGCTTCTGTCCAATTTCTACTTCAGAAATTCCAGGCTTGTATATTTTCTCCTTACTTTAGGTCCCTTTTTAATGCCATCTTAAATGTACTACAACTGTATCCCTTTTATCCTTGTTTTTATCCTTCTCTTGATTTCGCTTCTTTCCTGTTGTTCTAAAACTGCCACTTCTCTTGGGCTGATACCCTTTGCGTTCTCACTGTCCTTTTTAGAAAAAGGAAAATGTTTGCCTCCAGACCGCTGCTCAAATCCCTGTGCTTATAGGTGGAACGCTGTGGAATCGGTGGATCAGCGCAGGCCGTGCTCTTACGCTGCATGTGGCACACGGGAATTTTGCTTGTGGCGAGGCTTAGGTGCAGGCTGCTGCTTCATGGTTGCTGGTGATGACTGGCATCCAGATCTAACTACTGCTTTTATTCAGAAGGCCAGGAATAAACACAGAAGTTCACTTAGTTATCAGAGGCAGTGTGTTTGGTTCAACAAAGGGGGAGTATTTAACTTTCTTGGCAAGCTTCATAATGAGTAATTGCATCCTGCTAATATTCGATTCACTTTGTTTTTACTAGGGATAATGTCTCTCTCCTAGGTTTGAACTGTTACCTTATACTGATAAGCCAGCTTCTTTCTCACCTTTATCGCGGCTACCTTTGAAAGAACCTACAGTGTATGAGACTGCTTTGGGATCCTTTTGCAGGAGCCCTGTGTAATTGATACAAGCAAGTGTAGCAGTGCTTAGCTGCTACAAAAAGCCTTACGTAGACAAAAGCCTTACGAGAAGAAAGAGTGGCTTGCTGGAATTTCTTCACACTTCAGTGAAGAATTGGGTCACGGGAGGTATTGGCAGCGTCTCCCGGGGCTCCAGGCGTGGCAGCACTGCCATGTGAGGTGGAGCTGGGCATGGCAGTTGCCTCCTGGAAAATCTTGAGGGTATCTGATTTTTTGCTGTGTCCTAATATTAGTATTAGGAGACTTAGCACTGAAAGCAGGCAAGCCGTGTTACCCTCCTGTTCACCGAATTTATTTGCCCAGATTGGTTAGAGCTTTTCTTCATGAGAAGCAGAAGTTTTTGAAGGGGGGAAGGTAGGTCTCTTCAGCTGACTGGCGCTACAGTTGTATCCTGATCCTTTTATGGAATTAAGTATCTCTGGTGTTAAAAATACATTTTTCTGCTAAATACTCTTTAATTATACCTTTTCAGAAAATAACTTCTTTATGGCAGTGAATATTGACTTAGCAAAATTAATCATCGGTTTTCAGTACTGGAGAGAGTTGTTTATAGCCAAGATTTGAGAAGTTTTTCTACCATTGCTTACACTAAGTCAAAATATTGTCGTGGTTTATTTCAAGAAATGAAATAAATACTTTTAATGGTTAAGAATTAACCAAATATGGCTGTGATATGAGAATGAGTGCAGACATGCCAAAGTCAAAAGTGTGGACACAGTGTTTGAGCCCGAAATAGCAGGTTCTCAGGAGATATTTGGACTGATTGAGTTGATATTACATTGATTCCCTGGCAGAGTGATCTCTTGAAATGCAGATGTCAACTTTGAGCAGCTAAAGACCTGTTCTGTTTCTCTGCTGCCGAATAGAACAACCCAGCTCAATATGAACAGGACAAGTAGGACTGGAGCAGGAGTCGTGCTCCCTGTGTAGGTCTGCAGGTTGCTTATGTTTCGGTGCCGCGCATGGTTCAGTGTGTGGCCAGGGGCCCTGTAGAGCTGCTCAGGAGTGGGGATGAGCTGCTCGAGGAGCATCAGCTCTTCGAGACATGAGGTTACTGCCTTGTGTAGATGAGATCAGTTGCAGTAATGGTACTAGACTGGTGTCAGAAATGGCAGTCTTTGGGTGTTTACATTGGGGTGTTTTTTTTTTTTTTTTTTTTTTTTTTGCCCAATTTCCTCAGTGGCTTCTTCCCAACATATTTTTGCATGAAGACATCAGCTGAGAGTCTCGGAGTGCTTTGCATTGCTTAACTTAGCTGCTGTTCTAGCAGTTTCACTGTGTTCAGTGCTGCAGTGTTTCTCAAAAATGGAGAGTTAGAAGCATGAAATAACCATAACCAGCTCTTGAAAGCTGATGAGGACATTGCTGGTAGTTAACAGAAGAAAAGCATTTACTTGGTCTTTCTCAAACTATGTTTGTTTTTAGGAATGAACTCAAACTTGAATGTAAACATGGATATGAACAGTATTAAAGAGCCACAGTCTCGACTGAGGAAATGGACTACAGTAGACAGCATTTCTGTGAACACGTCGTTAGATCAAAACTCCAGCAAACATGGTATGTTAAGTGTCATTAGATAATATGTGACATAACGTGTCAGATTTTCAAGTCCTCTGTGTGTTTTTGCTATATTTAATCTTGAGAGTTGTCACGTTTTTGAACATTACTTGTACCTGTCGACACATTGTCTGTACCCAGACTTTTGCTCATCTTCCACAGTGGCCCGTGATTTTCTGAATGTCTTCACTTACACTAAAATGAAGTGTTTTGTTATGATGGAATTTAATATAAACTTTTTACAGCATTCATTTTTTAAAATGTTGGAATGCTACATATCTTTTAAAGCTTGAGTTTTTCTAGGCTTTTTCCCTCCACCGTATTGGCCTTAATTGTTCTATAGGGATTTGTTTATGAATGTGTATGTTTTGCATTCTAAAAATGCGGGGAGTTTGTAAGGGATGAAACACCACCTTTGTCAAGATTCTTCAGACAGTTCAGCTGTTTCAGTTGCTTGAAATCTCATCCAGTTAAAATTTTAGTATGTTACACAAAGATTCTGTGTCTAAAAATAGTTATAAAATACTTCCAGTTTCCTATTACCCCTCAGTCTTCAGATTGTTTTGATATTTTTAGACTTGCCAGCTGCTCTAATGCGATGAAATGGCTTGGTGCCTTAAGCATCTAGTGGAGATACCCTGGTACTGCACTCACTGACTCTGCGTTTCATCTGATTGTTGTCAGGAGTGTCGCTGTTGCTTTAGCTGTATTTAATGTTTATTAAATAGCATTAGAAGTGTGATTGTTTGAACTCTCTATTGAGTCTCCAGTTAGTCTTCTGTTCCCTCACTTGTAGGTGTTTCTCGGTTTTGCTGTTTGCTGAGTTGAAAACCTGTCCTTGTAGTTTGTGCAGAAGCAGATAGATTGCATAGGGGTCTTTCATTTTATATGATATATATATATATATATACACACACACACACACACACTACTGTAGGATGCCTGTAGCTGGCGATGGCCTGCGAGGGCAGCGAGAGGAAAGCTGGAGAGGAAAGAGATGGGGGATTGTGTTAGACATCCTGCTGGTGCTTCCCAGGACAGCTCTTGTATATTTCTCTTGGGAGATTGAGATGATCTAATTTATGGTTAGACCTAGAGAGTGGTGTGAAGTTGCTCTTTAATAAAAAGCATTTTTGTAGATATTTGTGTGGATTCTCTATGTTGTTTGGGCTTGCCATAACTGTACTCAAGACCTACATCCTTACTTAGTATCTTCCTGTATTTGCACAGTAGAGATCTTAATTCTGAGATTGGTTAAGAAAAATTGCTTTACTTTTTTATTTTATTTAT
>PTEX01000029.1:5920012-5921564 GCA_003342815.1 Eudromia elegans
TTATTTGTAGGCTGTTTTCTATACAATGAAAATATCAAATATGATAGCTCTGTATTCCCATAGTTTGGTTTTCTTTTAGCAAAATGATTTTTTTCCTTAATGAACAAATCTGCATTTTATTCTAGCAAAAATCTCCCTCAATGTGCCCATTATGAGATGAGAATATAAGTGTAGAAAACTGCAGCTTGCTTTTCCTTTTCTATTCGAGCACCTTTGGGATCCTGTTGCCCTCATTCTCTGTGTACTTCGAATGCCCCATTTTCAAATGACCCCACCATTTGTGCCCAGCTAGATGCTCAAGAGGACACTTGCAAATAAGGAGAGCATTTTGGAAAATAAACTTTAATGCTTAAAATGTACTGGTGTTTAAATTTATACCTCATTTACATTAATCATGATGAACAATGCAGCAGCGCTTAAGTTGTATTTCACTCTTCACAGTGGCTTAGCTTGTTCTGAAATGGCTATAGGGCAGACCATGTATGTACATAGTATGACGTGACTTCCACAACTGTTAGACTTGATTTTCAAGTTGCCGGACGTAAGTCATGAACTGTGTTGGATGCCAGCATCGTGTGTCCCTCGCCACCTCCCTGTCCTCACCTGCTCGGCAGTGCACTGTCCCCGCCGGAGCCGGTGGCTGGAGCCCGGCCCGAAGCAGCGCCGAACGAGTCGCCTGATGATCTTCAGGACTCTGCCTCGAGTAGAACTGACATCACCCCGCGTTGATTGTATTGTCCAAGTGTTTGAAACTCCTTCACTGAGCTTGTTATGTGGAAATAAATCGTGGTTGGTTTTAAAAGCTCAAGCGTGGAGCCTCCGTGCGCGTCACCGCTCAGGCCGTCCAGCTCCGCTCCAGCGTGGCCAGCTCCGTCCCCTCGCCGCAGGAGCGTGGCCGCCGCGCCGGGAGCTGCGGGACAGGCACCTCGTCCCGGGGCTGGGGGCACCCGAGCGCCCCAGCCCCGGCGGGGGGAGCGCAGGAACCCCCCGCCCTGGCGCCGGCCCCGCTCACCGCCCGCGGCCTCGACAGCTGCTGCAGCAGCGGCAGGGGCGCCCAGGGCAGGGGCTCCAGCAGCCAGCTCGACACCGACACGTCGCTGGCCTTGCCCGAGTCCACCATGGGCTCGTTGACGCTGCTCGAGCTCGTGTCCCACTCGTACTGCGAACTGCACCGAGGAGCCAGGTGGGCCGAGCTCCCCGTGCGAGGGGAGGCTCCGAGCCCCCCGTGCGAGGGGAGGCTCCAGCTCGGCCCACGCAAGGGGCAGCAGCCTCCGGCCCGGCCGCCACTGTCGAGCTGTTGGTGGCACCTGCCGCCCTCGGGCTGCCCCAGGAAACTCCCGCCTCCCTTTTTCCATTTGGGTGCCTTGGAGCAGCCCGGGGCGGCCGGGCTCGCGGCTGCGGAGGTGGAGGGGAAGGTTCCTCACAGCCCCCGCACCCCCTGCCCTTAGCCCCGGGCAGCCGCATCCCCGCGGCCACCAGGGCAGCCGCTCTCACCCGAGACCGCCCCGCAGACCAGCAGAAGGGAAAAGGCTCCCGGAGGCGCCGCGGGGCC
>PTEX01000029.1:5932047-5948396 GCA_003342815.1 Eudromia elegans
CAGCAGCGCGGCGCAGCGCCCCAGCCGCGGCTCCCACACGGCGATGCTGCCCGAGGAGAGCACGGCCGCCGCCGCTGCCGCCACCTCCCCCTCCACGTACCTGCGGGGGGAGAGCGTCACGCAGCGCCCCGCGCTGCCCGCAGGCTACCGTGGGACACGGCGAGCAACGCGCGCAGCCCCACGCGCCAGCGTTTGTCTGCTCAGTGCATCCGAGCAGGGAGGGCACCCGCCCACGCCCTGGCACCTGCTGGCGATTGTCCACTGAGGTCTCCATCTACTAACATTGGTGTGCAGAGGAAACGCTTCAGTTGAAGTAAGCAACAGTGCAAGTCTGCGCCTTAAAGGGCTTAGTCTTCCAAATGCAGACACAAAAAGGACACAAAGGAAGCGCAAAAGGCCATCTCCGTGCCAGCAGCTCCCTAACACACACAGCTGGCGAGTGCTCTTTAGCATCAAGGAGAGCTGCCTCCTCTGCACGTATTTCCTCAGGGAATTTTTGCCAGGGAGTGTGTAGGAAACGTGGTGACTGGATCCATCAGTCATCACAAGCAGTTGCTGGAGGGGGAAAAACCATCTAAAACCCCCAAACCAAAACGCCGCCGCATGCAGGAAAGCAGCGCTGGGCTTTGCAGCGGAGCCGGGCAGCGAGCCCCAGGCAGGGGCTCCGAGGTTATCCCGCAGCTTGTCAGGAAGCGGGCAGGAAAGAGCCCACACCCTCGCCACATTCCCACGTACAGCGCAGCGGGATGTGACGGGTGGCAGCCTCCTTATCGCCAGCCGGATGGCAAAGGGATCGGAGCCAGCAACAGCTCATTAAGGGATTCTGCTCCCAACCCACAACAAAGGCACCGCGCGCCGCCCGGCAGGAACTTGCCTTCCGGCGTGTCCGGGCGGGAGGGAGGAGAAAACCACCCCGGTGCTCCTGGCCGTCTTGGGGTTGAAGGCCACCACGCGGAACGCGGGGTTTCCGCACAGCTCGCTCTCCTTGGCATGCGGGTGACTTAGAATAACAAACAGGAGGCCCTGGAGCACACAGGAAAAATACATCATTAAAAACATCATCGAGGGGGGGAGGAAATCCAAAGCATATCTGAAAAGTTAGCTGCTGTATTCTCTCTATAATCACACCTTTATGAACAAGGATGCATTATTTTTACTGAATAAACCAGAAATGGTTTCCATATCAATTTATATTAAAAAAGGAGACAGAAGCTGACTAATCATAGTGGAAGAGCAAAATGATATGGCAATGACCCACTGCACTTACCTTTTTGCTTGAAAGAACTAATAGGATCAGGTGACATTTAAAGTAGACCTTATGGGCCTCTGCTTAATCCCTAGCAAATTATTCATTTAACAAGAATTCCACATAAACTGGCATGGCTGAAATGGTGGCTCTAACAAAAGTCATGGGTCAGAACCAAGTATACCGGGACAGGTATTCTGAAGAAGTCTCCAAAAAGGCTGACTTGAAGCAACATCATTGGACAAGAGACTCTTGTCTTAGAAGGTTAAACCTCTATTGAAAACAATCACAACCTTGAAAAAGACCCACAAAATCCAGCTAGAATCACAGCACGAGTGGAAGCAAGTGGGAAAGAATCACTAGTATGAGCTGCTTAAACCCAAGATTTAGATCCTCTGCAGCATGGGTAAGCAATGACCAAATCAAGTGTGTTTTCTGATACAGCAGCTTCACCGTGCAAGCAGCTACCAGCTCGTGGAACAGGCAGGATCTACCTTGCACCAGCCTGGGCAAGAGCACATCTGCCTCCCACGTGCCACGTGCCCTGGGCGGCTGTGTTGGGCTGCGCTGGCACGCATTGCTCTCACCAGCACATTGCAGAAAACAGGAACGTGGCTGATTTCTCCAAGGTACCCTGTCTTTCTTTGAAATACCTTCAATGGATCTAAATACGGCAGATACTTCAATCCAGTCTAGAATCCTGCTCCTTTGACCCGCCCCGCGGCCAGCCCGTGCAGTGTAGGCATAAAAGGTGTGCCGCTACTCACATACGTACCGAGTCAGAATATGCTCGATGGCAGATCGAAGCTGGGTAGGAATAACCAACGGGCATCTTTTTGAGGAGCTGGCCCGTTTTCAAATTCCTGCAGGTGGCGAAAATAAAATTCTGACTGTTTTTCCATCCTTTGTTATTTTTTAACGATAGGGTTTCTTTTATGAAAGACAGACACACACTCTTCTGCTTTCAGAGAAAAGAAAAAACAGGACAGGACAGGACAAGAGGCTACAGAAAGAGCTAATGAATGTGATAAAAACACAGGTGGAATTATAGCAGAATATTTCATTCGCTTTATATTAGTCTAAATGCACCACAGAGGTTATGTATCAGACTCTAGGCCAATACATAATGAACTTTATTGGTTCACTAACAAATTAGCAACCAACAAAAACCACTAAGTAATGTCTGCAGGTAACTATTAATTAGCCAACACTTACACCTACAAGCTATATAATTTAATTTCAGAGGAAACACTGACCAGACAACAATGCTGTTCACTGCAGTGGTGCCAACCAAAGCATCTCTCATTCCTTCCACTTCAGCAAAAGCTAGAACAGTGTCTTCAGGGGGCATCAGAGTCTGTCCCTCCTTGCTCCTGAACAGCAGACGCAAGTGAGAAAAGCCAGGCAAACTCGTGCAGGTGTCGTGTATGCACAGGCGGTCAAGCACGCCTCCAGGCCGGGGGGCAGCCGGGCACCTCCCTGCGCCCGCGACGCCTCCTCTCCTTCCCCGGCACCCCGCGGCTGGGCTGAGCCCGCAGACTCACCTGCCTGCCTCCGAGAGCGCTACTATCTCCACTTGCTGCTGCTGCGCAGTTCTGCTGCTGCTCACCAGCCTCCTACCCTTCAGCCCAAGGACAGCCTTTATATTTCCAGTTTTCAACAGCGACTGCTTAAATGAGTCACTCTCAGAAGAATAATGCAAGAGCCTAAATTCAGGAAAAAAGGTATGCATGAGGACCAAGGGAAGCGAAACTCAAACATGCTGTAGAGGTGAATAAGCAATCTTCTTTTTTTTTTTTTTCTTCCCTCTTCTGTATTTTCCAAAGGTTAAAGCATTTGAGAAAGTGAAAGAATTGCAAAGCACAACTTAAACCACTATAGGACAGGAGAGTAAAGCTGAAGGTAATCAGAGTGGAAAGCACTAGTAAGAAATAAATACACCACCTTATTTCTCCAATCTCCAAATCTCCCAGTGCTATACATATGAGATTACAGGTGTCTGGCAGAGGAATAATCTGTATTACTGGAATCTAGGACAGCAGAGCAAGAATTCAGTGTTACCCACAATGTCCCTCTGTCTTGGGCTTAATTCACATTCTCTAGAGTGTTTCAAGTAAAATTATAGAGAAGAACTAGCCTTCAGACTCTTCTCAAGACGCAGTTACATCAAGAGTGAACTCACCGCTGACTGTTCCACTAACTAAACAATCCCCACTGATGTAAGATGTAACATGCTCTAGGGGACCCTGCGTGTGCAGGGGGTTGGACTAGATGACCTCTACAGGTCCCTTCCAACCCTAGCCATTCTATGATTCTAAGAGACAGCTAACAACTCCAGGGTGTCTAAAGGGAGAAGGCACCACAAATCAGCCGCTACTGCACAAAAATCACTCTGTACATGAAGCATCAGTCTCCATAACGCAATGTGTGACTAGACAAACCATCGATTACACCGATCAACAGTGCTAATCATCCCTGTTTCCTAACAGAAATAAAATTTGTACCCCCCCACAAAGAACTAACCCTGCTCCCAAGACTCCCAGGTCCTTGTGTTAGTTCCTTGGGAAGTAACACACAAGTACAAGAAAACTGTTCCAAATTTTGGAAATAAAGACCATGTCATACCTCTCCAGATTGCCAAGCACAGACTCTTCCCCAGTGCCCAGGTGACAGGAGCTTCCACAAGGACACAGAAGTCTCACAAGCCGTCACAACATGCAGCTCCCTGTGGCCAGCAGCTTCCCACCACATGGTGCTCACATCCACCGCACAGGAACGTGAGGAATCCTGTCCAAAACCAAACAGCCCAGATGTTCTGTCAATAGAGTTACTTAACCTGGATGTGCAGGTAGAAAGAACTGCTATTTGGGATCCAATCTGATGAGAATTGGAAGCTCAAACCTAATACTCAGGATGTTTGGTTTTGAGTGCAGTATCAGTAAAGCATTAAGGAAAATCATCCTTAGAGCAGAGAATGCACCGGCTCGTTTCACAGAAAAGGCAGAGCCTCCACAAAGCCCAAGTGCTGCCTGAGCACAGTCACTGTGCTGGGAGCTGGGGCAGCGCGGCAGAGCTGAGAGCTGAACAGAGCCAGGACACTCTCTCCTCCCCACAGGGACAGCTCTCGGCTTGACTCGCGTTCTTGCTGGCCAGCCGTGCCAGCTGCACAGCTTGCTTCTCGAGCAGAGCTCTGCAGTTTGCTTTGCAGAAGCCAGAAGCGACCTAGCCCCTGCAAGGCCCCTTGGACCCCAGGCAGCTTTCCCACAGATGTCATTTCCCTGCCTGCCAAGTGTCCTCTACCCCCTAAGAGGCACTGGGGACGCAGGAGGACACGGCGGCAGGAGGAGTCCAGGGCTCAGCTGTGCAAACAGTCCTGGGCAGGACCTGCCTTGGTCATGGCTTGCACACACACAGCTCTGCTCCTGAGGGCTGTGAACATCAACATGTGCACCTGGCAGTGACGCAGCCCCACAAAAAGTAAGCTTCTCAACGGGTTGGTTACTGTCTGAAACGGGGACAGGAGGCCTTGGAGCCCCAGGGCAGCAACAGTAGGTATACAGGAACGAAGAATATTTTATCTAGGGCTGAAAAAAAGTTGCAGTGGTTCTGTCTGTTAATACATTTGCATGTGTTTAGATATTTGACATTCAGAAACAAACACTGAAATCCTTTCTCAGATAAAAGCAGATATGCAGGAATCCAGTCAAAGCCATTCTGGAATGCTTTGCCACAAGGGAAGAAAGAGCTAATCAAATTACAGAGCAAGAAAGAGCTGATCAAATTACTGAGCAATATTGTTTTTCCAAACAGCTGTTCTGCAATTTTACTATATTTTTGTTAAACCTTGTACTAAAGAGCAGCTATTGACTCAGCAACAATTACCTGATATTATCCCACCTTTAACTTAGATATAAGCTGCAAGGTCTCTTCTCTCAGGCCATCAAGCTGCACCACAGCCAATGGTTCTGATGCAGTTTCTTCCTGCACAAACAAAAAGCAAAGAATGAGGATAAATTCAGCTTCAAAACTATATTCAGCATCCACAAGTGAGAGCTGAAAGTGTGAACTCACTCAGCATGCTATTCCTGAGGAGCTATTACAAGAGCATCTCTTTTTGCAGCTTGCATGTCTTTGAAGAACAAGAGATCCTTGACAGGCTATTTACAGTTTTCATCCCCAAAAATTTCTCTTAACATCATTTTGCATGCCTCAGCCCCACTTCCACACTTCAGAATCCAGTACCCATCCTAAATGTGGGTCATTCTATTCTCTGTAACTGCCTTTACCAAATCCTAGCTTAAAATTTTACGGTAGACCAACACTAGATGGTTGCCATAAACCTTTGCTCATGTCAGTGCTTCAAGACTGCCTCCCATAACAATCATCAAAACCTACAGTTGCTTAAACCTTCATGTTACTCAAACAAGACTGAAGAATATATGCTTGAGGTCAAGGGGCCTTAAGGAACGGATGAAAACCAGGCCTTTCCAGCGCGCACTAAAGGACAGCATGCAGAGCTGGCACTCCAGGAGCGCTGCGCAGGAACCAGCGGGGACTCGGAGAGGGGCTCGCACACAGAACCACTGCCTGGGTGCCCTGCAGAACCTGTTACCTGTTCACCACGGGCTCTGCAGCACCCCTGCTCTCTGCTCTCCGGCTGCTCCTGCTTCTTTAAGGGCAGTATCTCATCAAATCTACCATCAGCACCTCCTTCAGCTTCAGAACGAAACATTGCACGTTGTTCCTCCTCCTTTCTAGCAGATCCTTCTCCGCAGCTGCCTGAGTCCTGGGGAAGGACAGAGCCTCTGCATTCCGGATGACCCACAGCCTGGCCAGATGCTTCTTTGGGTGGCAAGGGGAGCACGGAAGGTGTGTCGGGAAGAATGTCACTGGGCACGGATGGCAAGACGGCAGGGGTTGCACCCAACACAGGAAAAAGGGATGCAGAAATCTGGGAGTCCAGCTGAGTGGGAGCACCACCTAAGACAGTCTCCATGGGAGTAAAGAGCAACTCGCTTGTGCGGAGTCCTATCTTGGAAGCTGGGCTTTCTAAATGAGGTAACCTGGACAACACGTTTTTGAAAGGTGAGATCACGTTGCTTTCAGGACCCTTCTTTTCTGCATTCATTTGTGGATCTCGTGTTTCCTCTGAAGCTACATCATCCCCAGACACACTAGGAACAAAAACTTCCAAGTCATTCACAGGGGAAGACTTAAATTTCTCAAGTTTTAGTAGCCCAAACTCCTCGTCAGGTAAGTGAAAGTCTTTGATACCCAGTCTGGAGGGCAGCTGCTGGAGACTGCGGAAGCTAAAGAGAGAGTCTGCAGGATCAGGGTCCGCAGCTGAATCCATCCGATGACCACGTCTTCTGCTCCCGCCTGGACACAGAACGACATAGTATGAGAAAGAATATCATATCATAAAACAACCGGCACCTAGCCCTCCAATCTCGTATCTAGAGGTCACAACACTCTAATGTTCACTTTCCAAAAGCAGTTATGTCTCTCAGCATATGGAAGTGCCATTTTCTGGGAAGACATCATGCTCCATTGCATTAAGGCACTGCTCTGTATTAAGGCATCAGTTAAAATGTCATTGACAAAGGCTGCCAGAACTGACAGAAGCCTAACTAAGTTTTGTTTACCTTCTCCCAACACGTTTTCTTCTCACAGCATTCACCTACTATCAGACTGTAATACTAATCTTTCTGTTTCATACTTGCCAGCACTAAAAACTTATTAATGCCCAGACACAGTTGGCAAAACAGATTTCATGTCCATTTGCTGAAAAATCAGGTTGTTTCCAAGGATTTACCCAACACCAAAGCCAGCTTAAGACTTTCTCAGTCCTGTTCCTTATGCATGCACTGCTATTCACACTGTGCAAATAAAATGGAAACCAAAATGACCCAATTTTTCAGAAAGCTTTAACGCTCAAGAAACAGCCCCCCAATCAGATTTTCCTGCATAAAAACATGACAGGGTGTGCACAACAGTGCGCGGATTCACCCGGCTGTTCCCCTGCCTTGCAGTCGGCCTCTGGCTTTAGGGAGTGCTTTTATTAGGGAATGTACCTCTGGGGTCTCGAGCGGCTCTCCGTCTTGTGGCGGAACGTAGGGAACGATGCGGAGAGGGACACCCGCTAATCCCTAGGAGCTGCCCAGCCCCGCGGGCTCCTCGCGCCCATTGGTTCTGCACACATTCTGCTCGATGGTTAGGGGAGTCGCACACGCTCACGGTGGCACCCCCATCTCCCATGTGGCCAGCAAAAGTTTCTTTCCTTGGATTCAAAGAATCACTCTTTTGAAATTGATTTTGAAGCTGTTCTAACAGAGTCTTACAGCATTTGCCAAGCACTTGACTTTCAGCACTCACAGGCCCTGAAGCGCCAGGCGCTTCTGTCTCTGCAGAGTCGGGGGTTGCAGCACCAGACAAACTCAGCTCATCTACAGACAATTTTTCAAGATTACCCCCAGAGTTTTCCTTTTCGCTCTGACAGTCGTTTGCCAAGACACTGGCGCTTTCTTTCAGGGTTGTGAGATCCACATGCCCTGGAAGTTCCTGCGACGCTTGGTTCACAGTGGGTTTGCACATCGACTGTCTCCTTCCCTTTTGCTTCCTCTGTGACACTCTCTGCTCATGCTCTGTGCTGGCCACGCTGTTCTGCGAGAAGGATCCAAGAGAAGTGCTGCTGCTGTTAGACACAGCAAGAGACTGTTGAGGACTACTTGAACTCACTGGACTGCTTTCTGCACCAAGGGAAGGGAACGGCCTGACTCCTGACTCCTCATCATTGTCAACCATTTCTTGGGAAGGCTGATCTGAATTTGCATCTTTCTGCTTGCACTTATTTCGCAGACCTTTCTTGCTCTTACCCAGTTGGCTGAGAATTACTGCATCTAGGTCCACTTTCCTCTGGCGATTAGACATACGGCGAGTTGTCCGGACATAGTATTCAACTGGGAATAGAAGCCCCTCAACAACCGTGTAAGAATTCATGGCGCTTTCAGCTTCAGGAGTTGTCAGCTTCTCTAGATGAGAAACTCTTGACTCAGTTTCAAGTTCTTGAGTCTCCAATAGCTTTTCACCATTGCCCTTAAGAGGATCTGTAGGAAAGCAATTGAAGTCATTAGCCTCATTCTGATTTCCTTCAGAGCTTCCGCTCTTACTAATTACGGTGTTATTTCTGTCGGCAGGCAATACATCCTTCTCTGACGGTAAGTCCCAGAGGCTACGTAATTCCCTGTGATCTTCCCCCGAACTCTCGTGGACCATTTGCTTTTCCGTACGGGGGGGTTCTTGTCGGGCACCGTCGCTGGTGCCAGGCACAGCAGACTCGCTCTTCTCTGGGCACGGCTCTGTCCGCCCGCCCTCGGCGGACACGGCCGCAGCAGCCGGCAGTCCAGCTCGCCAGGCGTCACTGCTGTCCCCCCCAGCTCGTGGGGGCGGCCCAGGCACCGCTCGCATCCCGCCCTCAGGTGCTCCTGGCGCAGCCCCCAACTCAGCTCCCGCAGGCGATGAACTGCTTCCACCCCGGGCAGTGGCTGCTGTGGAGGCTCTGCAGGCACCTTCTGCTGTGCTCGAGAAACGGCTTCGTCTGAACACTGGCGACCCAAGTTCCTCTTTACTGGACGTTTCATTTTTCACTTTTTCCTCACTGCTCAACAGCAGCACCTCTTGCAGAGATTCCCCTTCCTCTGGTATCACAGCCTTTGTTCTCTTCCTCCTCAGCTTCATCCTACCTCCTGTTGCTTGGTCTTTTCTCCCCTCTGCGGCAGGCCTAACCGTTTCCCTCCAGATATTTTCCTGGCTGCCCTTCGTGCTTTCTGCCTGTGAAGTGTCTGACAAGTTAACTTTGTCATCAAAGAATTCAGGTCTTTCTTTACAAGTGTCAGACATGCTCCTCTCTGTGCTTGACAGAGAGCAGCTCTTGACCAGTAACTGGCAGGTTTCATGTCTACCAGCAGTAGGAGATGGGGTATCCCCAGAACCTGTGGGAAAAAAGAGATCTCACATATGAAACAACTCCCAGAAAAACCTGGCCCAAGAGGGACATGAACACGGTGAAAATGCTCGACTTTGGCAGGGGCAAGAGGAGGAGCGTCCCGGGGACGCCAGGCGGGCTGGGCGCCCTGGCAGACGTGCTGAGGGGCAGAGCCCGTTCCGGACGGGAGGCCGCTGCAGGCGGTGATGGAAGAGCCGCCCGGCCGGTACCGGGTCGCGGCAGCCCATATCGGAGCCGGCGCCCCCCGCGCCCCGCCGCGCCCGCTCCTACCTGCGGGGCGCAGCGGCGCCCCCGGAGCCCCGCGCGGGCCCTTCTGCTCCGCCGCGTCGCGCGCGCCGCCGCCTCTCTCTGCTCTCCGCGCGCGCTGCCAACACAAGGGCGGCTCAGGGCCGGGCCGGGCCGGGCCGCCCGCCGCCGCCCGCGCGCACCGCTCACCCGCAGCCGGCTCGCGGTCTCGCTGTACTCCCGCCGGAGCCGCGCCAGCCTCGCCCGCAGCTGCAAGACAAGACGCGATGGGGTGAGCGGGGACGGCGGCTCCGGGTCCCGCCCGGTCCCGTGCCCGGTCCCGCCCGCACCTGCTCCCGCTCGGCGCCGCTCAGCGCCGCGCCCGCCGGCTCCGCCATGGCCGCGCCCGCCCACCGGCGGCGCCCGCGCGCGCGGGACAGGGAGGGGGTGGTTCCTCTACGTCGTCAAGGCAACCGCACCGGGATTGGCCAAGCCCGCCGGAAGCGTCGCGCACGCGCGCGGGAGAGCGTGGGGCGGGAAAAAGCCGCTACGTCGCCATAGCAACCGGGCCGGAATTGGGCGCGCTCTTTGTGGTGGTGGTGCTGGGCGGGGCGGAGAGAGGAAGTGACGTTAAGGGAGATGGGTGTGGCGGTGCGGAAGTGGTGGTGCCGCCATGGAGCTGAGTGAGATGCTCTACAACAAGTCCGAGTACATCGAGACGGTGCGGCCGGGGCTGGCGGGACGAGCCGGGAGCTGTGAGGGCGGGGCGGAGCCGGGACCGGGCGGGCGGGCGGGCAGGCAGGCAGGCAGGCAGGCAGGACGAGGGAGAGGCCAGGACCCGGGCGGGGCAGGATGAGGGAGGCCGGCTTGCCCGCGGTACCGGGGCCGCCGTGACCCTCCTCTGTTCCCGCCTCCGTGTCCCCGCAGGCGTCGGGCAACAAGGTGAGCCGGCAGTCGGTGCTGTGCGGCAGCCAGAACATCGTGCTCAACGGCAAGGTGTGTGCGGGCTCCGGGCGCGGGCCGGGCGCCGGAGCTGCCCTCACCCCTTCTCTGTCCCGTGCAGACCATCGTCATGAACGACTGCATCATCCGGGGCGACCTGGCCAACGTGCGCGTGGGCCGCCACTGCGTGGTGAAGAGCCGCAGCGTCATCAGGCCGCCCTTCAAGAAGTTCAGCAAAGGGTGAGTGGCCTCCCCTCGGGGAGGGAGCCAGCGCCAAAGCCCAGGCACTTAATGCAGAGCTCCCCTAGTGTGGTGTGCTTTGGAGGGCTGTGTTTCTTCTGCAGTAGTTTTGCATAAATGCATTCCTCTAAACCATCTTTTTCTTAAAATTTTTGGCATTGCTTTGAGAGTTTCTGTGCCTTTCAGGCTGTAATATGAAAATATTATGATTTATTAAAAAAGTGCAGCACACATCTCATTTTTTCATTCATTTACAGCTTTCAGATCTCCGTGTGTTTTACTGACATGACACATATCTATTGTTTCTTTGAGTCATCCTTTAAAAATACCTGAGAAAAGACCAGCTGCTATTGAAATCTTCCTTAGCATCAAACTTTCCTCTTCATGTAATTGGGGGTGGGAGAGACTTCACAGCACGATTTTAGGCCTGATTGCACTATGGGTTAATCTGTATGTTGTGGCTCCTGAGGAAACAACTCTCTGCTGTCCCAGGGTCGCCTTCTTCCCTCTCCACATTGGTGATCATGTCTTCATTGAAGAGGACTGTGTTGTCAACGCAGCCCAGATCGGCTCCTATGTCCACATAGGCAAGAACTGTGTCATTGTGAGTGCTCTTCCTTGGTCTTTCTTTCCAGCTTTGGGCAGCAGTGGAAAGGTGTCTGTGTGCACTGTTTGTGGCAGGCCTGCTGTTCCCTCTCCCTTCCTCACCGAAAGGGGTGCTTTAATCTCTGCTGTTCTAAGGGTACCAGGTACAGCTGACCACCGTTTGCCAACCTGGTTCCAACTATCCTGTCTAGTGCAAATGCAGCTCAGCTGGGACCCTCTGGCACTGGCGTCAGAAACAGGCAATTGCACAGAGACTTATTAGTTAATAATGTCTGTCTGCCCTTAAGCCTCCCATAGTGCAGCATTAATGCAAGGGCTGGTGTTTCACTTAAACAGGCAATCGAAGGGCACGTGCCGATAACCACCTCAGACGGGCTGCTGCCTGCTGAGCTAAAGACCTTGCTGCGCTCCTGCAGGACCGGGGTTCGTGTTCATGTGTAACTCTGTGTGTGTTACTCAGGAGCGCATAGACATTTTTCCTTAGGAGAAAAAAATCAGCCTCTTGAATGCTTTTGTGAATAGCAGTCAGTCAAGGTAAAGGGCTGGAACATATCCCTTATTATGAGAATGAGTTTTGAGGAGTTTGTTGAACTTCAATTTATGGGCACAAGAAAAAGAACTGTGTGTTGAAGCTCCCCGTGGTCTCTGTTTCAGGGTCGTAGGTGTGTTCTGAAAGACTGTTGCAAAATCTTAGACAACACAGTATTGCCTCCTGAAACGGTCGTCCCACCTTTCACAGTGTTCTCAGGCTGCCCAGGTAAGATCCCTCTAACTTTGCTTCTCCATAGTGTTGGATATTCTTGTTTTAAGAACAGGTTGCTGTGACAAAGGCTTCTGTTTGTATGGGGCCTAGAAATTAAGGCATGGGACACTTTGTGAAAGGAAAAGTAACATTATGTGCTTGTGAAAGTCCGTGTAGTCAGGTAGATGGTGTATGTTTACTTATAGCATTATGGCTGGGATGACAATAAAGGAGCTGTTCTGTTAGGATTTACTTACAATTAAGATAGAGTAACTGCTTTGAATATTGGTTTTAAATTCATTTTGCTTCCTCCATCAAGCATGCTGATGGTCCTGCTATTGTTCCTCTTTCAGGACTCTTTTCTGGGGAACTCCCGGAATGTACCCAGGAGCTAATGATCGACGTTACAAAAAGCTATTACCAGAAATTCCTGCCACTCACTCAGGTGTAGTAGCCTGTTTACCGTGTTTTGGAGCAATGAGGATACGTGGGGTATGTGGGGAGGGGGAGAGGAGCGTGTGGCAGGGCATGGGCTGCTGCTCTTCCTGAGCACTCCTGCCACGTTCCTTGGCGGTCTGGCCGAACCATCCCTGCGAGCGCCGCTGTGTTGTGTTGTCTGAGCTTGTTGTAGTCATTCAAATGTACTTCATTCCGTGTTGTCTGAATTGTGCCCTTAAACACGCCGGAGCAGGAAAAGCTGCTGCACTCCCTGTAGGACAACAGCACTTACAGCTGAGCAGCTCTGCAGCCCAAGCCTGTCTCCCACATCACTTCTGTTCCTAAGCCAAAGCCAGGGGGTTTATGTCTTCCAGAGGCAATGTTCATACCTGAACAGAAGTGTCATGTGGCTGACACTTGCTTTGGTTCTTAATTACTGTGGTTCATTGGAGCCAATGCTTTACTTCTGAAAAACGTGGCCATCTGTGACATTGTATTGAGGTGAGAGCCTCTTCCTCTTGTTCCTTGCACACCAGGATTATCTGCTGTAGAAACAGGGTCTTTATCATCTTGTGGTTGTTTTTTCAACCTGTCAGCCAGAAGTGCTGTCCTGTTCCAACTTGCTTGATGGGACATGCAGCCCTTGAAGCAGCCCAGGCACGCGCTCTCATCCCCTGTGCAGGGTTAGGATTCTGAGGTCTGGTCTGTGTTCTGTTCTCCTGACACAGACCTCAGAAGGCTTTGGAAAGAGGATTCCCATCTCTCACTCAAAATTCAATGCAGCAGAAGGTGGGGAATTAAAAAGCAAAAAAACTGAGGTGGGTGGGAAAATGCTGCAATTGTCCCC
This sequence comes from Eudromia elegans, assembly GCA_003342815.1. Taxonomy (NCBI): domain Eukaryota; kingdom Metazoa; phylum Chordata; class Aves; order Tinamiformes; family Tinamidae; genus Eudromia; species Eudromia elegans. The sequence continues at coordinate 5,945,339 of PTEX01000029.1, forward strand.
ATTTGTTGTGCACTGTTTGTATTTGCAGAAAGCTCTTCAGTGCTTTTTCAGCCTAAAACTTAGACTAGAGATTCAGACTTCTTAGAAGGAGGGAATGTTTCGTTTTGCACAACATCTGCAGTGATCCTTGCTGTGAGCAGCTGTGCACAAGATGGGCATGGCTAATACTTTAGGTACTCTGCTTGGAACCTGATAACTGACCAAAAATAATCTGCTCTGTTTCTGTTGCATTAGAGCATCAGCCCTTTATAGCTTTTAGAACAAGGGCTTCTGCATGTGGTAACACCCTGGCTGTGGCCAGAGTGTACCGTAGGCAGTGAATGTGCAATGGAGACTGGCAGCCCTGGTGCATTCAAACTGTTCTGTGTAGTGCAGAGTACTGAGATGCATTAATTAGCAAACAGCTGTAAAAGCACTAGCGTGTGTAGTAGTACTGTTAATCAAGTGTAAAGCCACTATCTGGTTTGTATTTTTACTGTACCGAAATTAAAAGCCTCTTAAGTTATTCAAGTGACTCAGGATTGTGACTCTTCAAACCAAACTGTCCAAAGTGGAGTGAGGTTTCTGTTCCTCTTGTGCCCATGTACCACAGTCTCTGGTTCTGTGAGGGCAGGTAGTGTCTGTGCATTGAAAAGTGAAGTACAGTGTGAAAGAGCTGCTACTTTTCTGCTTCTGCTGATGACTTTCATCAACAAATGAAGCAATTCCAGCATGGCTGTCTTGCAGAGGCTCTGATTTTTTTTTTTTTTTTTTTAAACTTCTATTCTCGATGGAAGTGAGAATCCTAGGGAGTCATTAAGTGTTACTGACACTTGTACCACAGGCAGCTTCCTAACTGCTTTCAGCTGCTTGTATGGTTAGCACCTCCCCACGGAGATGGGCCTGGCCCTTGTCAAAGCCCTTTGTCACGGGCAGGCTGCCCTGCTCACCAGAGCTCACCGTCTCTGAGACTCTTGCAAGACTGCGTGTGTGCCAGGTGCTTAGGTGTTTATAGCGCTGCTCGGTGGTGCTGCTGTGCAGTTGCCTTGCCCTCAGCTGTCTCTGGAAGCGTGTGGAGTGGCGCTGCGTTTGGCAGGAAGGGCAGGGCCTGTTTGTGTTGTCATGGTGTCACCTCGTAGTTTCAACATTGCATCTGCATTTCACCAGGAGTGTTTGATCATCTTGATCCAGCAGCGTGAGGCTGGCACCGGGGGCTGCGGAGGGCTGGGAGCTTGAGCGTGGAAGGGGACTGACCACAGTGGGGAAGGTGTCGGGAAGGATGCGCTCCCTCCCTCTCCAGGGAACTGCACCCCTCTCGTGCACGCGGCCATACATAACTGCACAAATGCTCACGCTTTTCTCAGCCTTTCTTCCTTCTAGCAGGCTCATGGAAATCTGTTTTGTTGTCTCTGTTAAGGTGGCCTCTGCCAGGGTCTAAAAAGCAGCCACCAGTGAAGATCTCAAATTCTCAGCACTGTTAACATTCCCTAGTTTTGCCCTCCTGTCCTCTGAAGCATCCCTCTGACCTGGCTCATCTCTACAGCTCTACCAGCTCTCAGCAGTGACGGAGTATCCGTAGGTTGCAGCAAGTTTCTACAGCCCCAGGAGCTGTAGTTTTGATTCGGTTTAGTGCAGTGCAAAGAAATGGGACTTCCAGGAGGAGTCTTTGCTGCATGGCCAGAGGAGCTGGACGTGCAGGGGAGCATGATGCTCAAAGCAAGGCGGGGGCAAATGTAAACTGCTTTCAAGACCTGTAGCAAGCTGTGATCGCTTAAACAGTAAATAACTATGTTGCTTCATCTATCCTATATACACTTTGCTTGGCTCTGTCCAAGGCTGGAGCTGCTTGCTGTTGTGTTGGTCTCTCCATGCAGGGCAATTAACATTCTTGGGGACAAAAAAATGGGGCTTCATCCAGGAGGCAGCAAGATCCCCTCAAGGGATGAGTGCACGTGCTCAAGTCGCATGACGGGCGGTGACCTCGGTGACAGGAACAAGCTCCTAGTGCACCTCTGTTCCCTTACTACTTGGGAAGGAGAACAGCAGCATCCCCACCTATGGACTGGGGTAAGGAAGGTGGAGGTCATTGACAAGGCCAGGCACAATTGTGCTCGGCTAGTAAAGTATAAGCCCCAGGTGACATAAGAGAAGCTGAAAATGACAGCAGGAAGATCTGGGGCTACAGATTAAAAAACAACAAGGTGACCAGGCTCACAAATCACCGTGCCAGTTCAAGCCTCCGTGGCCCCACATACCCTTCCTTGAGGAACCCTGAGTGTGGCTGCAGCCGCTCGGTCCTTGGGAGGTGGGACGGGGCCCTGCGTGTCCCCTGGGGCCCTGTGCCCGTGTGCCCTTCGCACGCAGGTAGGAGGTGGCAGCTCCGCGGGGGCCGCCTGCGGTGCCCCCTGCCGCGAGGGCGCCCTGCCCGCCCGGGCGGCCTCCCGGGACTCGGGGCTCCCGGGCCGGGCACGTGGAGGGGCCGCGGTCCCGCGGGGGCCCCGCGCTGCGCGTCGCCCTCCGGCCCGCCAGGCGGCGCGCGCGGCCCCGCGCCCGGCTCTTTAAACGCGCGGGGCGGGGCGCTCCCATGGTGCACCGCGCGGGCGCTTGGATTTTAAATCCTCTCGGCCAATGGGGAGCGGCCGGGCGCGCGCAACGTTCCGGCCGCGCGTTTGAAATCGCTGCAGCTCCGCGCCCGCCCGCACCGCTCCGACCGGCGGCTCCGTGCCCGCCCGCACCGCTCCGACCGGCGGCGGCTCCGCACCGCCCTGCGCCCGCCCGCACCGCTCCGACCGGCGGCGGCTCCGCGCCGCTCCGCGCCCGCCCGCACCGCTCCGACCGGCGGCTCCGCTCCCGGCGGCTCCGCACCGCTCTGCGCCCGCCCGTACCGCTCCCGGCGCCTCCGTGTCCGTCCGCACCGCTCCCGGCGGCTCCGCTCCGACCGTCCGCACCGCTCCCGGCGGCTCCGCGCCCGCCCGCACCAACCTCACCCGAGACCCCCACTCTGCACCCGCCCGCTCCGCTCCCCGGCGCTGCCGGCGGCCGCCCCTCCCCGCGAGGCTTCGCCCCGAGCGCCGCCGCG
>PTEX01000029.1:5948431-5985179 GCA_003342815.1 Eudromia elegans
GGGCGGCGGAGCCGGCGCGGGCGGCGGGCGCGGTGGCGCCGGGCGCCAAGGAGGTGCCCAAGGTGCTCGTGGACCCGCGGACGCGGCGCAGCTACGTGCGCGGGCGCTTCCTGGGCAAGGGCGGCTTCGCGCGCTGCTACGAGCTGGCCGAGGCCGAGAGCCGCGAGGTGTTCGCGGGCAAGGTGGTGCCCAAGTCGCTGCTCGTGAAGCCGCACCAGAAGGAGAAGATGTCCATGGAGATCGCCATCCACCGCAGCCTCGCGCACCGGCACGTCGTCGGCTTCCAGGGCTTCTTCGAGGACGCCGACTTCGTCTACGTGGTGCTCGAGCTCTGCCGCCGCCGGGTGCGCGCCGGGGCCGCGCGGGGCGGGCGGGCGGGCTCGGCCCCGGGGCCGGACGAGGAGATCCGGGTCGGGTAGGGAGGGGAGTCCAGGCCTGGGTCTGGGCAGGGCGACCTGGGAAGCCAGGAGGGCTCGAGGGGACTGGTTTGGGGTCTGGGCAGGGAGGTCTGGATGGGGTAGGGTGGGGAATCCAGCCCCGGGTCTGGGCAGGGGAGCTGGAGGGTGAGGGCAGCCCCGGGGGCCCTTGGGGGCAGCCGGGGCTCACGGCCTCCCGCAGTCGCTGCTGGAGCTGCACAAGCGGCGGAAGGCGCTGAGCGAGCCCGAGGTGCGCTACTACCTGCGCCAGACCATCCTGGGCTGCCAGTACCTGCACAGCCACCGCGTCATCCACCGCGACCTCAAGCTGGGCAACCTCTTCCTCAGCGACGAGATGGAGGTGAAGATCGGTAGGTGTCTGCAACGCGGTGCCCCCAGTCCCCACCAGGGACCCGAGCTGGCCGTAAGTCGTGGGGGGGCCGCCGGTTTATGCTCCTGTCTTCTCTGTCTCTCAAAGGTGACTTTGGCCTGGCCACCAAAGTGGAGTACGATGGCGAGCGTAAGAAGACCTTGTGTGGGACCCCGAACTACATCGCCCCAGAGGTGCTGGGCAAGAAGGGGCACAGCTTCGAGGTGGACATCTGGTCCATCGGCTGCATCATGTGAGTCAATGTGGGACTTCCCTTCCGCGTGGGGCTGGGCTCTCCAAGCACTGGGTCCCGTTGGGTTCTGGTGTAAGCCGAAGCCTTGACCAGGCCGTCCCCAGGGCACTCGCCCCTGCTGGCCGTGGCTGCCGTCTGGCGTGGGGCCTCGTGCCTCTGCGGGCTCATCTTGAGGCACTTCTGGAAAGTCCTCCTTTCCCAACCAGAACTTTCTCCAGGGGATACCAGATCCCTGCTCCTCCTGTCAGGGAGGAGGAACAAGGAATAGCACCTGTATCTGCCTGCCATGCTGCCCTTCCTGGCAGAGGGAACACTTGGCATTGGGAAGTCACAGGAGACACTTCAGCACAGGGCTGCTTCAGGAGAGGGGAGTTGTAATCCCCCTCGCAGGCTGCCCCACAGAGACCTGACACTTGTCTGTCCTTAAACACTCAGGTACACCCTGCTGGTAGGGAAGCCACCTTTTGAAACCTCTTGTCTAAAGGAAACCTACATCCGAATCAAGAAGAATGAATACACCATCCCCAAGGTACGGCCCTTCCGGGGGGGACTCGTTAACCTTGCAGCGCGTTTGGGTTGCCATCTGCACCATCCTGCTTGATGCACACAGTGGAAGAGTTCTCCCTGCCAAGGGCTGGGGAGGGGGTTTGTCTGGTGGGATGGACTGTGGGGTGAGCCTCCTGCTGAGCAGCTGGGAGCTCCCCCTTGGTACTCCAAAGACCTGGACCACGGCTGGCCCAGCCCCTGAGCTGACGGAGGGCTCTGGGTGCTGCCCGCGTCGCCCAGGGGCAGCTGAGCGGCTCTTTCCCCAGAGGGAGCGGTGCCCCTGTGGCCGCGGGACAGCGCCGCTCTGAGCAGAGCTGCCCCCGTGTTGTGCACCCTGTGCTTGCTGCACCTTGTGCCCTCGCCTCTCTGTCCTGTCCTGCTGTGACCTCCGCCCGTCTCCTCACAGCACATCAACCCCATCGCTGCTAACCTCATCCAGAAGATGCTGAGGTCGGACCCGGCCACGCGCCCCACTATCGACGAGCTGCTGAACGACGAGTTCTTCACAACAGGATACATCCCCAGCCGCCTGCCCACCAGCTGCCTCACCGTCGCACCTAGGTTTTCAATTGCTCCTAGTGGGCTTGAGCTGAACGGGCGAAAGCCACTGACTGCGCTCAACAAAGGTGAGAACCAGTGCCCAGGAGCCGAGCTGCAGGGCTGGACGGAAGCCTGGCTGCCAGCAGCACCCAGGCTGTTGGCAGACGACCTGGAGCACCTTGTGAGTGGGAGGGTTCTTCTCTCTTGACCTTCCTGCTGTGGTTCTGGGTCTGTCAGCACCCGCTCTAGCTGTGTGGTGTGTGATGTGTTTCTTGCAATTAGGACTGCATGTAAATCCAGTGCCCGTAGAAAGTTGCTTCCTAGTAATGCTTCTGTGCTCCCTTCTTTCCTGGCCCAGGACCGGACAGCCCTGCGCTGGAGAGCTTGCCTGAAAAACCCGATGCCGCGGGGCTGCAGGAGCTGGGGGACGCTGTGGACTGTCACCTGGCTGACATGCTGCAGCAGTTGACCGCAGTCAACTCGGTCAAGCCGTCCGAGAGAGTCATGGTGCGGCAAGGTGAGCCTGGGGCAGTGCCGTGCGCACCAGCCTGCCTTGGCGACTTGCTTCTCTTGCCATTCTGATGCTGCTTGAAGCGAGGGACTTTACTGATCAGCTGGGTTTAGCATGCCTTCTAATGAGTGTTTCTTCTCTCAGCAGAAGAGGCTGAAGACCCAGCTTGCATTCCGATTTTCTGGGTTAGCAAATGGGTAGACTACTCAGACAAATATGGTCTAGGTAAGTAATATAGAGGCAGCACTTCAGTCTTCTCTAGTTTCTGAGGGAAGCTGCTATTCAGACTTTGCAGCTGATTTTTTTTATATATATATTTTTTTTTTAGTATGGCAATTCAGCACATAGGTGTCTAAAATCATTCTTACCAAGAACACTAAATAGGGAATCTAGGGCAGCAGTCACAGAACAGCAGCCCATGCGACTAGGGGCAGAAAACAAGCTGCAAGGCATATGGCCTTGCTCTGCTGTGAGCAAACAATGCCAGTGCTGTAGTTACTAAAGCTTTTCTGTGGCATTTAATGTGACAGCAGGGGAGGGTGACAAATCCAGGGGAAAGCCACCCAGGCCTCTCTAAGGAAAAGTTCTAGATCTGGTGGGTGGGTGTCAGCAATCCCCCACATGACACAGTCCTTTTCTGAGGTTTGCACATCAGAACTCCTGCGTTTGAAGGTCTAACGGGTTCCCTTTTCACCTAGGTTATCAGCTGTGTGACAACAGCGTTGGAGTTCTCTTCAATGACTCCACTCGTCTTATAATGTACAATGACGGGGACAGCTTGCAGTACATCGAGCAAAACAGCACAGAGTCCTACTTCACTGTGAGGTCCTATCCCTCGGCCTTGAACAAGAAGGTCAGTGGTGGGCACAGGACCGTGGCTGCTGGGCGGGCATTCCCCTGCCAGCCCCCAGGGGTGGGTGTCGGGAGAGGATCCCTCGCTTGCAGCCACTTTCATTCTGCAGGCTTCCTCTTGGCTGGGGGTAAAATGTGGCCAGAGGAGAGATACCAGCAGCTCTTGGTTTCTAGCTGACTCTTGCTTATGGGCAGCCTCAAAGCAATATGTGCTCACAAAACCTGCACGTTCCCCTGTTAAGAAAGTGAGCCTCAAGCATCACTAACAGAGTTAGCTGAGTATGTGAGTGCTGCAAGGCCCCTCGGTTCCGCTCGAGACCTGGAAGCCAGGAGGGGGTTTGGGGATTATAAAAGCAGCCTGTGCCCCGCCCGTGTAGCGCGGTCACCTCCCGCCGCGTGGTAACGGCCTCCCCTGTCGCAGATAACACTATTGAAATACTTCCGGAACTACATGAGCGAGCACCTGCTGAAGGCGGGCGCCAACATCACGCCGCGGGAGGGGGACGAGCTGGCTCGATTGCCTTACCTCTGCACGTGGTTCCGCACCCGCAGCGCCATCATCCTGCACCTCAGCAACGGCACCGTGCAGATCAACTTCTTCCAGGTGAGGAAGCGGCTCCCTGCAGCGCCGCTGCAAACGGTGCCACGCGCGGAGAGCTCCGCGGCAGGAGCGGGCCCAAAGCCCGCGCTGGCGGCCGCGGTGAGCCGTGAGCCAGCCGGGCACCCTGGCGTGCCGAGCTGCCGCCTCGGAGCACGAGCGGGACTCCTGCGCAGCCCGGAGCTGACCGGCCAGGCAGACTTGTCTCTGCTGCCGCTCTCTGGAGAAACGGCCCTTGGCCCGGCTCTGTGCTGAGGTGGTCAGTGCTGCCGGGTGCTGCTGCAATGCCCCGACTGCAGAGAGAGGCTTCCCTCGAGACAAACCGTGCTTGCAGAACGCTCAGGGGGACCTCTCTTATCTCCCCGCAGGACCACACCAAAGTGATCCTGTGCCCCCTCATGGCTGCTGTCACATACATAGATGAGAAACGGGACTTCCGCACGTACAAGCTGAGCCTCATCGAGGAGCACGGGTGCAGCAAGGAGCTGGCCAGCCGGCTCCGCTACGCCCGCACCATGGTCGAGAAGCTCCTCGGCTCCAAGTCTGGCTCAGCCCGTGTGAAACCCTCTGCTTAGGCCTTGGTTTTGGTGGACTTGTCACCTGTGCCAGCCTGTTCCAGCTGTGACCAGGGGAGGTCTGGTAGCATCCGTGCTTGCACTGTAGCCTCCCACTCCTGGGTACAGTGTGGCTGCCACAAGAGCTGCTGACGCTGTGGGAATGGTGCAGTGTTCACTGACTGGTGCCTGAGGGAGTTCTTGCTCCCCCATGCTCAATAGAAAGTCTATTTTTTATTAAGTATCTAGTCTTTTTTTCTAACTTCCCAGAACAAAAAGCCTGACTCAAACCACCTCTTGTATGAGGTTCCTGGGCATGAGAGACCAGAGCATGGGGAGGGCAGGACTATCATGTAAGTTATTTGTACATGTTTGTGCCTTAGCCTCTGGGCTTTGTTTCCTCTTACAGCAGTTCAGCTGAGCTATTTAACATGCCCAGGTTGAGACTGAGCAATCAGCCTTTTAATACTGAAATTAATTCACATGAACCCTAAACTTTTGTATATTGCATAACTTGATTAAAGATTGTTCGCTGCAGTGTCCAGCCTGTTGTGGTTGTCCTTGCCTGCCCTAAGGCCCCAGGGAGGCAGCTGAAGGAGATGGCAGGACGATTCTGGGCTGCCTCTGCCTTCCCCCTTCTTCTCAAGCAAGTGTTCTCACTTCCACAAGCTGCAGTTTAGGAGGCGTTTGCCAAGAGCTGCGGTCTGGGGAAAGTAGTACCCTGGCTGCAGTACCCTGGGAGGGCAGCAGGAAAGGCGCTCCAAGCAGGGGCCGTGGTGAACAGGCACCAGACGAGCACCTTCTTACTGGTATTTTCACCCTGGGAACTTCTGGTTTAGCAACAGCCCTGGTGTAGTGACCACTTTGGTCCTAACTTCAGAAAGGTTTAAAAGGCAACAATAAAACCTGACCCTGTGTTGGGGTAGCTCAGCAGGAACTGGCTGAGATGGTTTTTTCCCTCTTCTCACTGCCAGGACACTATGAATTTTTTTATATATCTTGTTTCTTCACCATTTTGTATAAAATACTCTAGACTATACAGGACCAACCATGTACAAATTGACCATTGCCAGTGTAACAGAACCCTCAGCCCCACGGGGGATCAAGACTGTACAAAGTGATCAGTAGTGCAAGGGAAGGGGCAGGAAGGGGCAGCTGGGTGTGCTGAGCGGTGGCGGTGCTGTGGCACCGGGGGCCGGGCCTGGGGGCCTCCTGTGTCTGCGCTGCTGTCCCGGGTACGGGACCTGCTCCCAAGGTGCCTGCAGCCCCCGGGAGTGGCAGAAAGAGGAAGCCTTGGCAGATGGCAGCTGGATGTCCCGGGCCGATGCTGGAGGCGGGTGCTGCTGCTGCTGCTCCGGCGGTGCAGAGGCTCTGGAAGCAGCGGCTTCGGGCCTGAGTTCAGAGGAAAAGGTTCCACAAAGGGAGAAGGATTTTCTTTCTTGCTCCTCTCCCTTCCTGCCCCGAGGAAGCTGCAGAACTGCCGTTCTGCTGTGCAAAACACAGGGGCTCCTGGCTGACCCACCTGACCCTTTTTTCTCAGCGGGTTTCAGATTTAAAAAATAAAAATAAACAACAAACAAGGCTTCGTTAAAGGGAGCTGCCTCCAGGGCCGTCCGTCCTCCGCCCCAGCAGGCCTGACGCGGAGGAAGATGCAGTAGCAGGTCCACAGGTGGGATGCTAAGAGCTCACCCAGACTGCCCCGCAGGGATGAAGCGCCATGGCCAGTGTCAAAACTCTCGTGATGTTGCTCCGTGAGTGTTCATGTGCTAAAGACACGGTGAAATCACCACTTCCACAGGACAGGAGCTCGATGTGTCTCCTGGGGAAGAACCAGCGCCAACCTGGCACTCGAGCTGCAACAGCGTCTTCTAGCCGTTCTCCAGAACTCCTGCAGCACTCGGATATTTTCCTGACTTCTCAGGACCCCGCGAAACAGGAGCCGACTGATACCCATAGTCCGTCCTCCGGAGGCTGTCGGGTGCCCCGGGCCTTCCGGGGCTCCAGCGCTTGCCCCGCTGCTCGCAGCGCGTGGCAGAGCGAAGGGGCCCCGCGACTCGGAGACGGCCGATGGTCCCCTCTAGCAGACAGCGCCGCCACCCGGAGCCCTGCTCCCCTCGACGGGCGCTCGGGCTCCCTGGGAGCCGCACGGGGGCCGGGATGGTCCCAGGAGGTCGCGCGAGGAGGGTGCTGGTCCCGCCTCCCACGCGCACCCGGAGGGAAGGGGCTCCGCAGGACCCCGCTCACGCCCCAGGGCCGCCCGGCTCGAGGCAGTAGTAGGGGCGGAAGAGGCGCTCGCGGGCGCAGAGCCTCATGGCGCCGTGCGTGTGCAGCAGCAGCAGCGGGAAGCGGGATGTGAAGTAGCGGACGAAGCCGTCGGGCAGCGGCCCCAGCGCGTCCCGCACGGGCGCGGGCAGCTCGTGGTAGTGGTGCTTCTGCAGGGAGGGAGCTGCTCAGTGCCGGGGCCAGTGCTGGGGCCGCGCGCAGGCCCTGCGGGACCTACCTTGTTCCTCATGGCGCGCAGCAGGTCACGCACCGAGCCGCCCTTGTAGGTGCGGAATCGCCTCAGGTCTGCAAGGACAGGAGCGCTCAGCACCCATGGGGACAGCGCAGGGCGGACAGGGACAGCGTGGAGGGGACAGGGACACCACAGTGCGGACAGTGCGGTAGGGATGGGGACAACACGGTGGGGATGAGGTCAGTGGTGGGGTTGCCATGGTGGGGCATGTGGACACCGTGGTGGGGACGGGGATGCTGCGGTGGGGAAGGGGACACCGTGGTGGGGAAGGGGACACCGTGGTGGGGAAGGGGACACTGCAGTGAGGACAAGGACTCCGCGGTGGGGACGGGGATGCCGCGATGGGGACGGGAACGTGCGGGCGAGCCACCTGTCTGCAGCGGCAGCGAGATGTGCATGCGCCAGTTGAGCCGCACCACGGCCCGCGCGCCGGCCTCCAGCGCCGACACCACAGGCCCCTCGGGCGGCTCCTTCTCCACGCGGTCGCTGACGTCCTGCGGGAGGCGGCAGCAGCGTCACTGGGGGGACATCCCGCCCGGCAGCACGTGGCCCGCGGGACGGTGGCCCCCCATTGCGGCGTCTCCTTCCGCCTGGGAAACGGCCTTTTCTGCAGGAATGCAGGGCCCTGCCCTCAGCCCAGGGCAAGCAGCAGCTCCTGCCCTGCAGCACTAGCTCCAAATGAGCCTGTCTAGCTAAACAGGGCCGGTTTCGACACTTGTTCTGGAGGCTCAGGAAGACTCTGCTACATCAGTTGTGCTCGGCTCCCACTCAAATTCACAACTTCTGGCTGGCCCAGGGCCCTCACCTGGAAGAACTGCAGCTGCTTCTCTTGGCTCCAGAAGAAGGGGTGCATGAGGACCACAGGCGCCGACGGCCGCGTCTGGGGCTCGCTGCTGATCATGGCTGCAATCAGCTCCCTCGCAACAACCTTGTCTTGGATGCAAAACAAACACAACGGAGAACTAGTGCCCTGAGGAGGACGGAGCGGCACACGGCCTGGTTCGGGACTCTTGCTGCCAGTCACAGCTCACAGTAACCCCAAGGACTGCAGGACTGCAGCAAAATGAACCACAACCAACCCCCCCATTAACCCATCTTCCTCTGCATGAACTGGGGCAATGGAACAAGATGCAACAGGCCCGGGAAGTCACAGGACCGTCTAACACCACAGCGGTGGATTGAGCCATTTATGACAAGTCTGGATGTGGCTAAACTGCAGTTTGCCTGCAAGCCCTAAGGATTTTCTTCCGTGTTGGATCTCTCGCAGCGCATTGGGAAGGCTGGTCCCATGGCTGAGGCTCAGAGGCCACCCTGCCACGAGCCTCCTCCAGGGCTGTGGGAAATCAGCTCATTGCTCTGCAATAAGCTTCTTTTCCACCAAACAGGATTAATGAGGCTGAATTACCTTCTGAGGATTGCAAGACAAGAGTAAATCAACATACACAATGTAGCCTGACTGCCTCAGAAAGCAGGGGTCGCAGAAGGACCAAAGGCACCCAAATCTTCCAGTGCTGGGGCATTCACACGCACACGTAATCCTGTGCGGAAGGACTCTTACCATGAGCATCTTCCTGCAGACAGGTCAGCTGGAAGGTGCCTGCCAGTATGTTGGCCTGTCGCCGTAAGCTGTCCCCAAACGGGTGCTTCCCTCCTGACACCACGTAGTAGAAGACACAGCCGGCCGAGAAGATGTCCACAGCACAGGTCTGCAAGACAGGCAGGCAGATGGGACCCGCACAGCAGGGGGCCTAGAAATGTCTTTACCTCCCCACTTTCTGTTCTTATACGTGAACCCTTGGTTGTTGGTTGATGTTTTAGCTAGGAAATTACTCAGAGACAGCACTTTGTGTCCCCTTTGGAAAACGCAAAATTGCTGCTGATGAACACCTGAGATGGTGATGAACACCTGAGAGCTGCTAGTGTCTTAAAAATCCACAAACTAATCCCAGTACAAGGTGATATGAAGCACATTGCCAAGCCCAGCACAGCATTCAGGCTCCAGCAGTGACAGGCTGCCCCGAGCAGGGTGAGCAATCTCCACAGTGAGCCAGTTCCTGCAGCCCCTTCCACCTCCCCACCCCAAAACTCCAAGCGCTCCAGCCCAAATAGAAGACCTGCACTGGCCCCTATCCCAGGGATCCAGCTTTTACTGAGCCCCACGTGCTTTAGCAGCTGTGACACTGCTCCAGCTCTACCAGGCCCCCGGGCTTGGGACGCTGCTTTTGTTGGGAACAGCTGTGCCCACAAGGGACAGGACAGCAATAAGCAACCCCTGACTACAGAGATCCTGGTGGTGGCTACTCCTGCTCTGCATTTGGACTGGCTTTACTCTTACAGCTTTTGTCTCAGATGGGGATTTTAGCAGCACGCCCGGAGGCTGCTGCCAGCAGGAGGGCTCTGCAAAGGGAAGGCCAGGGAGCACCCTGAGCAGGACGGGCACCCTGAGCAGGATGGGCACGGCGACCACGGCTCACGGACGGGGTTCTCCTTCGGGGGCTCCTGCAGCAGCTCGGGCGCAATCCATCCCTCGGTGCCAGGGATCCCAGAGTGCAGGCTGAAGCTATGTCGACCCCCATGAAGCTTCTTGCACAGGCCAAAGTCGGAGATGACGGCTCGGATCTGCCCGTGACGATTCGGGACGGAGATGAGGATATTGCAGGGTTTCAGGTCGCGATGAACTGAAAGAGGCAGTTTGCAAAGTTAGCTGGCCCTGCAGCCTCGGGGCTGAACCAAGACTTGGTGCTGCCAAGCACAGCAGGGCTCCTGCACGTCTCCCACAGCGCCAAGCCTGGAAACCTCCCCACCTGGCAGCTGGTGCCCTGAATCTCACAGCACAAAACTCCTGCGCTGACAGCAGGAGCTCCCTAAAGACGAATTTGCTCGGCTGAGCATGTTGCCCCCACGCTTGAGGAATGTGAATGGAAGCAGGGGACGCTGCCCTCTTACCGATGCTCAGCGAGTGCAGGTGTGCCAGGCCTGACATGGTCTGATGCAGGACAGACACTGGGTCCAGGCTCCGGCGGTCGAAGTTGGGGCTCTCCACGTACTAGAAGCAGACGGGGGTAGAGATATGAAGTGAGATCTGATTTCTGAGAGCCTCAAGCCAGGCTCATCAGCAGGGGCCTCGCCCTAGGCAGATGGAGCTGGAAGGAGAACAGCTTTCACCTCTACAGGCCGATCCAGAGGCCATCTGTGCCCAAGGCTAACTTGTCATGTCCATGTCCACCAGCTGGCATACATGCCCTCTGCTCCAAGCCCACTCCCACTTAGGCCTCCATAGCTTCAGCAATACTCCCGCTTCACTGTTCTAATCCCAACTGGTTCTTGCTTCTCAGCTTATGCTGGGGAAGGGACTCAGCTAGAGACCTAATTCATATTAACACAGCTGTGTGCCCTGCATCTCCAAAGCACCTTGCAGCCTGTCCCTGCAAGATCTAACCACCATCTTCTCTGATTCTCAGAGAAACAGGTACAGAGCAGAGCACACCAGAAGCCTCAAACAGGGCTCCAAACGCAGGAACTGTGGCTGACCAGCCTGCTCTCATACAGGCAGAGAGGACTCTATTCCTGCACAAGTACTGCAGGCTAGAACCTCACTAGTGGGACACACAAAACTGGATGCATTCCCCTTGGGACTTCCTGCAAATATAGGGATGGAGACATGAGGGGTTAATTAACAGCTAGCCAGTGATGGCTGCGTGTTCATGGCCCTGCTCTGCAGGCATCCAGGCAGGGGATGGGGTTGTGGGCTCACCTCCTGCAGCGTGGCCGTGCAGAGCTCGATGGCGATGTAATGGAACTGCTTGTCCTTCTCGGTGCAGAAATACCGCACGACATGGGGATGCTCATCCGACTCCCGCAGCAGCTGGACCTCGCGGTCCACGAGATGGAAACACTCGGGCAGCAGCCGCTTCACAGCCACGTTCCGGCCATCAAACCGTCCCCTGCGTACAGAGTTGACAGCAGTGTTCACATCCAGCCCTCACCGGGTATAGCAGGGCACAGCCCTGCGGATTTACAGCCTAGCAAGGCCCTGGCCCATGCCAGAAACTAAGAGGGGGAACTTGGAAACCCATCCACAAAACCCTCTGACCCATGCAGATTAAAGCAGGGAAGAAATAGGCCTTGCTGCTATAATTGTGGCTCCCAGGAGGAACCAGAGAGAAATTCTCCTTGTCCTGGGAGGGCACCCCAGGCTGCTACTCACCTGAAGACAAAGGTTCCTCCAGCTCCATGGCCCAGCACATCCTTGGGGTTAAAAGAAATTTTCCCAATTGTAATCATGTCTGGTCTTGCATCTGCAGGAGATGACTGATGTCACCATCCATCCTTCAGCCTCTGAGTATTAGTGTCATACCAAAGACCTCCAGTTCTTTTACCACCTGGTCTTTTCCTGGGCCCTTTTCTTCCAGCTACTGCTTTTGTAGCCCATGTTTATCCAGCACCAGGTCTTGCATCTACTCCCCCTCAGCTGAGGCTGCAGCCCTCTCATCTCTGTTCCTACTTTGGATGACAACAACTGTACAGCCTCTTCTCAGTCTCTGTCTGCCTCAAAATCTTGGATTTATTTTTCTGAGAGTTCCCCTTCCAAACTGTGCAGAAGGACACAGACATTCCCACACACAATGAGTTTCAGGCCTAGAGGACAGAGAGCCCCACGAACCTTTCCTCTTCTCACCAGCACACACCTTCAGCAGCACCTAGGACAGCTGGATCCTGGCTGACCATCCCATTAACCATGTCCTTCGGGTAGGTGGACGTTGTGGAGCTCTGTGAGCGCTGTGAGGCACTTCTCTGTGTCACACCCAGCTCCTCCGGCTCTACAGGGACACCCTCTGCAGACACCCGGCCCGGGAACAGCATCTCCTGTTGCTGCTGCAAGAGCTGGATCTGCTTCTCCAGCTGCTGCTGCTGCGCCTCGTGCTGCTTTTGCAGTTTCTGGAACATAAATGACATAAATATCTCAGCAACTCGTGTCCCAGCAGGTGAGAACCCAGGGTCTTGGCATAGCTTAGACCCAAGCAGAACTCATGGGTACTTCTTTGCCCTGCCGTGCTGCTCCTCACAATGCAGTGTTGCTTGTGCCACAGAGACAAGAAAGAAGCAGAAAGCTTGCAGCCCCTCAAACAGAGGCATTTCTGCAGCAGGCAGTTACTCTACCAGCCAGAGAAGAAGGAACCATCATTCACCATCAGGAGGAGAAGCAGGATTCCCCCGGCCAGCAGGGCTGTGCTGACTCCTGCCATCACGATGTCCCAGCTGCCTGACTCTGGGTAGACCTCCACTTGCTCTTCCTGGGTGGAATCCGACTGAAACTGCCTGTCGCTGCTCCGGAGAGCCGGCTCTTCCATGCTGCTTGTGGTCAGATACTGCAACACACCCAGACACTGGGTTACACCAGCGGAGACCTCTGAGCCCTTGGTGCTTGGGGCTCCTGCCCTGCAGTTCTGCTCTGCTTCAGCTCTGCCCACAGGACCCCCCACTTCATGCCCGTTCACACACTGGACACGTCCCCCATCCCAGAGGTGCCAGGCCAGCACCGTGCAAGGTCCCCCCACTCCAGGTCAGTGCCCCTGTGCAGCTCTAGCACTCACATCATCAAACACAGCCCTGGCAGAACTCTTGGGAATTATGGTTTCCGTTGTCTTCCTCAGGTTCTCTGGAAAGGTTCTTAGCATTGTAGTATGGACCACAGGAGGCAGCTCATGGTGCCCTGTGGTGGGAGGAAAAAGAGAGAACTGTCTGCTGATCTGCGGTCACCAGAGTGGCCAGAGTCACCTCAGCAGTGCCAGTGTCTGGTCATCTCAACAGCTTGGGCTCTCAGGGAGAAAGGGTGTCTGTCTTGATGGGAAATGTGACAAATGCCAGAGCTCCATCCTTGGAGACAGGGGCCTTGGGGAAGCAGTAGCCAGTAGAGAATGGCCTGGGACAAGGTTGTCTCCTCCCAGCGCACAGCGGAGGGCCTGGCCCTGCTCTTTGTGCCTCCCCAGACAACTACCCCGAGAGCAGCTTGATTTTTGCACCATGGCACGTCCTGCTGTCGTGCACAAGAGCAGGCAGGGAGAAAGAATATGAACTCACTGCCTGTGTGCACAACTCAACACATAATGTCACATTCATGAGCACAGGTAATTGTGAGCCTTATTTCAAAGCCCACCCACCCACATCGTCAGCCTGTTCTATGGAAAGGTCAGGGACATGCTGGAAAGAAATCCACGCCATGGGCACCACAGGCTGAGGGAGAATCACAGCCTCAACCCCTTTAAACCATGGGCAAAGCAGTTAACCCCGCCACCCTAGAGACACCTGGCCACCCCGCCACCCTACAGCAGCTCTGGCTGCTCTCCGTAGGACAGTGCCTGAGAGCGCGGACGCAGGGCAGACGATGCCCCGCGGCGGGTCCGCACCTATGAGGAGCCACTGGTTGTGGAGCGCGGTGATGCTGCCCTGGGGGTACTTGACGTCCGTGCTGGGCGTGATCTCGCACTCGCCAGACTCTCTCATGGTCACATCATCCGTGGTGGGACCATCGATCCTGGCCAGCGTGATCCCCCGCGGCTGAGGGGATCACACAGATAGCGGAGCATTACGGAGTCAGGACAATACGCTCCCTGGCCCATCTTGACACGGAGTTCACGGCCAGAGAGAACACTCACCACCAGAGCCACGCTGTGGTGCACGAGGGAGGTCAAGGCGTAGAAGCTGGCTGCATACTTGCCCACGTAGAGCGTTGGCCTGCAATGTCAGGAAGCAGCATCACTCTTGAGGCTGCCTGTGCTGGAGCCGATGAGCACCGAGCCACATAAACACAACAAGCTGCCACAGCCAGGACCCGCCAACACCCCACACCCCGAGGCTGCTCCTCGTCAGGCCCGCGACGGCTGTAAGAGCAAGTGCTCTGAGTCAGGTTGGATTCCAACCTAGTTACTGTCCCCTGGGCCTGGACTGCAGTGCTGCCAGCCCCTCCCGCCCGCCTCAAGCCACCCCACAGGGACCGGAGTGCTCCCCCTGCCTCCTGCCACCTCTCCCCCGGTCTGAGGGCTCCCGAGCCACATACAGCAGCTGGGTCTTGGTGGCGGCGAAGTCCTTCATGGAGTGGTAGTTCCACTTGACGAGGCGGATGTCCTGGGAGTGGAAGGTCAGGTAGCGCAGTGTCTCCATGGCCACGTTGAGGTGGGGGACACGGCGGAGGCTGTCTTGGTGCCATACGTAGATGCCCACCACGGGAGAGCCATAGTTCTGTGCCCACAGCACCTCCCCGCTTTCCTTGTCCAGTGTCACCACCAGGCCATCTCCGCTTGAGGCAAAGTGGGCCATTTCTAGCCAGAGACACAAGGAGGGAGGTGAACGGCCACGCTGCCTGCGGGGCACTGGTCACCCTCTCCATGCCATGCTGCAGCTCTCCCGCAGGCTGCGGCTGCTGTTTGGTGCTCTGTTCACACACGGGCTCTTGCTGGACTGATGGCAGACAATACACTGCACCACCAGCAACTCCTCAACAAACCCCAGAGCGGCTGATCCTGTCCCCATCCCACAGCTCCTCTGCATCCCCACGGTGTCTTCCAAGGGATACGGGTGACTATCCTCAAGCCATGGAGGGCTGGCTGTGTCTGACAGAGATGCTTGTCCCATGGCTGTGTCCCCCCTGCATACCCTACAGCTGTGTCCCCACCGCTGCCGCCCAGCCGCCCTTTCCCGCGGAGCAGCCCGGCTCCGAACCCGCGCGCCGGGCCGCACGGTGCCACACGGGGCTGGCTCTGCACCCTGCCCGCAGCCACTCACGGTACTGGTAGGACTCATCGTAGAGCGGCGCCGAGTAATCCGAGTAGGTCGCGTTCCAGCGCAGCTCCCGTGACTTGGTGTCGTACATGGTGATGACGTACTCTGGGGACAGAGCAAAGCAGTGAGCTCACGGCACTGGCGACCGCAGCCCGGCCCCGGGGGAGTGTCTTGGAAAGGGAGGAACTGGGCACTAGGGCCGGACGCGGGGGACGCGCTCTCTGTGCAGGCGCGGAGCGGGTGCAATGGGAAGCACCGACCCATCGGTGCCACACGGCCTGGCAGGGCACAGCATGCGCGAGACGCCACTGCTTGTGTTTATGTGGAGCCTGCTCTGAGAGCCAGGCAGGAGGGCGAGCGCGGCACCCTGCTCCGGGTGCTGCAGAGATGGTGAGGGACGAGGCCTGGCTTACGGGAACGGCCAATGTAGAGCAGGGGGCTTGAAGGGCACAGGGCATCCCAGGCCTCTGTGGACAGAGTGGTCTGCTTCTCTCCTGACTTGGGGTCCACGATGAACCAGGTGTCCAGCTTCTTTCCTAGCAATGAAAGTACATAAATACAACTCTGTTAGGTCTCCGCAGCCTGCTGTCCCCCCACTGGAACCGCCCCACAGGCTGCCTTCCCGCAGCTCTCCCTCCAAGGACACCTTTTCCATGGGGTCCCTCTCTGTGTCACACAGCACTTCCCTCTCATGGCAGAGCCATCCTTGCAGACTCTGCACCAGCCCAGAGTGTCCTTTGGTCAGGTCAGAGCCCACCTGGGTCTCCCAGGCACCATGGACTCCCCATTGAACCTCCTGGGTCCAGGTGCCCCGGCAGAGAGGCTGATCTCCGAGAGCTCCCTCCTACCTGTGTAGAGGACACCGTCCGAACTGCGACACGGCGAGGACTGGACCAGCTCTGGGATGGTGAACGGGAGCTTCTGCAGCAGAGGAGCACGAAGGCCCGTGAGTGGCCAAAGGGCCAGAGAACCAGCGCAGTCAGCAGCAGCCTGGCTGCCTCCCCAAGGAGGCTGGAAGGAGCCAGGAGCCCGGGAAAGGCCCCTCCGCCCTGCGGTTGGGAGGGACCCAGCTCCATTCCCCCCACTCCCACCACCGCACTGACCATCAAGCCTTCCTTGTTCTTTCCTCCCAGGACATACAGGCTGCCATCATTGGGGTCTGGCAGAAACGCTGGTCTGAAAAGGAGCAGAAAGCAGAGGGAGGTGGGAGTTGCCCCCTACCGTGGAGCCCTGCCAGCGGCTAAGTAGGACGTGCAATACGGGCAACCCTCGGCACTCTGTCCCAGGGAGACTTCCCTCAAAATCCACAGCGCTGCTTGGTGGGAGCTGGGCTCTGGCTCTGCTTGACACGACGACTCCCACAGCTGCTCTGTGTCTACCGGGGCCTCTGCCCATCTGCTCAGGAGCTCCCTGCTTTCCTGGTCCCCCCTGCGCTTTTAAACAGCCATAGGGATTTCCCTCAACTTCTTTCCTACACTTCTGCGTGGTGGCCCGAGAGCTTTTGGTCTGTCTGCAGAAAGGCTTTGTGTTCGTCAGGAGAAGGAGCTATTCCTGCACTGTGGGGTTTGAGGTGCCAGCCCAGAGCGGGTGAAGGGGATGCCTTGCACGGCTACCACGTTAATTCCTCCAAGGCTTCACTTTCCTTTTGGAAGCTGCGGTGATCAGGGAATGTCCGTCATCTTGGAACACCTCGTAGGGCTGATCAACAGCAGCCTTTGCTGCGAAGGACACTGCACCGGGGGAAAGGACACTTACTCTGCCACATAAACAGGCACCTGCAGAATAGGATCTGAAAGAGAGAGCGAAACGTGTCTGTCGGCAGCCTGTCCCCACCACAGGGACAGCGCGGGGGCTGCGCTGATTTGCATGGCAGAGCCAGAGCAGGCTCCTCCGAGCAGCAGGGCCCACAGGACCCGCCTGCTCCAGCACTTGGGCACGATGGAGGCTGGGGCTGCACCCCCATGGGGAACAACAGGGACCCAGACCCGCACCCCCATCGGGGACCTGGAGCAGCGGTCAGCACCCTGCTGGGTTGTCACTCACCATCCTTCAGGGTCCACCTGATGTCACCTGTGCTCTTGCTCACAGCATGAAGGTTTCCATCGAGCGTGGACACAAAGAGCAGCGTGTCTGGGACCGTCACGGCGCCACCAGCAAGGCACTGCGAGCAGAACAGGGATGCTGCGGAGCCGGCACAGAGCCGGGGACCAGCCCAGTGCCGGTTAGCAGAGCTCCCCAACCTGCCAGCAGCCGCTCACAACCCCACGGCAGGGAGGAGAACCTAGCGCGGCCTCCCGGGGCTCCGGGTCCTAGGGAAGGCAGGGGCGCTGGTTTCCCCGCGCTGAGCCCCCCATGGTTTGCAGAGAGCTTTGGGACAGGCTCCCACCAACCCACAATGCAGAACACGCTCGGTTTCCCTTCTTAAACCTGCAGGGTTCAACCTGTGGCCCGCGGGCGCCTGGCAGAGGCTGCGCACAAAGGCCGCCACAAAAGCCAGGTCCCCACAGGGAGCGGCCACCGTGCAGGCGCACGTCTAGGGGGTGACACGGAGCTCAGGCACCGGCGCCCGCCTGCACCAAACGGGTCGGGTGAGTTTCCTGGGCAGCAGCGCAGGCGCAGCGGGAGCCACGGCAGCGCCGAGGGACACGGGACACGGTGCAGGTGCCACCTCAGCGCAGGCCGCGGCCTCGCCCGCTCTGCAAACAGCAGCCGGCAGCGCCGCGCGCCGCCCCCGCGCCGGGATCGGAGCGAGGCCGTGGGCAGGGGCAGCGGGACGAGGCCGGGGCGAGGGGCTGGTCAGTCACCATCCACCTGCTCATGGGGCGAGGGCGGCGGCGGGCGGCCCGGCGGCCTCGGCGAGGGCTCCCTGCCCACACGTCCTGGCATCCCGCGCTCCGGCACCGCCGCTCGGGCTCGCCCGGCCTCGGCCCGGGGACGTGGCCGGATCAGAGCAGGATGCAGCCGAGAGCCCGTGCTGGGGAGACGGGGTCCACAGAGCCGCATGCCGAGGAGACGTGGGCGAGACGGGGCCGCCACAGCCGGGGGACACAGCCCCCAAGCTGACATCCCTACGGCTGCGATGACGCAGGGGAGGCCACCATGTCCCCCACGCCCCGGGGCCCCTGCCGCCCCGCCTGCCTCGGCCCAGCTCTGCCACCACCCCCGAGCCCCGCTGCGCTGCAGGATGTGGGACGAGCAGCCGCGATCCCTGCGGGACGAGCCCGGCTCTGAGCCCGGCTCCTGCGTGGGACACGGACCAGCTCGGCCCCGTCCTGCCCGCGGCGCCCTGGACGCCGGGCAGCCCTGAGCCCAGCTCCGCATGGGAGAGGCACTGCCCCATGACCTGGGGATCCTGCCCCGGGATGTGCCAGCAGCTCCCAGGGCGGCCGCTCCGCGCGCTCCCGGCCCAGCCCTCCCGGGCTGCCTCCAGGAACATGAACACGGTAGCGAGCACCGAGCGCCCTGGGGACAGCGGCCCTCAGATGCCCTGCACGCAGGTGCAAACAGCCCGTGCGGGGACACCGCGGCACACGGAGAGCACACGCAGGACAGGGAGCGCGCGCGGGATGGGGACTGTGCACAGGACAATGAGGTGCGCACAGCCCACGGGCAGGACACAGGGAGCCCATGCACAGCACAGAGGTGCACACAGCCCACGAGGAGGACACCGGAGTGCAGGACGCAGGACACGCAGCCCCGGCTGTGGGACGCGGCTGCCCCTGCAGCCGCCGGCGGACGCTGCTCCCGCTGCTCCCCCGTCCTCGAGCCCCCGCAGCCCGCGCGCCGCCCGTCCCCACCTGCGCACGGAGCAGCAGCAGCGGCAGCAGCGGCAGCAGCGGCGGCGGGCGCGGGGCGCGGGTCCCGGCGCTGCCCATGGCCGGACAGGCCGCGCCGGCCGCGCCGCTCGCGAGGCCCGCCCGGGGCGGGGCGGGGCGGGGCAGGCGCCGCTTCCTGCCCCGCTGGCTCCGCCGCACCGGGTCGGGTGGGGGGGGCCCCGGTTCCGGTAGCGCAGCCCCGGCGGCGGCGCGGGGAGCCCCCGCTCCCTTGTCCCTGCTGGGGAGCACCACGAGCGGCAGGAGGCCAAGACACGCCAACAGAGATGCTTAATTATCAAACTTTAATTCATCAGACTAATCTTACAGAATAAAACAATGGGATAACCAGTCACGGTTACACTTAAAAAATCCAGCAGTGCA
Source organism: Eudromia elegans (assembly GCA_003342815.1). Classification (NCBI taxonomy): domain Eukaryota; kingdom Metazoa; phylum Chordata; class Aves; order Tinamiformes; family Tinamidae; genus Eudromia; species Eudromia elegans. The sequence continues at coordinate 5,967,562 of PTEX01000029.1, forward strand.
AATCTACGACTAAATAGTTGTCTTTTCCCCCCTCCCCTGAAATAGGCAATAGATAATTTAAAAATACCATAAAACATGGTACTTACATATTCCATTTAAAATAAATCTGCAGAGGACACAACCATGATCAATTTATTTTTCTTTTTTTTTTTTTTTTTTTTGTTAAATAGAAAACCAAAGAATGAATTGCCTAGAGTGGGTAAGACATCGTGAACTCCACGAAGCACAGAAAGCAAATCCTTGGCTAGAAGAGAGAGCGGCCGCACGATGCACGTGTCTCACACAGGACTGGCGACAGCTCTCCCGGTCCCTCCCGCGGTGACCAGGGCACTAACAAGCAAAACGAGACACAAACAGCCGGATTTGGAAAGGCTGGACGCTCATCTCCAGGTGACAACACCCCACTGGAAAACAACGTCACAGCTGAAGGAAGGGAAGCAGAGAGCAGCGGGAAAGCCTGAGCACAGACGGCCGCCTGGAGCCTCCCGCCCGCGTCCCCAGGGACGGCAGGATCGGGGGAGGACGTGCAATAGCCACCACCAAGACCGGAGGGCACCTGCGACACCAGCCGGTGCAGGGGGTTGTTCCTCTTTGGCGCGAGAGGAACGGAACACGGGATGCCGAGGGCGCCGGGAACGCAGGACCGAGCGGGCAGCCGCCGCGCCTGGAGCGGTACAGACACCGTGCTGGCAGACTCCTGGCAATTCTGTTTCCTTCAGACCACCTTTTTCATTTGCTTTCCTAACGAAATAGTAATCCAGAAGCCGTTTACGCTTGGGATGCACAAACGGATATGGAAGGCGCACGGAGAGGAGCGAGATGCACAGCCTGGACACAGTGAGCGCAAGGGTACACGGGCGAGCCCAGGCACCCAGCAGCACCGAGGGCCTGCAAAGAGCTCAGGAGCGGCCACGGACCCGCTCGCAGGCAGCCTTATGGCAACCGCTCTGCAGTGACAGCGTGGCACCAAGCAGGACGGAAGGGACACGCTGCCTGCGCGCTGAAACGACTCGGACATCGGCACGGGGAAATGGTGTCTTCTGCTGCAAGCCCACAGCTGCACTCCAGATACTCAGTGGAGACTCGGCCACCAACCAGGAAATCGAGCAAAGCACTTCATACCACATCAAAAGAAACAGCATCCCCAAAGTAACATTCGTAAGGAGCTACACGTATATACACAACAGGGAAACGCTCTCCCTACAGAGGCGTTAAATTGTTATTTAACTGAAATACTTCTGAATAAGAATCACCACAGATTTTACCATAAACTTCCTATGGAAGATTACACAAAAGATCTGATCTGAATCAGTCAACTTAAAATACTGATTGTATTTGCACTTTACTCATTACACTTGTATTTTACTGAGGCGTCAGCGCCCAACTCCTTCACAGGACCATTTGGCACCGTCAGTCTGCCCTGGAAATCACCCAAATTATAAGAGTAAAATCCAAAGTAAAGAGCCCAGAAAATAGCTCCCCATCAAACAAGCCTTGACACTATGCAACCGAAGAGACGGTGTTTTCTTAGATGTAATGAACATTAAGGTCAGTAAGTGCCTTTAAAATGGATATATACCAGAAGATACAGAGCTCCACACCACTAAGAGGGGAATGTTGAGAGAGACGCTGGTAAATTCAATTAAAACATGAATTTTAAAGAGCTTCCAAGAAACTTACTATATTTAGCCAAAAATATCAATTAAACCATTTTAGGTATCCTTTTTCTGGATTCAAAATCAGATTTTGCACATGGAAAAGTAAAACAGTTGTGTTTTTCAAATCAAATCAAGTTGGAAAAGTAGTATCTATACAAGATCAAGTTTGATTTTATTTATAATCTCCTTTCTCTGTGCTCAAAACTGCTCTGCAATCTACAATTTCGATACTCCTTTTCTTCTAATGTCATTGATTCACTGTACTTGGCACAGGACTCAGAGCTATGCTGCCCCTGGGAAGGAGCTGTGCCCCGAGGGTTGCTCGGGGGCGGCGAGATGAGGCCGCAGCAGACGGGACACCGCGGCAGCCCCGCGACGGCTTCAACCCAGCCACGCTCCTCCGGGGAGGCGAGCGAAGCAGCGGCAGGGAAGAGGGAGCACGAGGGGACAGAGACGCCCGAGCGGGGCAGGGACCCAGAGAAGAGGACAGGCACCGAGCCAAGACACTAGCAGAGTGCAGAGACGGCTAATGCCACGAGGCTCCTCGTACACCCCGTAAAGCAGACAATGCAGTAGAACAGCACATACACCAATACCGAAACTTAGCCTTAATACTTGAACTGACAATTAGTAAATAACAATTATAACTGCATTTAAGTTGCAATTTTATCTCCACTTAACTCAATGCAATTCTGTTATCTGCACTGATACCCCTGCGTGGAGATCTTGGGAGGAGGCTGGTCTAAGGAACTGCCATGGCACCACTTGAGGAAAAATCCCTGCCACAAGGAATTTATGTCAAGATCCACTGCTGCTGGCTTGCACACAGAAAGAAAGAAAAAAAAATCTCAAGCTAGCAGAGTAACAAGGACATCAATGGTATATAGATGTAGGATGGGGAACAACTTTAAAATTCATTCTGAATGAGTGTTCTAACTGAAAACAGGAAACAAAAGCTGCTTCTGTTGCTATCAATAGTATGTAGGTAAATGCCACCTTAACCCAAACTCACTTTCAATAACATTAGAAAAAAATGAAGACCATTATATCATAAAATGAACAAATTTCCCCATCGATAATAAAATAAATATTCATTTGGGAACTTGCACCTGCTGACTTTCAACTGAGCTACTTCCAGGAAAGTGAAAAAGAGACAGGGAACATGTTATGCTCAGTTATTCCTGGAAGTATCTCTCTCCTCGAGCATCACAGAATGCTGGACTATTGGTACTGAACAAACATCAAACCTACAGTGTTAAAAAACAACAGGATCTCCTGGACGCAGGTTCACTGCACAGCAAGACCGACTCGCGTACAGTCTAAGGGTGCACACCTCTCCCGGACCGAAAGAAAACCTGAGATAAATGGCACATGAATTGCTGAGATGATAGGCAGAAGATCACAAACCAAAGGCAAGGAACATTATTTCAGACAGGACTAGATGCAAGAAGTGCCTAAAAACTTGAGCAAAGAAAAGCTGGATAAGATCATTGTAAATTTTCAAGACCACCCCAATTATTCAGGGTCCAATTAAAATGGCTGTTTTAGACATCTGTCCTCCCCTCCTCCAAAAGGAATCAAAACCAAAAACAAAACAAAAAACCCTACAACCATACCCCCACAAACACCCCCCCATGCAGGGAGGCGTCTGGTTCACCTCCTTCACAACACCCATGTCACTGCTCCAGGGCACCGGTGGCAGCCTGTGCTACAGGGCACCCCGAAACGGGTGTCATCACAACAGCCACGGAGGGACCCTCAGCTGCTCTGCACATGGGCAGGAAAAGCTCCATCACAGCCCCTACAGGCGGAGGAAGAGGAGTAGAGCTATGGGGGCGGGAAGAGAACAACTACCGTGGTGGGAAATGGGACAGAAAGCGGCACTGGGTCCCTGTGCTTACACAGCATCCACAGGGGATTCATCTGCTCCAAACATGCCCATCCCAACCCAGGACTTCTAGGATACAGACAACAAAACAAGAAAACAAAACAAAACAACACTTTGGGTTAATAAAAGAAAGAGTTTCGCTACCAAAGTCAAACCTGAAATAAAAGGCCCAGCAGAATATGGCTTACTGAACATCAATTTTGCATACTATTTAAAGTTTATTTTAAAAAACTGCTTCTGAAATTCTCAGTAACAACCAAGTTACTAAATTAAGTGTAATGCTTGTAACTGAAAGATTATGAAAATATTTGTTCCAACCATGTAAAAAATCCTCAACAATAGACTGTAATATTTTCCTTTTATAACTAAAATGGAAGATCAACTCTTAGCAGATTTACACACAATATTTTGTGAATTAAGATTTATTGATTTCCATTGTATTTGCTTTAAATATGGTTTAAGCTGACTGCAGAAAAGGGATGCTGAAATTTTTAAGTTAAAAGTAAACTAATGGTGAAAGAACATCACCTCTGGCTTCCATCAATGCCTCGTTTATCATATTTTATTAATAAGTTCCAGGACTATCATATCCAGGGATGTTGGAGGCCTCTCCCAGCAGTGTCCTTAGCTTTGTGTCATTTTCCTGTGCCAGAGGTGAGCGTGCTTTCAAAAATACTGCCATTTCCCCAGCACCGTGTCTTTGATTGCATCGACATATTGAGTCGGTACCCAATAGACCCAGTAGTAAGATGCTTCTGTTGGGCCCAGCTGAAACGCCTGCGAAGTTAAAAACAACAACATTTACAAATGGGAACAGAACAGCTCCTACCAGTCAGACTGGATATCCAATCTATCCACTTAAAAAAGAAAAAAAAAAAAAAAACATCAAGCAAGTCTTCTGCATCTACAGCCTCCTTCAAATACTTGGTGCACACTGAAAATATTTCTTGGAGAAAGAAGAACTGTGAAGTACTGATTAAAATGCGCTACCAGAGTAGTAGGGGAAAACTGGGCCAGTTTCAAGAACATGAGGAACATACTCTGGAAGTCAGAATCTGAGGTGTAACTCAAAGATGAGTATCTAAAGCAACTACCAGAATGCAAAGAGCTAGGAAGCCAGAACAGGAGAGGAATATTACAGCATGACAACAATCTGTATCCTTGTTTTAGGATAAAGGTTTACTAGAGCTAATCTAAATAAACAATTGTTCTACGTGGATGAGCAAATTAAAAAAAATTTGGACCAAGACTACATCAGTTCCCTCCTGAAGACCATAATTACAGCAGAAAATTTCTCTTCCCTTAAAGAGAGAAGCAGACTTTCATACAAGGAACTTACTTCAACGCCTTAATGTAGTTACTGCATTTTTGAAACAAAACCTCAAAAGAAATTCCTTGAAATTCTAGCAGAATTAGCCCTGCTCTATATAGAGATATTAGTTTTCTAAACTAAATATCAGTATTTCAGAATTAAACATGTAAAAGAGAATTACTACAACATCAAGTCTCTGACTTCCAATATATCTTGCTTCTACAAAAGAAATTAGAATTTAGCATTAAATTAGATACAGGAAAACATCACTAAAACTAAGATATCAAGCTCATGTTTTCTTGAGAAAATGACCTCACTACTATGTGAGATAAGGCTTACTTTGTACTTTTAAAGGAAATGATTGCCAGCAAGCACTATCAAAGTATGTTAATCCATCGTTAAAATGAAGGATGGTAGTTCTTACAAACTAAAGATTTCTGTGTCAAGGACTTCGAGGAATATGAGAGAAGCATAACCATTTATATACTTATATTGCACATCACAAAAGGAAAAACAAAAAGAAAACTTTAAAAATAAAAGTGAGACTAAAATGGGATACATCTTTTTAGAATTGTTTAGTGTTCCATGTTCACATTGGCAGACCTTTCTTTGGAAAGTGTGCCCTATAGGCCCTTTGTTTAAAAATACCGTGAAATTCTATTTTAGGAAAATACTGTCTCTCTCTCTTTCACTATATATATATATATATTTTACTGTGATAATATCCCCCATCTTGTTATGACAGTATAAAGCAGCACTAACAATTGTGTGAAGCCAGTCAAGATCTCCAACAGTTAGAAGGCATTAATTATATACCCAAAACATTTACATCACGACAATAGACAATACTGACATTTTGACTCTTCACAACACATGACATTTGCATTGCTATCACTCTCAGATTTTTTTAGTTCTAAACCCCCATTTCTCTGTGTTTGCATTAAGTAATTAGATTGATATTGTTAAAATTGAAGGGTTACTTACCATCATGTGATAATCCTCATGTCCTTCAATAGGTTCACTCACCACATTTTTAATGGACCCCATGGGTAACTTTTCCGTTCTCTCTACATTAAAATTGATCAAAGTATTATTTCTGATACATGAGGCAGGAGTATTTTATGTCAACTTTAAATACCATCTCTATTACTTCTAAGAAGATCTCAGGTCAGCAGTCTTTCCCTTGAGGGTGAACTCGCCACAAATCCCACAACTGGGATGCCAAAAATTCAAAGAAATCCAAACATGTATCACAGAATTACTCAGATTTGTATGTGTCTGCTCCACATTACGTAGATTTAGTAGGTTCCCCTGCCTTGGGCCCTAAATTGGCAAGAGGGTGGTGGCAGGGGTGAAAGCTTTAACATAACTCCTTGAGCATCTTCACTCTTATCAGCAGGATTACTCTCCACAGAGAAAGGAACCCCTAGTGTATGCAGGACTGACTATAAAGGACTAAGCTAAGCTTTTGGAAAAGGACAAGTCTGACAAAAACTGAATGAAAAGCAGTTAACACTTTTGAATTCTAGTCTTAATTTTATTCTGAGGTAGTGTTCAACTGTCACTACGAAAAGACAGAAAAGGAAGTTAATAAGATGTAAATAGGGAAAAAAACAAAAATAGAAACAAAAAACCCACCCTATGATTACATGACAGACTAGGGTCAACCAGTCAGATGTGACTAACAACAACAACAATAACAAATAAAACAGAGCACGTTTCATGGCCGATTTCTTCCTTCTCCCTTATGTCCTCCCTTCTTCCTGAAGGTTTAAATCCAAGAACTTTCCATTCAGTTCCAGCTTTCACCGTCCTAAAATTATCTTCTTGGGTACAAGACAAAAGAACAAGCATTCTACAAAGGAGAAATGGCACAACGAATCCTTTAGATATATAATTAATTTGTGTGAGCCAGGAGAACACCTACTCATAAGAGGCCCATAAGGAAATGAACAAACATATAGTTTGTATCTTGTAAATTAGTCTGGAATAAAACAAACTTCATCCCTGTGCTTCAGCTAAACTCCCTCTGAGTCACCCCAAACTCCCTGAGTGAAGAATCTTACTTTTGCCCTCATTCTGCATCCAAATCAATTGCTTTTCACAAGATCTGAACAACAGACAAGCTCTTACTCTCTGTGTGTCTATCTGCACAGAGTACCTGAGAAATACATAGTTTTAGCAAACCTAAGACTACAGAAATGTAAAGCAGCCTGAGAAGCACAGGGAGAGACACAGTTTCAACCCTCAAGGACTAGCCAGGCAGAAATGGTGTTAACAGCTAGTTGTGTTTATTCTAGCCCGTACATGCTGGCATCTGCCATAAATTTCTCTGTGCAGGGAGGATCTTTTCCCCACAACATCCAGCAATTGCAAGTGTTCCCTAAAGGAAGTGAGACGTTGCTAATTCGGGGAAGTAGCATGACAGGTTATATTAGAGACAGATGATTACAAGAAGAATCAAATTTCATATTTAAGAAACACTAACCCAAAGCACTTGAGGAATACTAAATTTGAAACTCCTCTAGAATATGGGCAAAGCAAATTAATTACAGAAAAAATAATCAAGTATTTAGAATACATTATCAATAATGAAAAAAACTCTGCTGCCCAGCCTACAAAGTGTGTGTGTGTGGGGGCAAGTCTTTCTCAGTCAGTTAGCCCAGGAGAAATCTCTGCAATAAATCTGACACCGAAACAGATTTTAAAGCCAGAAACTATTCACAATCAAGCCTGTCCTAAATAGCAAAGGTCAAAAACTTCCAAGTTCTCTGCTTACTTTGGAAATAAGGCAGCAGCTGGAGGTGCCATCTGAAGGTGGTATTACCGTCCAATCAGGTTATTTTACCAGGACAGTGAGCAAGCAGGGCTGCTCCTCTTGCTCACCATTATAATATTGTCCCGTCCTGGTCAAATTAAAGGGGTAGAGCTTCCTTGGGAAGCACGGGGATTATCTGGGGCGTCCTCAGCAGTGCACGTTATCCGCACTTTCAGCTCCTTCTGGCACCATGCAAGACAGTAAACTGATTCCTCTGCACAGCAGCACATGTCGCAGTTTCTGCAGTTGTACATCACCGAAACGAGTCACCCAACTAATTCTGGTTAGAAGGACAGATAATGTCAGAAACACCAGCACTCCTAGCTTTATTCCCAGTTCTAAGATTTCTTTTAGGGTCTTAGCCATGTCATTGAGCTTCTCAGTGACGTGGGAAAATAAACCAATGTTTATGAAGACCTCTTCAAAAAGCACTAGAAATGACAAATATTATAACATACAGCTGGGAGCTACATATAGCTGACTGGAAAGTATGCCACACTAGCCAAACTGAACTTGAGAATTTTCAGGAACAGAAGTAAAGCATGAGATTATGTTTAAAGGGTCCAAGAGAATATTTGAGAAAATATTCTCACAATTTAGTTTTGAAATCTGCAGATACTATTATTATTTCCCAAACACAATGCATGCACACCAGTAAATATTTCTAGTTTGTACAAATTATCTACATTCCAGTATGAACTATTTGCCTCAGTTTTAGAGTTGCTCACCTTTTGTACCAATCCACAGCTGGTCTTGCTCAAGTTTAAAGGTCAATCTCACTTTCCCCCCCGACTTGTTGTACATGCCAGATAACGGCACTGTTGGCAGGCGCTCCTGCAAAGAGGCAGACAGTCATAGTGAAAGACTTTAATAAGAAAAAAACCCTGCATCTTCAGCTTTTTGAGCATAACGACTAACCACTGTTTTCTACAAAGACTGCTAGAAAAGACAGAACAGGAAAGAATGCCTCCAACCACAATAAATTAGCTCTTTCCTGATTAAAAATGTGCCATACACTTATTCACTTACCTGAACACCTTTAACAGAAGGCATCACATCATCAGGTTTGCCTTTATCCAGTACTTTTCTGTGTTGCTACAATATAAAACAGAAATTAGAATTTACACAAATACAACAGAATTCTGCAATTTATTTCCAGCTGTACCCTTGGCCATATCCCAATAGCACTATGAGACAGTTAAGAACTACTCACAGTCATTTATCACACAGAAAATGGTTAATTCTTAAAGTTAACCAAACACTTTCTATAAAAACCTTAACAAAATTATATAAGCTAATAAAATCCCAACGTGATGCAAAGGATAACATCCCTTCTAGAGTACATATATATGTATGTATTTTAAAAGTCTCATTTTAACATCATACATGCTGAATCAAAGTTGGCATTCGGCAAGACAGTTTTAACAGTCAAGTGTTATGCTCAGTGAATGGCAGAAAACTCCTTCTTTTGGACAAGGCAACATACCGCAACACAGCCACAGCGGATTAGAGCAGCAGTAACTAACAACAACATGCTCAGAGCTTTTAACTTGCCGAGTACCTTTAAACAATGATGGGACTTAGAGTGAACGTGAACTATGACAGATTATAGAAAAACAAAAGTATGTTTCATAAAGGCGACAGATGAATGATGAACATTTTAACTTCTAATCATATTGAGAGGCAGGCGTGGGGCTGATAATAGCAGCTGGAGCTGAAAATCCTTTGTCAGCCACACAACACTGCAGCATGGCCTCTAAAACAAGTGTTACTGCATCACACGTCACTTCCAAGACACGAGCGGAGATTCACCAATCCTGTTCCACTCAGTGCTGAGACAGATGAACACAGTGCTGTTCAATATGCACCTAAAGGGCACTTTTAAAGGTTGAACTATCTTAGAGCAATGAAGAGTAGTCAGCTTTTAGCTTCAACTAACCTATACTGTGTTTGAACAAACAGCTACAAAACATGTCCATTATTTCCCATTTCTTGTCTGAAATGCTGGCACAACAGGCACCTTGCAAAGTCACTGTCTCCCTGGGCTGGATAATGTTTTTTGTCCAGTCTAACACTGAACTAGGCAAAGAACAAACAAACAAAAATAGCCTGTTACACAGGACCTGGACTCTAGCTATCAGGGAACACTACCAGAGACCCACATAAATCCTCCAGCTCCCCCATGGCAGGAATTATTGAGAAGTAATAACCTTTTGCCTGCAAAGCGGCTCCTTTTTATTTTCTTCGGCCTTGACCTCCTGCTGCGCCGCGTCCTTGGGTGTATTCACGGCGAGGACGTCGTTGATGGTGGACCCGACCACCATGATCTTGGCGCCGTTGGTCACTTTGATCTCCCGCAGCGTCTTCTCCTCGGGCAGGAGCCCCTTGAACATGACTTTCTGCATGGCGGGCGGGAGGCCTGCGGGGACAGCAGAGGTTGGGGCGCGGGTGGGTGCGGACGGGCGCGCGGTGCCGCGGGCCGAGACCTGTGAGCGCGTGGATCCGCTGCTTGAGGTCGGCGCCGGTGCCGTCCAGGCGGAACTTCACGTCGTACTTGTTCTTGTTCCAGATGACCTTCAGCTCCACCAGCTCCGCGCCACCCTCCGCGTCGCTGCCGTTGCTGACGGACACGTGCGGGGACGCGGGCTGCTCGTGGGCCTCAGGCGGCCGCCCCGCCGGCGCGCCGCCCTCGCCGCAGCCCAGCGGCAGCTCCTCCGCCTCCATGCCCGGCTCCTCGGCACCTGCGGGCGAGCGCACAGGGAGAGCCGAGCCGAGCCGCGGGGCGGCCCTCGCGCCGCCGCCGCCCGCGCCCGACCCCGGCCTCACCGCCCCGCCCGGCCCGCGCCCGGCCCCGCTCCTACCATCGGCTGACGGAGAGGCGGCCGCCATGATGATTGTGTACAATCCGCCGCGGGGCGCGCCGGGAAACGCCCGCCAACTGGCGATGAGCCACGCCAGCCCCTGTAGCCCGCCCATTTTTGACCCTTCGCAGCCGCCGTAGGCCTGGTGTTCAACCCCGCGCGGAGGACGCCCCACCCCCGTCCTTCGGGCACGGGGCTCCCGGGGCTGCGCGGGCGCGCGGAGCCGGCAGGACCCGGTGGCCGGTGTGTGTTGGGGGGCCTGGCAACAGCCCCACCCCCACAGCACGCCCGGCCCTGGCCCCTTTACGGGGAGCCACGCCCCCTTCGGCCTTCAGATCACGCCCACTCGTTGACCACGCCCAGTTTTCGGACACACCCCGGCGTTACGCCCATTCCGTGGCCGCGCCCCCTCTGCGGCCACGCCCCGCGCGGTGATTGGCTGGCGGCGCGCGGCGGAAGCGCGGCGGGATGGCGCGGGCGCTGCGGACGGCGTCGGGGCCGCGCGTGCGCTTCGGGCCCAGCCCAACAGGTAACGGGCGGGGTCGGCGGTCCCGCGGTCCCGTGGTCCCGTCACTGCCCGCGGCCTCCAGCCGGGAGCGGCCCCGGCCGCCCCGCAGCGCAGCCCGGGACGCGCCTCGGGGCCGGCGGTGCGGGCGGTGCCCTCAGCGCGCTCCGTTCTGCTCTGCCCCCGCCAACAGGTTTCCTGCACCTGGGCGGCCTCCGCACCGCCCTCTACAATTACGTCTTTGCCAGGAAGCACCGAGGGAGGTTTGTGCTGCGGGTGGAAGACACGGATCAGCACCGCGTGGTGCCCGGGGCCGCCGAAGGGATAGAGGAGATGCTGGAGTGGGCAGGTCGGTGCAGGGCCGCTCGTGGCGTGTGTCACCCGCCGAAAGATGCTGCCGGTCTTGGGAACGAACGGTACCAAACGGCGAGGACTTTGCGCGCTGGCAAGCAGTGCAGGGTTCCCCAGGGATGGTGAACTAGCTGGTGACGTCATTGCTGTGATGGGCGGGTCCCAGGCATTCCTGTTGGAAGGGAGTTTTGTGGGAGAAATGGGCAGACAGGGGTCGGGAGCGGGAACTCGCAGACCTCCGTGCAGACTGATAAACTGGGTCCGTACACGTGGTTTGCTGAAGGGGATCTGCAGATGCCACTTCTCATTCTGAATTATTTGCTTCTTTCTGAGAGTTTAAAAGCTAAAAGATGGGGGAGTGGTTTAAAAATACAGACTTACTGTAGACTTAGAACCAGACTCCACGTAGATTTCCATTATTGGGTCAATAAACTTAACCTAGGACTTCACTCTGCGTCCTGTGAGCTCTAATGTTGTAGACCGGGGTTAATCCCCTGGGTACAGGGGAATGCGAGCCCTGTGCGGGCTGCCTGGGAGCAGACACCGTCCTTGGGGTTCTACCCTGTCGCCTTCTCCACTTTCACGTTGCAGGTATCCCGCCCGACGAGAGCCCTCGCCGAGGCGGCTCCTTCGGACCCTACCAGCAGTCGCAGAGACTTGACCTTTACAGGAGGGCCAGTGAGGAGCTTCTGGAGAAGGGGGCAGCTTATCGCTGCTTCTGTACCCCCCAGCGCCTGGAGCTGCTGAGGAAGGAGGCGCTGCGGAGCCGGCAGAGCCCGCGGTAGGGACCGCTCGAGGCCCCGTGCAGCCAGAGCTGGCGCGGAGCCGCGGGGCTGCAGCGCCAGGGCCCCTAAGGGCAGCAAGAGCAAGAGCAGCACGACGGTTCTGCTCCTGTTTGCGCTTCCGCTTCAGGGTAACATCCAAAGTCAGAGGAACGAGGGGTCAGCCTGGTTGGTGCTTCTGCCTGGTTTCTCAATGGTTAATGAGCATAACTGGGGAGTATTAACGGCCTTGCTGTACAGGAGGAGGAGAGGACAGCAAAACCCTTAGGTTGTCAGGGAGATGACCCACAGAGGTACAGTGATTTGACTGGATGTGTAATGGGTAGACTTAGGATTGCAGCTACAATTTAGGAATTGATTTAGAGTCCATGCAGGTGTTTGGGGAATGTGAAAAGAGGCGGAGGGGATTGACCTGTATGGAACTGAGACATCGGTTCTCCTGTGTCACAGATATGACAACCGGTGCCGGCACCTGACGAACAAAGAAGTGGCTGAGAAACTGTCACAAGGCTTGGACTGGGTCGTGCGCTTCCGTCTCGAGAGGGGCGTGGAGCCCTTCCAGGACCTGGTCTATGGCTGGAGCAGGCACGAGGTGGCGGACGTGGAGGGCGATCCAGTGATTCTCAAGGGGGACGGCTTCCCCACCTACCACCTGGCGAACGTGGTGGACGACCATTACATGGGAATCAGCCACGTGCTGCGCGGGACGGAGTGGCTCACCTCCACATCCAAGCACCTCCTTCTGTACAGAGCCTTCGGCTGGGACCCCCCGCAGTTTGGCCACCTCCCGCTGCTGCTGAACAAGGACGGTGGCAAGCTGTCCAAAAGGCAAGGGGATATCTTTGTGGAACACTTTGCTCAGGATGGCTACATGCCAGAGGCTCTGCTGGACATTATAACCCATTGTGGCTCTGGATTCACAGGTAATGAGAACAGGCCTGGTAGTGACGAGGATACTACTTGATGTTCTGGAGAAGAGGCTTAGATCTGTTTTAGTAACTTGGATAGGGCTTGAGGGGACCTGAGAACGGGTGTCAAGCATGCAGTGTGAATGTGCTGCTGTCACTGAGACGCCACCAGTGCTTCTGCAGAGCTCCTGAGAGAGACGGTGGTGCGACGGGTGGTGGGACTCCTGTTTCTGTGCAGTGATGGATTGAGTGTGATGCCTCGTGGGTTTCTGCCTGGGGTAATGTCCAACTGAAGGTGAAGAGGCTGTAGGTAGGCAGCTCCTGCAAATTCTTGGGGAAATGTCAATTCTATGGTTAGTAATTGTGGTATTATGTGTTACATCTTCCACACTGCTTGTTTAACCTGAAAGACTGCAGGGAGTTGAGTCAGTTACTGCTTTTGTTGCCCTTGTTGCGCAGGGTTCACAAATTAACTTGTATTTCAGGAATCATACTTTGGAATCCCTGGGCAGTGAAGCTTCCTGGCTTAGCATTTCTTCTGTAGGACCGAGTGATGCGAGAGGTGACTCGCTGAGAAGTGCAACAGGGCCATCCGCAATGTCCCCGTTGCTGGTTCCTCAGCAGAGCCTCTTCTTGTGCAGGGGGCACCCGTGTGGACCTGCTACAAGTGCTCCCCTACTCCCTGCCTGTGTCCCTGCTTCCTATTAGTGCTGGGAGAAGTAGCCCTTCTATGTCACTTGTTCCTTTGGTGGGCGGCAGAACCTGTGCTGAGCTTGAGGTTTGTGATGAAAAGCTGTGACACGAGTTCTGTGCAGAGAATGGGTGCATGTTATGCCCTTGTTGGATTATTTTGCAGAGAATCAAATGGGGAGGACTTTGGAGGAGCTGGTCTTGCAGTTTGAAATAGGTAGAATTACGACCCATTCTGCCCTACTGGATCTTGAAAAACTCCCAGAATTCAGCAGGTATTAATGTCAGTGGTAACTTCAAAACTTAGAAAATTCTGGCTGATCCACGGATCACTAGAAGCACTTGGCTTTGTCTGGTGATTCTGTTTGCGTGATCCTGATGCTGATTCTCCAGCCGTGGAGGAGTTCAGCATGTAGTTCCTGCTTGTGCAGGAAGGTCGTGCAGCTATCAGCTCCCACATCTCTCTGTGTGGTCTGTTAGAACTTAAGATTTTATTTTCCAGTGTCTATCTCTGTTTTAATGCTGTTTTTCTAACAATTGTGCAGATGAAAGTGGTCGATGCTGTGAGGCTGAGGTGTTAGTCAGCCAATCTGGAAGGCTGAGAGGTCCCAAAGCAGTTTTCTCCTGTGTTGCAGGATTCACCTCTCCCGCCACATCGAGGATGAGAGGCTACGGCAGAAGTTAGTCAGAGAGCTGCAGTTGCTGGTGGAGCAGGTCTATGGGGATCAACTCGTGGATAAAGAGGTTCTAGAGAGGGATTACGTGGAGCGAGTTCTTCTGCTGAGAAAAGTATGAGAAGTGGTAATGTGCTGCCGTTTGGGGGCCTGGAGCACTGGGGAGCGGAGATTGTATGGGATCCTTGATGAGGACTCGTGTGGTGTCCGTTTGATCTGAAGCACTGCAGTCTGCAAATAGCAAAGGGCCCCTGGGATGTTACAGTGTCATCTAAGGAGTTTCTATTGAAGAACAAAGCATCCTTTGGTAGGACAGGGAAAGACCCTGCCAGCCACGACGTGACGGTTGCGCTGCGGCGGCGGAGCCGGGTTAGACATGTGACTTCCTTGCTGAGTGTGGCAGCCACAGCCCGGCACAGCCCTGAGTCAGCTCGCTCGTGGCTCTGCAGCCTCCGCGCTCCTCTCTCCTCTTCACACCCGTTAGCTGTGGGTGTGAAAAAACTAGGCAGGCTGAATGTCAGCGTTCACGTTTCTTCTGAGCATGTATGAAGGACTTGGTGATGGTGTGTTTGGACCTCTTCTAACTGTAAAGTGCATGTAGAATTTGTTTCCTTCTTTTTCCCCCTGCAGCTTAAATCTCAGTCTCACAGCTTGGCTTTCCTTTGGCAGGGTCACATAAGCCTCCTGAAAGACCTGGTGTCGTGTGATTATTCATACTTATGGGTTAGGCCCTCCGTGTCCCGAGAGCAGCTACAAACCGTTTCTGCAGAAGTAGATGAAATAGGAAAACTAGTCACAGGGTAAGTGTCTCCTTCCACCCGCCTCTTCACCCAGAGTTTTACTGCTTGGCTGCCACACTCATATCTGACACACACACACATTTTTTACATTACTTTGCTTGGGAGTGTGCTATAGTTAACAGTCAGTGAGAAATTCTGTGCATTTTTTGTTGAAAGGCTGCTGCCAGCTTTTCCATTAATGTGCTCAAGTGAGCACTGTCACTAGCAGGTTTCTGTAAAGCGTGAAGTGTGGTGCAGTTTGCATGGCGACATGGCTGGGCTGAAGTTGTGGGTTTGCAGGGCAAAGTCTTTAGCACCAGTATTAAGTTAAAGTGGTCCCAGTCTGTGGGTTGTATCCATGTAAATCACCAGCAAACTGGGAGCAGGACCAGTGCCGTGACACAGAATGGGAAGGAAGGGCAGGAAAGTGTATCTTAAACTGCTTCCATTGCCAAAATGGGTTTGAAGCAGCTGCTGGTCCAAGACATTTGCTTCCTTGCGTTCAACCCTTTGGCTGTGATGTAACTCCCGGAGTTCCTGGGTAGGAATCCGCTGTGCTCCAGGGCACCGCGTTGTCAGGGTATCTTCTTTCCTGAAGGCTCATGATGAGGCAGGCAGCTGGTCTGACTGTGGAGGAGTTGAACAAAGACCTGAAAAGACTCCAGAAGCAAAGCAGAGAGACCAAGTACAGCAGCATGATGAAGCTCCTTCGCTTGGTGCTCAGTGGAAAGGAGGTAAAAAAGAAAAAAAAAGAAAAAAAGAGTTCTGAGGCACTGGAACCTTCTGGCTTTTTAGCAACCTTTTGTTTTCCTGTGATCACAGAATGTTAGTGTTTGGTCTGGGACCAAAAGGACAGGATCCAGACAGGATCAACTGCAGAGTGTTGCCGAGGCTATAGACTTTGGACAAAATTGTGGTGTTCTGTGCGGTGCAAGTTCTTACGAGCTTCAAAAACAAGTTTTATAACACAAGTTCTTAAAAGTCTTATTGTAGTTTATGCTGTGGTATTAATCCTTTTGGTTCAGTTTGACCCATAATGTGTTTTACCTTGGGGGAAGAAAAAAAAATTGAATCTTGTCTTTAAAGTGTTAGTTAGAGTCTTACCCTTGATCTAACAGCAATCTGATAGCTCATCGCTGTGTCGTTTCCTGTATGGTGGTGCACAAACTTGCACTGAAAAGCCTAAGTTTGTTCTTGTACAGTGACTTCTTGTGTGTTTTCAGCATGGACCAAGTGTTGCTGAGATGATGGTGACTTTGGGCCCTGCCGAAGTGTGTGAAAGGATGCACAGAGCGCTGTCGAGCTAAGGGAGATGGAAGCGACCCCAGCAGCCCCCTGGGATTTGGAGGACGTTGGCTCCATGTGTCACTGCCTGGACCTGCTTGTCACTGTCAGCCTGGTTGTCTTCGAGCAGGCCATTTGGGCTCTGGACCAGACAGGCGTCACCACCTTTCCAGATCTATCTGCACTTGAGCATGAGCCAGTTTGTACAGGAGAGGAACTAAACACAGACTTAGATCTGCCCTTGTCTTTCCTCCTGGGCAGAGAGCCTGGGTTTCAGGTTGGCATAAAGAGACTTTTATCTGCACTTCACATTCAGATCCAGACCACGTGGACAGAAACTCGGGTTGTTTCTGATACCAGCATGGTTTTTCTCGCACAATCAGTCTCCTTTGTGAGCCCCTCGCAACCATGGGACCTACGGTCACAGGTGATGGGTCCCCAGCAAGTGGCACGAGAGGCTTCGGGGGAGGAGCTGGAGCGCCCTCACTGCGCTGTGCTGGGCCGGCCTGCGCGAGAGGCTCCGCGCGGAGCTCGGGGCCGGAGAGCCGCTGTCGCCTGCGCCCGTCGAACCGTGCCCTGCCGTGGGTTTGGGTTTCCTTTGCTGCACGGACCATGGTGATGGCCTCTCCTCCCTGTGGAAATCATCCCCTCCTGTGGCCGTTTCACACTGACCTCCGGGGGCACCAGCCTGTAACTCCAAGCTGCAGTAAAACCTGGGGCTCTTCCTGGGTCCGAGCGGTGCCGGGGAGCCGGGGGGTGCGGGGGAGCCGGGTGGCCCTGCGGAACCCTCTGCTTTTCCTCAGAAAAGGCTTTCTCAGGAGCGGGTGCGCTCGTGAGCACGGTGCTTCCAAGGGAATATAATAGTGATGGTTGTAAAATAAACCTGTTAAATATATATTAAATATATAAATATATAAAAAGGGAATTATGTAAAAAAAAAATACAAAAGGTGCATCTCTGTCATCACTGGCTCAGGGAGGCCGGGAAGACGCGGTGGGGGGGTCCGCGCCGCCCCCGCCCCTCACGCCGTCCGGGCCCCGCCCTCAGCGGGGCGGTCCCGGTTCCGGCGCCCGGTCCGGGCGCTGCGCGGGGCGGGCGGCCGCGGGGC